>PVLA01001950.1:0-125000 GCA_004027455.1 Hydrochoerus hydrochaeris | reverse complement strand
GGACTCGAACTTGTGATCCTCCCACCTCAGCTTCCCTGAGGGCTGGGATTATAGATGTGCACACCCTGCTTAGATCAGTTTGTGGTTTTTTAATTAAGGTTGAAGTTCGCCTTTTCAATAAAGAGGTGTAATTCTTTTAGCCCTTTTCTCTGACCTGGGAGAAGATGGTATTAACAGTGAGGCAAGGTTATGGTATATATTAATTATACCTAATTAATACCCAATGTTTTGCTCTTATTCTCTCCAGGTAACATTGCCTTCAAAACTCAGGGAGAATAAACTGATGTGATAGTGTTCTACGGACAAAGCACCATTTTTAAAAGGTCTCCACCCCACAAAAGTAGAATCCTGAACTAATAAATTACATCTTTATCTGATCACATATCAAACTTGCTTGCTGTTCAATGAAGCTGACTATTAAATAATAAACAACAGTTTCTTTTTTATAAGAACCTTTTTGATTTATGTCTTGCACCTTGAGTAACTGCTTTGAATATAATGATACCTAGTACAATAACTTGCTATTCTCTTGTTTATGAATTTTTTGTTTTATTTTTTCACAAAATAAAAAAGTACATAAGTACTCAGTTTCAAGAGAGATTTCTATTATTCCAACATCTCTTTGACTGGGATTTTAAAATTATGTGTATACAGGAGTCATCTAGTATTTGCTTAATGGTAAACATATATTGGTAGAAGTTTGAGGAAGCAAATAATAGCTTTTTGCGATCAAAAGTAAGGTATTGATAACAGTCTACAAATAAGTACAGATTTTTATGAAAAGATATACCGGTTTAAAGGATTTTTATTGCTATGCCAAGAATGAAATGGATCTCCTACGTTAGTCTACAGAATGAAGGAAAGTGTACATTGAGTGTTGTTGAACTAGGTTTACTTTCTTCAAAAGAATAATAATATTAGGTCATATTAGTTATGGTACCTACCAATGAGAGATAATGTACAGTTAGGGAAATGTTTATTAGCATGAGTTCAAATTTTGAGCTCACAAGTTTTAAGTCTATAATTTTAAGTGAATGTCTCCAACTCTTGGAGCTTAACCACTATTAATAGGGATGGTAGTGACAGAATATACCAAAAAGCATTTCTTATGGAGTAATTTTAGATAAATATTTTGTACCATCTATAAGTTCTTTGAATTTAAGAATATTAAATATTTCTTTTATTATAATTCTATAGCAAATATCAAAATCTTTCTTGATTCACATATGATTTATCTTCCAAATATCTAAAGAGTGATTGTAGCTATAATAAACAATAACCCCCAAATCTCAATGTCTTAATTTAATAAGAGTTATTTCTTGGCCACAGAAACCTCAATGCATTTAGATACTCCTAGAACACTCTCCACCATGTGGTGACTCAGAGATACAAACTTTTTCTGTCTTGTGGCCCTGGCATTCCATATTTCTACCATATTCTTTGCATTCTGTTGGTCAATAGGTACACAATAAACTGTGGAAAATCATGTGGCATATGGCCAAACACGGATACAAGGCACATCATTTTTGCCCACAATATGTTGACCACACTATTCGTATTTTTACCTACATGTAAAGAGGCAAGAAAATGTAGTTAACTGTGTTCCCAGGAGGAAGAAATATGTTCAACTAGATATATATTTGGCCAGTCTCTATTACTTACATCTTTAGAAGTAAAAGATGGCATAAGTTCTTATTTAGATATACAAATTCATGCAATAGGATCTTCCTGCACATATAATGTTCCTAATATATGTACTGACACTGTATGTAAATTATTTTACATACCTTGGTAGAATGTCTCTGGGGTTTTGTCCTGTTTTCTGACCATTCTACCTTAGACTCATTTCCTTTTCTTACATATGTACCAGGATGTTGATATTTTTTAAAAAATTACATTCATCAGAAGTTTTATGCTTCTTCAAAAGCAAATTGGCATACTTTCCATTGATCCTTAAAAGTCAGCTCTAGATTCACCTGTGAAAAGATGATTTGCTTACATAGGTTTAGCTGGTTTCTCCACACAGGAACCCCACATACTTGTCACTGCGTTTATTATTTGGTCTTCTCAATGTCTTTTCACTGGTCCTGCTACTGAAGTAAAAGTCATTTGAAAGTTGACTTGTGTCTTTTATCTCAGTTTCTCTTTACATAGTTCAGTGTCTGCTACACAGTAGACAATCAATATACTGTTTAATGAAGGAAGTGAGATTTTTCATAGTACAGTCCAGCTTTTACATTTTAATAGTTAGGAAAAAACAGAAACATAAATGAACCCAGAATGCTATGAGTCAACAAATAAGGAATTCATTTTAAAAAATTAATGAGGGGGGCTGGGGATATGGTTCAGTGGCACAAGTGCCTGCCTGGCAGGCAAAAATCCTAAGTTCAATACCCAAGACCAAAAAAAAAAAATTGATAAGGGATGGATGGATGTTTTCCTTTATAACTTTACAAAACTTTTATTTGTTTTCAATTGCCAATATTTAGCATCATACTAAAAATGTAAAATTAATCCATTTTAAGTGTTTCTTCAGGTATCACGAAAAGGATTTGGGGAACATTTTCCTTTGATTTATATAATCGCAAAGGCATAAAACAAAAAATAACTTAGAACTATTACATCAGGGATCCTTCTCCTAAAACTTTTGTGCTATATTATAAAAAGAAAATCTATTTAAGAATCTCTATCAGGGAAGCATTATTTTTTGGTAGCCTAGTATAAGATATAAGATAGACAATTACTCCTGAAAGTTAAAAAAGAATAGTGACACTGAAGATGTGTTCCACTTCAAATTAAAATTTGAATAGAGAAAAGTTACTTTCATTTTGTCTTCCCAAAATTTTCCACTCACAATGAAAAAAAAAAGTCTTATATGTTTTCTTTAGAATTGTGGCATTATTATAATGTCTTAGATCTTATATAGTCACCTTAAAAATGTCTTTCTTCACATTAAATCATCTAAAACAAAGATAATAAAGATGACACTTCCCCCCATATTCAGGTCTCAAAATTGAGATAGTTAGCATATGTTATTTTAATGTTAGTGGTGACTTTTCAAATCTGAAAACATTAAAGTTACTCCATTGTATTTTGTTCATATTGCTTACATCACTACTATATACTATATTACTAAGTTATAGTACAACTTTTATTTTCTCTCTGTCTCACCTTTCTCATTTGTAAAATGAAGACCATCACATTGCTTAGCCTATTGAATTTTGTGAGGATTACAGAAACTTACACATTAAAAGTCTTAGAACACTATGTGGCACATCAAAAACCTCTTAGATAATATTATATATTGAAAAAATAATGGTCTTCAACTTTTCAACTTCTTTATAGGTTTCCATCATTTAGCCCACTACAACTGTGCTTTAGCCTGTACCCTAATAGAATCATACTAGCAAAGGTCACCAATGACCTCCATATCACCAGTCAAGTATCCTTCCATCCAAAAGTACCCTTTTATTCTTTGCAGCATTTGGCCCTGTAAGTCATACTTATTTTTTTTTAAAATAGTCTCAGGTTTTTTGGTAAGGAAAAGAGACATGGAATAAATGAACAAAGTAATAGAAAGACTGGTATCACAGCAGTCCAGAAAAAACAGGGTAAGGAAAAAAGTGGGACAATTTTACAGATTAATTTGGAGAACAATCAAGTAAAAATGACCGGTAACCAGTGCTATTCCCTCTCTAAAGGAGGACCTTTGTAATGACATTTCTCCTTAAAAGGGCATTTCTAAGATGAACTATGCTCTTGTTTTATTCCTCCTTAAATCCGGTTTCAGGTTCTTAAGTAGTAAAGGAATGAGTAGTTTGAGTCCACAGATGTTTCCAGAATGAGTGAGTGAATTACTGATTGATCGCTTGCTTCAAATTCATGGGGAGGGGGTCCCTAAGTGATATAATAAAGCTATTCTTTTTTAAAAAACACAAGTTGATTAATCCATCCCAAAACATACCTAGCATACCATCTAATATGGAAATTAAAAAGAATCAGGTAACATATTTCACCTCCTCTACATTATTTTTAATCATGTAAACATTATATCCAAAGACAAATTAGTAGAAGGTGATGGAACAGATTTGATACCATGGTTTTTAAGTCTTAAGAGGCCAGCATTCTTTCCACTAGCAAATTTGTCTAAATGCAGTGTGTTAAAATTCATTTCAGTAATACCACATTCTTACATCTTAAATTTAAGAACAACAATTCCAAATAAGACAACTCTAAAGTGTTTGTGTACTCATCTTAAAATATATTTTCATATCATTGTTTCATCTTTGTGGGTTCAAGAATCTTGAAGTCTCTTGATATAGAAGAGAAACGGATTTTTTTTTTTTTTTTGCATGCTTCTTGCATCTTCCCTTGTATGGAGGAAAGATTTTGCAGCAGGGAGAACACAAACAGTATACACTGACTCTTGACACATCATTGCTTTCTTAAACTAGAATAATAAAAATTTGCAAATGAACAAAAGAGTGGGAGGTAGATATCTGATTTACAATGTTTTTGAGATAAAGAACACTATAAAAAAGATCAGTGTGAATAATAAAGCATTGTTAACTGAGTCATGACATTTCTATTCTTGTGACGACTTGAACAGCAGAACTCCACAAATGAGCACCCTGTGCCACTTTCAAAGTGGGAGGAAGACATATAATTATAATTCTTACACTGACGAGAATTCAAGAAAATCTGGGGAAAAGTTTATTGAAAAACATATTGACATATCAGTATTATAAATTACTTTCTCTTATTAAACCAAAGAAACA
The DNA here is from genome assembly GCA_004027455.1 of Hydrochoerus hydrochaeris. NCBI lineage: Eukaryota > Metazoa > Chordata > Mammalia > Rodentia > Hydrochaeridae > Hydrochoerus > Hydrochoerus hydrochaeris. The sequence continues at coordinate 120,222 of PVLA01001950.1, read as the reverse complement.
ACTTTCTTTTGTGGGCTAGCTCATCATGGTACAAAAGGTATATCATAAAAAGACATCTTAGCTTTGAAAATCCTTTTCTTACATAGAAAAATATCTACCATGTATTTATTCTGTAACTTTTTCAACACCCAAGATATATTAGCAAAATATATTTTCCAAACAGCTTTAACCTCCATTGTCTTGAGAGTACCTATCAGTACTGTCATGTCACCTACCAAAAATCCTCATGGAAATCTTGCATTTAGTCAAAACTAATGAATCTGTTTTCCCTCCCTTTGTAAAAGTAAAAGAAGATATGATATTATGTTTCCATTTCACATACAGTTTCAGTCATCTCTTTTCTTTGTAGGATGGCTAAGGGGGAAAAAACTGCAAAAATTACAGTGATGTTATCAGCTGCAGTATTTCAATAGAACACAGAATTGGAAATAACACTTTGCTGGGTGAATGTCTAAATGAATGAGAAAACACAGAGGGGTGCATTTTCTCCTGATATTTAACTTCACCAACCGCAGAGCATGGACTCCCAAGTGTTGAAAGAAGCCCTCTGTCTGACCCCATTTCCACCTCTGGCACTAGAAAAGGTTTAGGGGCAGTTGCAAAGGACACACTGAGAGAGTTCTGCGTAAATTATAGTTTTGTGTTAAATGGAACCATGGCAGGAACCTTTCATATGTTCAGAGAACACATTCATTAAGAGCTGGCAACAAGAGCATAAAGGGTCTTCATTTTCACTTTTAGCTTTGTTTTTGTTTTTTCGTCTTTTTTTGACACAGGATCTCTCTATGCAGTTCAAGCTGGCCTTGAGCTCAGTTTGTAGCCTAACCTGGTCTGAACTCACAATGATCTTCTTCCCCCAAGTGCTGGGATTACTAGCATGTACCACCATATCCGGCTTTGTTTTTGTTTTTTGAATAAATAAAATATGGCACATTTTACAGAACAACTGGAGGCCATTTAAAGGGCTTCTAGAATAGGTGGCAGGATAGAGACATAAAACAGCTCAGCCACGGGCATTCAGACATCAGCTGCAGCTAGGAATCTTCTTTACAAACACACTGGGGTGAATTATTCTCTATGATTATATGCCTGGGAGATGGAGAAAGAATGTGATGTGTCCACTTCATGTAAAAACCTTAACTGGGACTTTGAATCAGATTTCTTAGGAAAAAAATATATATTTGACTACTGAAGTTTACTTACTCCAGTTTCTCCTACATTCAATTCTTTTTCCTCTGTTTGTTAGTGATAAAGATACACAGGAGACTTAGTTTTTATTACTGATCTGGTGTTTTCTATAGTATCTGGTGTGATAAAGAACAAGGATTAAGACACAAGGGACATACATGAAAACTATAGATAAAGCACTCTTGTCTACAGATAGCATATCAAGTTGTGGTAAAGAAAAAAAAGGAAACCACAGCATGGAGGGGGGCAGATATAGAAGTCAGCATATGAGAAAGAAGACAGAAAATGAAGAGCGACGATTAGGCCTAAAAGAGTGACTTGAAAAAAGTTTGCTTCTGAAAAAACCATCAAAAGAGCCCCCTAGACTTTACCTCCATTGATATATGAACTGAATTGACTGTAAGCAACTTTGCAGTTCACATAGTACTGTTCTGAGATACTCTAAAAATTAGGTAGTACAATTTGCAATAGCAATAGCACTACACATAGCCTAGGAACTGATAAACTATTGGTAACTATTAATTTGGTGCCTTTAACCATGATCTATAGTTGTATAACAAAATCCAACATAAACCAGGAACTTCTATGCAATGAATTACCCTGTTAGGGGAGAGGGGTGTTATTTGAGATGATATAATGGTTGATACATTGTAACAATTTGAAATGTTTGCAAGTTTAAGAAAGCAACTCAGCAGGGGGCCCGGGTCCCCACTTTGTAAACACCCTCACCCTGTGAAAGAGGAGGGCATGGAGATGGTGTGAGTGCTACCCCTGCTCTGGGAGTGGGAGGGTAGCCTGCTCACAACAAAAGGGAGGAAAAAAGGCTTGCCCTCCCCTTCTTTTGCTCTTGCTGATTTTCCTGTCTTCTGCCATCTTGAACTGCTGCCCGTGTGTCATGCCACTCTGGCTTGGAGCCAGCTAATTATGGATTGAAACCTCCACAAACTGAGCTAAATAATCCTTTCCTTTCTTAATTTTGGGTGTTGGGTATTTTGTCTCAGCAACAAGAGAAAAGTAACCAAGACAGAAGGGTAGGGGACAAAACAGAGAGCTAAGTAAAGAGAAACATAGCAGAAGTAAGGCTGGAAAACAAAGGATGATCACCAAGCTTTGGGAAACTGAAACAGAGGACAGGACAGAAAGAAAGAAGGAGAGAGCAAAAGAATATTGTAGTGAACCAGAAAGACTAGAGCCAGTGTTCACATACATGAAAATATCAAAAAGTCAACAAAGACAATTGAGGAAAGAAGGCTAACAAAACAAAATGTAATAAAAGTAAAAACATATATAATAGCAATATAAAAGATAGAAAAAGAAGAAGAGAACAAAGAAAAAAATAATCAAAAGACTTCTAGATTTAATAACCAAATTCAGTCACATTGCTAGATACAAAGTCAACACTGAAGAATCGATACCATTCCAATACATAAATAACAAGCTCACTGAGAGAAATGAAGGAAACACCTTTCACAATACCACTGAACAAAAATGAAATACTTAGGAATTAATCTAACAAACGTAGTAAAAGATCTTCATATTGAAAATGACAGTACTCTGACAAAGGAGATTGAAGAGGATGTCTTTTGAGTATGAAGAACCAACATACTGAAAATGGACATACACCAGGAATTATCATACAGATTTAATGCAATTCCAATCAAAATACCAGTAGACTACTTCAAAGAAAACAATCCTAAAATTCATATGAAACCAGAACAGACCTAGAGTAATAAAAACAATTCTGGGCAACAAAAGCAAGGAAGGGGATATCACATTTCCTGACTTGAAATTATACTACATAGATACTGTGATAGAAACAGCATGGTACTGGCCAAAAACCAGACCTGAGGATTGATGGAATAGATTAGAAGAAACAAAAACAACTTCAAACATACTCAGCTGCTGTATCTTTGACAACAGGTTACTCATCTTCATTGCAATAAAGATAGCTGACTTTCTACATACCAAAGGCTAAAACTAGACCCACGTCTATCATCACACACTAAACTAAAATTAAAATGGATCAAAGATCTAAATATTAAAACAGAAACACTAAAGAGAGAAGAGAGAATAGGTAGAGCTTGTGAAGACATAGGTGTAGGCCAGACTTCATGAATAAAATCCCGATTGTATAAAGGAAGACTCAACAACTGGGATCTAATCCTATTAAAAAGCTTGTGTAAAACACAGTAAACCACTAAAAGAATTAAAATACAATCCACAAAATGAAAAAACAAAATTTCCTTCAGTTGTTCCTCAAAGGACTAATATCTAGAACATAGAACAGAAAAAACTCAGATTCCCCCAAATTTACAAAAGCAAATAAAAAATGGGCATCTGAAGTGGACAGATATTAGAAGTAAAAACAGTAAATAAATATATGAAAAAATGGTCCATATCACTGGTCATTTGAGAAACATAAATTGTTTTAATGCATAGTCCATCTCACTCCAGAAAAAATAGCTATCACCGAGGCATCAACCAGCAACAAATGCTAGCAGGGCTGTAGGGGAAAAGGAAACCTCCTCTGTTGGTGGAAGTGTAGACTGGTACAACTACTGTGGAAATCAGTGTGAAGATTCAAAAAAAAAAAAAGTTAGAACTAGAGGTCCCATTTGACCCAGCCATTCCCCTTCTTGGTGTCTTCCCAAAAGAATAAAAAGCACCATACCGTGGCTATATATATACACATCTACGTTTATAACAGCATAGTTTGTGGCAGCTAAATCTTGGAAAAAACCCAAATGCACATCAACCAAGAAATGGAAAAGGTATGGTGTTTTTTTTGTTTTGTTTTTTGTTTTTTTTACCTTAACAGAGTACCACTCAGCCACAAATAAGGGTAAACTCGAGACATTTCCAGTAAATGGATGCACCTTGAAACCATACTTTTAAATAAAATAAATTAGTCACACATGTGTAAATATTGCATTGTCTTTCTCTGATGTGAGAAACTGAAAGTATAAATAAGGGCCAAAATGTCTAACAGATATTGTGAAACAGGAAGAAACTGTTCAAAAGGGAAGGTGAACTAAAGGAGGGGGGACAGGTAAAGGAAGAAAGAGAAAAGTAAAAATTGAGAAAATGATAAAATGGAAGTAAAGCTTTGAAAATAAGGAAGGCAGAAAGGGTTGAAGGGATGTGAAAGGAATGGCCAAAAAAAAAGAGGAATCAAGACATATCCTGTTCATGTACAAATTCCCTATGATGAATGTGATCATTATGTACATCTAAATTGCACCAATACACTTAATTAAAAGAAAAAAGTAACACATAGGTGGCGTTCTGGAAATCACATTATTTCTCAGGCTTGAATTTTGAAGATAAGCCTGGAATAGGGAATCAGAGAGCAGTGGGCAAGATCCTAATGAGAGCCAAAGTAAAATAACTTATCAACAGATTTCTCATTTTCAAGGGAAAGACAATGTCAACTTTCCCAAATAGAGATTTCAAGGAAGCAGTGTGGAGTCTCAAAGAGCAACTTGTTTTCAGAAAGAATAAAATGGACTCATAATTTTAACTTAATCATCTTAAACACATGTGAGCCAGAGTACAAGTGCTTATCTCAGTGCTCTGCACTTAACTCCCTTGATCTTAAGGGATCTGAGCAAAGACAAGTGGATATGGGAAATATATTAAAGTAAGAACACACTGTGATTAAGTCTTGGATGCATAGCTCTGAGCAAGTTGCTTCATGTCTCTAAGATTCAGTTGTTTTGTAGCTCCAAATAGGTGCACAAAGAATGAAAACTTCGGGGGTGATGCCATTTTCACAATTAATATTTTGCTGTGAACAGGCTAAAAGTGTAAGACTGAATGAGTCACCTGAAGGAGGTGGCAAAAGGTTGGCCTCAAGAGTTGCCCTGTTTTCCTCCACTGTCTGTATTAGAACTTTCAAGGATGCCCCTAACTCAGACTCACAGAATGAGAATTTGTGAAAGTACCCTATAGCCAGCTATGATCCTGCAAGCATTCTAGTTGACTCTGGTGAATTCTAAAGTTGGAAGAACATTGTACTAGGCATGAAAGAACAAGATCCAGGTGCCAACATTATGTATAAACCACGTCCTATACCAGATGAATTCACCAACCTGATGACTTGTGAAAGCTTGCCTCACCAAGTGACTTTGACAATAGCAAATCGCAAATGTCCTTTCTTGAAAACATCAGCAGCTTCTGATGACTTACAGATCAAAGAGAGACAAAGACAGAGACAGAGACAGAGACTACTCTTTCCAGTCTACCAAGTTATTGAATTGAAGTCACCCCATATACTCATACTTGTTCTTATCACCAAGGGGCAACTTCAACCAAAGTAAAGCTAGCTCATATCAGGCTTATATTATCCATTAGGTAAGGAAGTTCGTGTAACCCAGGAGGCCCTAGAGTTCCATCTTAAGTACTTTATATCTATGGAGTTTTTGTTACTATTTTCAACCTTTTGAACACCATAAATTCAATTAAATTCAATTTATTGATTGTATTATAGTATTCAACTAAAGGGAGACTAGTCCAAAACACACTGAACAGTAGTAAAGAATTGCCTTGCTTAAAGATTTTCCAACCCAAGTATTAAAGTATAAGCACATAAACACAAACAAATCTATAAGTATCAATTATTTAAATTAATTTAAAATACACAGTTCCATAAAACTTATTTCACAAAAATTAAAATGTAAATGACTATTGCTGTTATTTACTAAGTTGGATAGGGCCAGAGAATTCACCCACCAGGCACTTGGGGTTTCAATCAGTTCAATTCTTCTTTTACTTAGATGACCTAATTGACTGAAATTGATAAAATGGAGAACTGGGTGATTAAACTGCCCAAATTATAGGATATAGCACTATCTTCTACTTTGGCAGTGCCCTCTAAGTGTAAAAACTGCCTTTACAATGATAGCATTATAGACGACTAAGTTGGGTAGAAATATTATAGGAGAACAGACAGGGCTAGCCTCTCAAAGAAGCCAGTGCAGAAGATAATAAAACATTATAACTGTACATAATTTCATACCCATTTTGTGATTTTGGTCTATAAAGCCTTCCCTGCAAGTAATCTGTGGCAATCTACTTTTTGGGTCCCCTTCTGTCTCTCTTAAGCAGAAGCTATCTTTCCCTCAATAAATATCTCCTATTCATAAACTCCATTGTTCCTTAGAATTCATTCTTTGATTTTGAGAAACACAAACTTGACATACCAGAAATCTATCAGCTTGGGAGTTATATTTCCCTTATATCGTTCCTATATTGATAGCTTGGCATACTCATATACATCAGACTCCCAGTGTGGGGACAACAGCCAAATTGCCTTAACTCCCATCACACAAGATCTATCCCTTTGTCCTTTCTACCCCATAGTTTAAAGCTGGGCCTCTTTGGGGAATTCTGACCAGTCATTAGTCATGAAGGGGAATTATATTGGTTCACAAAAATCTGGTTAGAGATGGCTTATAAGGGATGTCTGTGAGCAATATGTCAACATGTCTGCCTGCTTTAAAGAAATCATAAGGTCCCAAAAGACACAATCATACTTCATTCATCTATGTATTTCATGCATATATCAAAAGGGATAAAAAGAAGGAATATAGTCTCCAAATGCCTAACTTAAAATTCTTACTCAAATCACTACTAGTTTAGGAATATCACAATGAATAAGGCACAGCCCCCTTCCTCTCTAAGATGTATTTTCTCACTAGGAAAACTGAGCTCATAATAACTTCCTCATTGGATTATTGTGAATTTTAAATGAGAATTCATTTACAGCACTTAGCCAAAGCTTCTAACAGTGTGAGGTGAGTGTTAGCTATCATTATTTTTATTATTATAGCAGGTACTAAAGAATGAATGGATGGATGGATGGATGGATGGATGGGTGTGTGTGTGGGAGATGAAAGTAATTGACATCTACGGTTTATTTCAGATCTAAAATTTTACAATTCTATTCAATTTCCAAAGATATTCTACATCTAAAATCTTTTTCTTGTTTTTCAGTACTAGAGATTGAACCCATAGATCTTCTCACTGAGCTACTACATCTTTATTTATTTATTTATTTATTTATTTACTTATTTAAATTTTGAGACAGAGCATTGCTAAATTGCCCAGGGTGGGTTAGTTTATGATTGTCCTATCTCAGCCTCAGTGGGATTACTGATATGTGCCACCACACCCAGTTTAAGGTTCTTATCTGAAAGTATTTCAGATATGCTGGCTATTATTGTGCCTACCTTGGATCCAACATGATACCAGGGAAAATATAGGACTAGAAGCCTACAACCCAGAATTTAAAACATTTCATTACTGAGCAGTCTGACACATCCCGACTTCATTCAACCTTTTTGTCAAGTGCCATGTTAAACTCAGCAATACCAAGGAATAGTTCTTTTCCCCTATGATGGGACAGACACATTTATCACACATATCACAGAAGTCCAGAAAAGGAAGTTATCTTGTCAAAGAAGGCTCAGAGAGGCTGAGAACCCCATAAGGAGGGGGGATTACTCACACCCATATTCCTAGCTCCTGGCAGTCTCCAAGCACAGTAACAAATATTTGCATCAAATAGAAAGGTATCAACAAATATTTTCTGAATAGAAACATACCATTTCTGCTGAGTCTTTAGGGATGATTAGGAGATAATGAAGGTGAGACATGAAGCAACTCTAAAGAAAGTTGACAACACAAAAGGCACAAATGTGTGATGCGGGACTGTCAGGAAGACCTAAGAATGAAATGAGATGGTGGCTCTGAAAGCACATGAAAGCGCAATGCATTGTACCCTTGATTCCCACTTCTTTGCCATCCCACAGAATCCTAAAGTTGGTTCTCATTCACAAGCTCTCAAGTCTTCTCCAAAATGCCTTAATTTTGTGTTCTTCCGTTCTTTTTGAGAGTATTTTAGGAAATCATTAAGTAATAAAGATATATAGTGCTTGTCTTTGTCATCATTTTCATTAAACAAAGGAACAATGATAAAATTTTCTAGAGAAGTTATTCACATGTACACATGGAGCATTCTAGCACCTAGGATAGCTGTTTGCCTTGGTTTCTAATCTGTATCACTGCACTAGGACTTTATCGCACTCATTTAAAGATTCGACCTGGCAGTTTTCAAGCACAGCAGCAAGCAATAAATATTCCTATTTCAAAAATATTCCTATCCAGAACATATCATTTTGAAAAGGAGTATTTTTTCAGTGAGGAAATATGTCTTCCTAGTTTTTAGTGTAATCTTTTGCATTGAAATGCTCATTAATAAGATTTAAACAATTCAGAAAAACTGAAAAACTCAGAAAAAACTGTGGAATCATGCTGAGTAAGAACATTTGGAAAATTCAAAAAATAATTTTAAGTGTGGAGATTGCATCAGAGAATTTTGTTTAAGTGTAATTTCCAGGTTACTGTCATAATGAAGAATAACAATCAAATTATTTTTTATAACACCTGGATATTATACTAAAAGGAGGCCAAACAACCCCACATACTTCTTGGCTCCTATATAGAGTCCAATCAGGGTTAACTTTTTAAGTTTAGATTCACTTCGTTGGTTCTACAGTAAATTAGATAGGGTCAAGTGATATTTTTCTTGACATTGTCTTCTTAAAGTTCTATTTCATACTTTTTACTCTCTCAACTAGTAAAAATACAGTTTTAATTATTTCAAGAAAATTTTTTGTTTGTGTGCATGGATTGAACTCATGACCTTGCACTTGCAAGGCAGGCACTTATGCCACTGAGCTAAATCCCAGGCCAAGAAAGTTTTTAAAATTAGTATATTTTCTTCTCCTAATATATGACACTACTTTATTGTACACACAGAAAAGATAAGTTCATTGAGGTTAGAGTTGTTAAGATACAACCATACATATTCAAAATTTTTAATTTGTTACATCACTGTTTTCTGCAAGGCCAAATTTAGGATAGTTGTTTCTTACATGATCTTGTTTTTCTTGCCTGGGTGCTCAAAAAATCTTTTTTTCAACATTTTTTATAATTAAATATTTGTGATGCATATTGATCACAGTTTTTGTGTGGAATTCATACCTTATGTGTCTTCATTCTTCTTTTTCTCTTGGTTTGTCCTCCTTCTTTCAACACTTCTCCCATTCCCCATTAACAAAAGCTTTGTTCTCCCATTTTTTCTTCCATTCTTTTTAGCTTTTCCTTTTCTTCCCTTCCCCTCACTTGTTCTCCTTGCCATTTAAACATGTTTTTCCTACTTTCCAATATCTACCCTCAGTTATGCTCCTTGTTTACACTTTGGGTTTCTCATATAATACAAACAAAATGATATTTAAACTTGTGTCTCTGATTTATTTCACTTAAGTTTATAGACTTGAGGTGTATCAGTTTTCCTACAAATGACTCATTTGTCCTTCTTTATTGCATAGTAGTACTCCACTGTATACCATATTTTCTTCTGATAGGCATATTGGCTGTTTCCAAGATTTAGCTACTATAAATTGTGCTGTTAAAAACATGGTTATGCATATATCACTGTGGTGTTACACTTAAATATTGGGAAGAAACCTAGAAGGTAAATAGCTGGGTCAAAGGGAACATCTACTTTTAGTTTTTTGAAGAATCTCCATACTGATTTCCATAACACCCTCAACAGCAATGGAGAGAGTTTTCTTCCTCCCCACAGCCTTTCCAGCATTTGTTACAGTTGTTTTCTTGATGATCGCCATTCTTATTGCTGTGAGATGGAATCTATGTTAAAATAATTCACAGTTCTCAAATGACCAGTGATGTTGATCATTTTTTCATATATGTATTTACTGTTTGTAGTTCATCGGAGAAGTGTTTATCCATTTCAGATGCCCATTTTTGAACTGGGTCTCTAAATCTAGGGTATTAATCCTTTGTCTGAGAAGTAGCTGCTAAAATTTTCCATTTTGTGGGTCATCTCTTCATTTTTCATTCTTTTGCTTTGAACAAGCTTTTTTGTTTGATGTTATCAGTGGTTCTTTGTAATAATTCCTGCGCAATCAAGGTTTTCTTCATAAAGTCTTTACCTATATCTATACCTTCTCGAGTGTTATCTAATCTAACTTCAAGCAGATTAAGTGTTTCTGTTTTACATTTAGATCTTTGATCCATTTCTATTTGTTTAGTTCCTGGTGAAAGCTATGAGTCTAGGTTCAATTTTGTCGTGTCCATTTTTCCCAGAACTATTTATTTTTTTCCAGCACTATTTATTGAAGAGGCTGCCTTTCCAAGTGAATGTGTTTGGCCCCTTTGTCAAAGATAAGGTGATTAGGTGTGTTTGAGGTTGTTTCTTTACCTTCTCTTCTGTTCCACTGATCCTCAGATATGCTGTTTTGTTTTGTCAGTACCATGATTTTTTAACATCATAGTTTTGTAGCATAACTTCAAATCATAGATTGTGACACCTCCTGCCTTACCCTTATTGTCCAGAATTGCTTTTGCTATTCTAAGTCTCCTTTGGTTCCATATGAATGTTAGGATTTTTTTCTCTACTTTGGTAAGTTATGCTATTGGCATTTTGATTGAAATTGCATTAAAACTGCATCATAGTTGTGAAGTACAGTTGTTTTGATCACATTGCATATGCTATCCAAGAACAGAGGGTATATTTAAATTATCTGATATCTTCCTCAATCTCCTTTTTCAGAGTATTGTAGTTTTCAATGTATAGGTCTTTGACTTCTTTCGTTATATTGATTCCTCAGTATTTTATTTTCCTTGATGCTATTGTGAAAGGTGTTATTTCCCTAATCTCTCTTTCAGTAAATTTATTATTCATGTACAGGAATACTATTGATTTTTAAGTGGTGACTTTGTATCCTACTATGCTGCCAAAATTGGTTATTAATTCTAAATTTTTGGTGAATTTTTGGGGGTCTTCAATGTAGACTATCATGTCATTAGCAAATAATGATAATTTAACTTCTTCCTTTCTATCCATATTCCTTTCATTTCTCTTGTTTAATTGCTCAGGCTAATGTTGCCAGAACTGTAATGAACAGGAGTGTTCATAGTGGGGATCTTTCTCTTGTCACTGATTTCAGAGTGAAAGCTTTCAGATTTTGACATTTAGGATGATGTTGCCTGTTGTTTGTCATAGATGACTTTTATCAGATTGAAATAAAGATCTTTTACCACAAATTTCTGTGGTGTTTTTTTTTAATCATGAATGAGTATTGGACTTTGCCAAATGCTGTTCCTGTGTCTATTGAGATAATAATGTGGGGCTTTTTTTTAAACCAAAAATCTATATTTTTGTAATTAATTTTTTCTATAATTGGTCTCTTTTTATTAGAATTTAAGCAGTGTAGTACACACACAAAAATTATTTCAGGATGCATACTTTAGGATCATCTTTGCACAAAGCTTATATTTTAATTGTTTTTATTCAGAAACTCTAACCCTTAGATGAGATCTGTGTGCTCAAATCTTTGTTCTAACATTGCTTTTACCAGCATAACTTTAATTCTTTGTCTTTCATTTTTGAACATTGGGAGATTTTTTTCTATTTTCTTTCTATATTACTAATGACACTTTCTGCAAGGACACTTACTGCCTCTAAAGCAGATTTTAACCCTATAGTTATAGTTTGATATCCTCATCTTTTTCATAGTCTACACATCACTTGGATCAACCGCAGTGAGTTTTTATCACAACCTGTCTGCTCCTTAAGACTACATTTACCCTCTTCATAAAATTCTGATATTACTCGATGAAAATCTTATATAATTTTTGAAAATTTACCTCTATTTGTTGTAGCAAATCATTTTTAAATTTGGTTAAGATGACAAAGGACTAGAGAACTCTTGACCACATCACAAAGGAGAAAGTCCTCCTAAGAGATGGCAGTTCAGCTTTCTCATTGTCACAAAGTGGTCACTACAGCAGGGGCACGATGGTTCACTTTACTCTCAGTTACATCAGCGTCAGAGCTGGACTAACTGCATTTTGTTGTTGTTGTTGTTCAGTTCTAATGAGCTAATATTTTTAGTAAATCTTCCTCAGGAGTATCAATCCCAAATTTTATAATGTGAACTTTCTTCTTTTTTCTCTATTTTTGGTGTTATTTTACAAGAAAAGCAGAAGAGTCTACATAGGGACTCTTCATTATATGACCATGTCTTAAACCTGGAAACCTTGACTACGATGATTATTTGACCTTTAGAAATTATTTTTTTCACACCCATCGTTATTAATCAATGAAACAAATGAACACCCTTTTGTAAAGATTTTTTTCCCCTTGAAATGGTCCAAACACTTCATAAAATTGTCCCGTTATTTTTAAGACCTGAAATCTTAGACTAACTTTGTGGTATCTTATTTTAACACTCCAAAATATATTCAGAGTAGTTCACCTCGACATGCTTGAATGCTGAATATTTTATGCTTGGACAAAGAGCAAACTGTAGGTCTTTCGCCAAGCACAGTCAATGCACTTGAGTATGGGTTACCAAAAACGCTGAAGAATTTTTTTTCTATTTATTGTTATAGCTCAAATCCTTGTGTCTCTTGTAGGCTTTAAGTGACATAAATATGCATTTCCATCTGCACATCCTTGTCAGGAATAGTTCTGCTGGGAGGTGTTATGCCACCCAAGTACTTCCAGAATAGAGTCTGTTAATCCTGTTACCACTATAGAAACTCAGAGGAAAAGTCTACTCAGGCCACTACTGCAGCTGCTGTGGCTATAAACCTTCCAGCAACCACACCCTGGGTACCAAAATGAAGCACAAGAAAACCGAATTCCTTGAGTAGGAAAGGGATACAGAGTGCTAACCTCAGTGTATTACTTACAGCAACAGCCTCCAAACTTTTTATTGAAAACATTTACAGTAACAAAAGAGGAAAACAGCAAACCCACATAAAATATACATATATATGCACACATACCCACACACATAATGGGCACATATGCTACCTACCATATTAACTGTAATACACATTATAAAATAAGCAAAAAGAGTTATTATGCTAAGATTTAACAGTAGAAATAGATGCTGTAACCATACTGGATAGACTTGTGCCTCCTCCCAGGTAGATACATGCCAGTTTGGAAACTACTAGACTAGAGCTCTACCAGGTGGACCACCAAGAGGAACTAGATCCTAAAGCCTCAGTTAGGCCTTCTGCCAGATTTCATGATACACCTGGGCAAGAGGCAGGGAGACTTACAAAAAAGCATGGGGTTTGCTTTTCCATTCCCCCTCTCCCATTATCTCTTCCCCTTTCTCCAGTGTAGTCTGACTTCTGGCCTCTTCAAAGGCTCTAATCAATACAGGCATCTGTATTAATCTTATTTCTAGTCTATAGTTTAACAGGTACATCAAGATGGATACTAACCAGTCAAGGGCTAGGGACCTATGGATGGGGAACCTCCTAAGTACACCAACTGATATCACTTCCCAAACTTCAGTGACAAGTACCAGTTAAATAAACTAAATCTAATTATTGATAATTCAACAAATATTTTCCAACAAGAAGTTATTGATCTAAAATGTGTCCAATTCTACATACCATGAGAGTTCTCAGAATTACCAAGAATCTAGTTGTAGAAAAAAATCTGCAGAAAAGCTGGGAATGTGCATATGGAAAAACCTACACTTATGTGTGACAGACTGTTTATTCAACTGTAGGAAAGTGGACACTAGAATCTAAGTTCCTTCCCAATTGATAAAAGCAAATTAATTTAATGATAAAACTTAGAATTGGCCACAAAACAGTAGGCAAACTCTTTCCAATCACTGTTATTACTAGTAAAAATTTTGAGACAATCTCTCTAGAAGGCAATTAGCAATTATATTAAGAACTTTAGAGACCTGGCCATTAATTCAATAGGTGCTTGTCTACAGATTGAACATGCAAAAACAAATAGAGTCACAAAAATAATGTTTATTTTGAGAGTATCATAGCAAGGACTAGAAATAATCTGCATTTTTATTGAACAGGGAGTTAATGATTTATGACATACTATCTACTTTACACACTCTGATTCCTATATACTGCGTAACTACTGCATCTTAGGGACTCTTTCAGGGTATAGTAATTTAAAAACAGACAAAGCTCAAATAAAGGTGGTATCTTAGTCAAAGAAGGAAAATAGTTATAAATGATAAGTAAGCAAATAAAATATTTTTGGATATTGAAAAGCACACTATGAAGAAAATGAAGCTGAGTGACAGGAGGGGTATGTGATTACTTTACATACTAATTAGGATCTCTCAACTTTGGCACTCCAGATACTTTGAAACTGTTCATTATGAGTTTTGTGGTACGGGAAAGGAGTTCTTATGTACAGTAGAATGTTTAGCTGCTTCCCTGGGTTTTAACAACATAATGCTAGTAGTGTCCATCTGATGTTTGACAATGAAAATGTCTCCAGACATTACCAACTGTCCCTTTGAGAGATAAAATCTGCCCCAACTGAAAATTTTTTATTTAAATTGTGAAAGGGAAATCTTCTTAAAGGAGATAACATTTTACCTAAGACTTGGATATGTTTTTAATAATTCTTAGAATGCAAGAAAATGTTTCTGATATAATGGAACAACAATAATATATTGAATGAAATCCCTGTATGCAGACAGACAGTATAGCAAATTGGTTAGGAGCACAGAATTGGATCTGAGTTGCCTTATTTAAAATCCAAGCTCCACTATATAAGCTTGCCCTAAGTTTGGTTATTTTACATTGCTGTGCTCCTGTGTAATCATGGGAAAATTGAGAATGACACTAGTAGCATCTATCACATAGGGCTGATAGAAGTATTAAATTAGTTTATATATGAAAAGCTCTTGGAAGATTGAGTGATACAGCTGGAAATTACTACATATTGTTATTTGAAGTTTATATATTACTTGAAATCAGAATATGTAATATTACCTAGGCAAAGATATTGATACATTAGTATTCTGACTATATTCTAATATACTCTAATTTATTATAATATTTCTAATTAGAATATACTATCTAGTCTAATTTTAATGTAAATTTAGACTATACTGCATAGTATAATTTCAATGTAATTAGAATATGTGTTTTAATTCTAATTAGCATATATATATATTTCCAGATAATTCCATTTTTTGTAAAAAGAATACAATGTATTTAAAATGGTCAGAATTATAGAAGATTTTATTTGCACCTTATGTTCTTTAAAGTTTTATATGCAAATGCAAACATTGCTTTCAAATAAAAATGAAAATCAGTATGAATTTTAGAGAAAGAAATTTGTAGACTTTCACCAGGATCAACTAGCATACTGGGAGTAGAAGAGAAAGACCAATAAGTGGTGCTTAGAAAAATTCTAGCGATGATTCCACTGTCACCTGACAGCTGGGACATAGCAGCTTGAATCTGTCTGTCAGTCTATCAGTTGACTGAAAACTATTTAACATTTTCTTTCTGCCAGACACCATGCAAGGTGCTGGGAAACTGAAGATGAATGGATCCTGCATTCCCTGGAGGAGTGCACCACAGAAAATGGAAGAAAAACACAGTTCATCACAATACCAGAAACTGAAGGAAGGGCTACCTCTGGGGTCCCCTGTTAAATTCCACTGAAGTTGGAGAAGGGGCCTGTTGTAGGAAAATTCTTGCATTGAACTTGACCAATGGGATTGGAAGTTAATCATTTATCAAATAGGAGTTCTGCCATGAACATATGTATTGGTGTCTCCCAATCAAGCAGGATCAGTTAATCTAGACAAGGGACAGTCAGAAGGAACAAAAGAGTTTATCTACTGAAAGTGTTCTCAAACTCACAGCAGAGTCCTTGGTTTCTAAGGCTGTTCGGGAATGCAAAGTTTGATGGCCACAGGAATTAGAAGACATCAGTAAGTTCAAGTATTAGGTCTGCCTCTTACCAGTTGGGTCATCTCGGGAAAACTGAAACATCCATCCACTTCCTCATTCATGTAATACTGTATGTGTTTTGTAAAGTGTCTGTTAATGTACTTAAGAGACTTAAGTGGCATTCCAATAGTTGGAATGAATAAATTGTATGAGTTTTAACATAATAGAGACTATTTTAAGTGATTAGTGTGTAAATTTTAACTTTACATTTAAACATTGGCAGTAAAAAAATGAAAAACCAACTGTGTATGTAATACCAATGCAGCATGAGTTTATAGCCTGATTGGCTTCATTATTTCAGAGCCCTAAACCTTTACTAATTCAAGTGCATCAAACTATAAAAACTGATAACCAATTTTTTTTCCTTGGGTAACATAATCTTTATTTCCTGAGACACTTTGTATAAACATTAAACTGAAAGTAACTGCACAAAAATGAAATGGAGACTCATAATTGGAAACTGTTTTCATATCTGAAGAAGATTCAACCCTTTCTCAGGAGTAAAATGCTCCTTGTTACCAGTTCATGCTCTGGCTATAGATGTGTATCACTTAGCCAATATCTCTCTGAAGATACAAAGTCTAGTGAAGTGTAAAATCCTGAGGAGATTACTTAGAAGAGTTAGGCAAAAAGGAAACAGAACAAAGCAAAAAACAACAAAACACTTCATCCCCAAAAGATTGAAATTATGGAATATCCAGGAGGCTTAGGGAGAGGACTTTGTCAGTCTCAACTCTGAGTTCCCATCTTTTAATCCTTTGCACCTTGAACACGTGCTGCTATTATTTCTGGAGTAATAATAAACATTTGCTTTTTTTTCACTTTTTAGAACAGATTTACTAAGGTTGACTGAAAAGGCTTAAAATGTTCTTCTATCATTTTAGTCTTATATATTTCATCTAATATTTTTGATAAACATTTCATCTATTATTTTTGAGGCTAAGACTCAATTGAAGGGCTACAGAAGACAAATCAAAACAGTGATATATAAAATTGTTACTTTAACTTGAAAGTCTTTAAAGGACATCTTCCAGCCAGAGCTGACATTTGAAAATCACAGAAAAACATGTCAGATATATTTTTTTCTCCCAATAGGTTAGATTTAATGAGCCCAAAGTTTTGTTTTACCTAATCTGTTAGCTATAGCAACTGAATATTCCATGATTACTTACTCTTATTCAGTTCAAAAAAGTGACAATATTTTAAGAAGCCTCCATCTCTCAGCTAAAGAAAATGATCTACTCAGCTTTAGCATTCAGTTTCACAAAAGAAAATATGATCTTAAAAACACAGCTTCTCTGTCAATTACCTTTTATTTTGCTTTAATTAATGCTCAAAAATCTTTACCTCCATAATTTTGTTCTGTCTTCAGCCACAGTAATCAATTTTCCAAATGTAAGGATAATAGGGATATACATTTACAAAGGTTGATCTGACCCTTTCTAATAACTTTTGCCATGCTTAATCTTGTTAAATAATTTCCTATAGTTGTATTACCCACAAGCAGTGAATAGTCATATAACAACAAAAAATTCATTTCTAAAATTTACAAAATTACCATATTTAAAAATAACTTTTTTCAGTATTCCATCATTTCATTAACTACTTATACTAGCCATAATAATTTGTTAATGGTTTAATGGGTTATATCTTCAAATTTCACTCATTTGCCTTGATCTGATATCAACCAAAAATAATTACAGCACTAAATTCTAAGCCAGTGTATGGTTTAAATGCACAGGAAAATATAATTCATCCTTATAGCTTCAAAAATGGCCAATACACTTGAAATACACACACATTAAGTGTTTTGATCTTGAACTAAAATTGAAATCACTCTGCCTTATAGGCTGACCTAAAAATGTCCATATACACTCCTAGAGTTTACCACTTCCAAGAAAATTTTAGCAATAAGCCACCTGTTTTGAGAGACACTAGAAATAAGAAAATATTCGGTAATAGTGAGCCATTAACATTTTTTATGTGTATGCATGATGGTGTGTACATGTTTTGTCTTGCTTTTATTTTATGAGTAATATGATTAGAAGAATATAGTTCAAAACATCATCTGGATTGTAGCATACAAAACATCTCAAACACAGTTGTCACCAGGTGGAGCCTGATGACTATCCGCAGAATCCAGATTTAAGGATGCAGAGGATAAACTTAAGTGGTAATGATGGAAAAGAAAAAGCAGACAGGCACTTAAAAGAGACTTATAAAGAAGAATAAAAAATACCCTTTGACTGCTTAGATGGGGGAATATTGTAAGTACAGGAATAGTTTTCAAGCCTAGGGAACTGAGAAAATGACAATACAATTAAGAAAAATTAAATTTTGGATTCTCCTTGGAAAGCCAGATTTACCCAGTTTGAGAGAACAATGAAGGGCTTAATAGAAAAGATGTAAAATAACAAATTTGGCTGGCAACTCTTATAAAATATCAAATAGTGAGATATAAGTGTGAGATTGCAATGCATATTCCTAGAGGCTTCTTCACCAAGACTACTTGTTATTTTTCTTTGAATTTCCCATCACTTAGAAGGGAACTAGGCATGGAGTTTATGCTCAGTAAATGTCTGACTGGCAGCCAATTGGCTGATTTCTTCAAGATTTAGGGAAAAACTTCACAAAGAAAACAACTAAGATATGCATGTGAACAATATAAATTTTGGGGGTAGGGAAAAAAAAGAAGTATGGAAACCAAGTCGGAAAGAATAAATATATTGAAGCAGCAAGAGGAAAAATGAAGCAGATAAAAGAGACAGGTCAAGTCACTAAGAACTAAAGCAAAAAGATGAAGTGAAGAAGGAAAAAAAAGGAAGGGAAGGGGTAGGGAAAAGAGGAGAGAAAAGAGAAAAGAAATGAAAAGAGAAAGAAAAAGCATAAACAAGAATAGAATTGGAGGAGCCAGGCAAGAAGAGATGTAACTTACTCATAATCCTAATGCTGTATCTATAAAGACTCAGAGAATATATGGATGAAGAAATTACAAAGTCACATTTAGTGAGCAAAACTGAGAATCATTAAAATGTTTCCTTAATAACTTAAAGTAAATACATGAATAGCTCCTGTCACAGTGATTCACCTATTGCATCTGGGTACTCAATAAATGTTAATTGAATTAAATTAATAACATTTGCACAGCAGTAATAAAAAATTAATTAACTGTCTATCTTTCTGTTACTTAGTTTATGCCCACTGGTTCTTGCAATTACTTCTAACCCAAACATGAATTTTCTATCTAACTGATTTTCAAGATACACTTTTTTTCTTATTTAAGAACCATAGATGAGCTCCTAATTTTTTTCTGTTAAAAATTATTTTCTCTGAGTTAATGTCAAAAACTATGTATAACATCCCAAATATAGTTTCACAAGTTCCTTATTTAATTCCAAAATAGTTTTCTCTCCAGAAGATGTGATATCACTTTTTATATGTTACTCCTTTTAGCTTATGTTACTTTATAATACTTTGGATACAATGTCAAGCAACACTGTAAAGGCAAGAATCTGGGTAAATTATTGTTAGTACACCATCTATAAAAAATGGAAGATTTCAGTAACATTCATCAAAAATTGTGACTCGCTTCAGATGTCAGAATTCTGGATTGAACAGACTGGTTCTCAAATGTGTGTATGTCAGATGATTTTTTAATGAGCAACAGATAGCTGACATTGGAGAATGAAAAAAATAAAAATATAAACAGAGATATAGAATTAAAATAACTTTATGAATGGCAGTTCAACTTGTCCATAAAACTCTCTCAGTACAAGCCTAGTGTGCTCCAAATGGAGCACATCACTTACATTGCTTAATGTAGCACATCACTTACATTCAAAATGCTATACTTAAAATTGTTGCAAAATTAAAGAGAATCATCCATCACTTGGCTGTATACTGTATTCTCTGCATGTTCTTACATTCCACTTATCTCTATCCAACTCTTTTTGTTATTGAATTACTTTGTGCAAAAAACGATTTAAATTACATGCAGCCTGACTACGTGTGATCAATTGAACTGATTGTTAATTAATCTCTTAAGTAAATACCTGCTGCAATCTCCATGCTCATCAAGGTTTCATTTGCTATTGGCTCCTGAGCTGCTGGTACAAAGCAGCTGTAGATGAACAGGCAGGATTCCCTGAGTGTGCAAGAAGCTGGTTCTGCTTTGCAAACACCACTCAGGAAAATAGAGCACTGTCAAACTAAGTTATTTGCAAGTCTGGATTTTGGGACACATCTCAGGATTTAAGGTACAGAGGGTGATGTGCATTCTCAGCAGTTAGGAAGCTGAGATAAAAGCTAAGAATAAGTGAGAGATATGTTGAATAATGTGAAAGATAAGAACTAAGCTGTTGGAATTCACTATCTCTAGGTCTGAATGCCAGTTCTAACACTGACCAAAGAAGAATCTTTGGGCAACTTATTAAATAAGTTCTCTAAACCTTGATTACTCTTATTTATTAACTGGAGATACCAATTTCTAGCTTTCCTTTCTTTTCAAGGAAGCTAACAGTATGTACATCTTCTAGTCTTTAATATGCTTATGTTCAACGAGGTATATAAGTGGTAATAGAACTAGGCATAAAATACATGCAACTGATGCACAGGTATTTATGCACATATGTGCGTGCACACATGTGTGTATGTGTGTAAAGCAGTGGTTTATGATTTGGCGATTCTGTGCCACAGGAAAAATAGATACAACAATGCCTACAGATGTCACAATGTATGTCATAAATTAAGTACAGCCCTATTCAGTCTGGTCTTCTCTCTAACAAGATTTCATGGAATGCTTATCTTATGTACTTCTATGTACTGAAATTTATGCAGTTACTTGTTTCCTAACCTGTTTGATGCTTCAGAAGGTCAGGAACCATTCCTGGTTCAGTCACCACTGCACCCCAAAGCTAAGTGCCTGTTACTAAAAGACTCCAAATTATTTTGTGGTATGCAGGTATGAATACTGCACCTCTAAAATACATGAATTACTCAGACCTCATCAACTTTCTCAATGCCTTTTAAACCACAGTCTTGACCAGGGACTTTGTCAGAAGTTCTTTGAACAACTCTAACAATTGTGCCAGATGATTGCATAGAATAAAGTACATTCCCATGTACACTCCCAATACCAAATAGGCAACTATCTGAGCCTGAGAAATGGGTAGCAACTAAGCATCATTGAGGGTAAAAGTACGAATAAGTTTATAGACTATTCATCTGTGTTATGGTTTGTGTCTAGCTGTTCCCTCAAAGCCTCATTCAGTCACAGGACTTTTTCCAGAGGTGGCTGAACCCAGAGTGTGTGATTCTTGGATTAAAGGTTTGTGATTAATAAATCAGTCCACTAACTGATTTGGCACCATCCTAATCCCAGCATTCTAGATAAGATAAAAAGGGTAGAAAGAGGTTTTTAAACTCCCTTGTTGCTTTTGCTGACTTCCACTGCCATGAGGGGTCGCCCTTCTGCCATGTACCACCCTGTCTTGTAGCTAAATATTGACTGAAACCACTGCAAAATGGAAGTTAAATAAACCCTTCCACCTTTAACCTTAAATGTCATGCATTTTGTCCCCGCAAGGAGATAAAAGAGACTAAGTATCTACTTTTTCGTATAAAGTGGAAGAAACTGACATTTGTAGAAACAAAAATAATAATAATAATAAAGAGATTTGATTATGATCACATAAATGATTCAGCAGTACATCACAGTACTAACACCCTCTTTCGTGCTTCTTAATGTTAGAACCACTGGGACAGAACATGGGAAACATTCTATGAGATGTTTTTGATCTAAATGAATGAATTCCTTGATTCTCCCCACACATCAAAAGAACTATTGTAGAAATATGTATTACAGATTAACATGAGTAAGATTTTACAGTTATAGTCTTATAATTCTTCAAAATTATTCTGCTCAATAATTCATTACTTTTAATAAGATTTTGCTTTTATCAAATCTAGAATGTGAATTTTTCTGTGATTTTCTGTTTCGATCACTAGGTAATCTATAGTGGGCTTGTATATGTGTGTTTTCTTTTTTTCATCTAGATATGCAACTCACAAATGAAAAGCTTGCAGATGAGAAACCCATTAATGCAATCGTTATAAATTCTGTATCCGAATTCAATATCACAGATGGACCAGCTAAGGAAACCTCCAATGAGAAAAAACTGTCAGAATCCAGCACATCACTGTCCTCCCTTGAAGAATGCCAAAAGAAATTTTCCTACCTCCAAACTGATACTTCAGTTCATAAGAGAGACACTGATGGTATGTTTCTCAGAATTCAATCCATCTCTAAATAAAGCTCCCTAAACCCCAGCCCCTGTAAAATCACCACATATGCTGTTAGGAAAAAAAAAAGACTTTATGAATATTAAACAGTATGACTTCGATTTGAAAACCTTGGTGAATGACACATGTCAAGGTCACTTTGCAGTTATGAGGTGCTTGGCAGATTGTTTGCTCTCAAAACAGGGAATCAGAGGCAATGTGTTTTAAATAGCTTGAGTGGGGCATAATCATTCTTGTATGGAGCTGTGAAGAAGATAAATAAATGTGACAAACTTCTTACTCTTCTCATGTATTGAACTATTCAGTTTGTGGCTCTAGGAAGACAGGAGAAAAAGATAGAGTAAAACTGTATTAAAATACTGGAATACAGGAATATAAACTATATAAAATATCAAGATGCTTACATCAGCAATGTTTGAAAGTGTTGGTTTCTCTAGATACTAACACTTTCTAGGCAATCTGGTCAGTACGAATCTAGATCAAACTGTGTCTATATGGTATAAAGAGACTCCATTTGCAAAGCCAGTTTCAAGGTGCTAAATGATCATAATCAAGCTCAAAGCCATGGACTCCACACTATGCCATATGAAATGCAATTCAGTTAACTGTGCAATGACCTTTATGGGAAATATAAGCCACTCAAGAGTTTTGTAACATTCAACATACACATTTGCATTTAAAGAAGCCCTAGAGTTTGTGAAAGGAAAATGTAACAGGGTATTATTGTTTTCTGATCTGAACTTACATTCACATTTAACTGAAAATAAGAGAAAAAAATTGAATAAACTTTGTAATAAAAGCACACTTGGGGTCATATCAGCTTAGCTCTTGCCTCTGAAATTAAGTTTTATGACAGTAACTGTACAAGTTTTGTTTTCATCAGTTGCATTTTTGAATCTCAGTCTCTCAGTTATATAATAGATCTAGTAGCACACCATGAGACATTCTGAGGATCAAATGAAATAACAAGTGTAAAGCACCTAACACAAAAATTGGCACATAGTAGAACTAAATTTTATGTTATTCTATGACTAAAGTCTTGGAAAGGTATGAGAATGAAGCCTTCTAACATGATGTAAGTGTGGTTTCATGTGTAAACGCTGCCATGGGTGTTTCAGATTAGAAACTATAGACCTGACTACCTGTAGTCGCCAGTAGAGCATATGAATAATGAAGTAAACTGGAAATGGAAAACAGAGACTGGTGAGGACTGAAGAGTACATGTCTAAAGGTCACTAGATTGTTAGCAGAGGAAATACAGACTTAGAGTTGCCTCATGGAGTTTTCTAAGAATAGCTAGAGGTTAGGATTGTAATGTGAAATTTCTAACATATCCTCTGTTGATAGCTTATTCTATTTATTATTCTATTCTTTTATTCTATTCTTATTCTATTTTATTTTATTTCCATTCTTTTATGCTATTCTTATTCTATTTCATTCTATTCTTATTCTATTTATTGTAGGGAGCCCAACACTCTCACAACAATGTATCTTTGGGCTACCACTGGCTTATACACTATAGCCTTGATCTGGGATGATTCTTAAATTTCCAGCTTTTATACAGATTAATGCCAAAAGCCGGCAATGCAAAATGATTTTCTGAAAAAGCATTCTGACACTAGAGTATTTCACTAAACTGTGCTAGGGATGCATAGCTGTTGTTCATCTTGTGCATCAGGATAATGAATCCATAATTGGGAATTTATGTTCTATATACCAATAGATGAGAATACAGTGTCCCCTAGAATCACTCCAATCTGTTTTATCAGACATCCTGAGAGAAGTATAACAGCTCGGGCCTACTAACATGATATCTAGGCCTTTGTGTTCTCAGGGAAGGACCAAAATGAGTATTTCATTAAAACGCTTAATTTCATGCCAAAAAATAACACATTACTGTGATGAAAAAAGCAAAGGAGTCCAGGTGTGGTCGCACATGCCTATAATCCCAGCACTCAGGAAGCTAAGGCAGGAGGATTACTGAGAGTTCGAGACCAGCCTGGGTTATAAAGTGAGTTGGACTTGATTTAGGAAGTTCAGGTCTTAAACTGATGGCATAGGTAAAGGACCATCATTCTTTACTCTCTTACAACAGATTTCCCTAGTGAAGGAAGAGATTTTGGTACCTGGATAAAAGAGTAGAAAATCCAAGTACGAACCACAAAGAGTGACACAAAACTCTCATTATCTGTCCCAAACAGCAAACATAGAGGAAATCAAGAGTTAAATCAGCCTTGCTCCATTTTAGAGAATTTTTGATAGCAATTAATTTAAGGATGCAGAAATTGAGAACTGGGGTCATTGTTCGTACTGAGATAAATACAGAAATATCTTTCAGGAACAGCAGGGAAAACAGAAGGGAAAAGAGAAGACTGCATCCACTTTCATGTAGTTTGTGGTTAATTTATCTTCAGATGTATAAATGAGTGCATAGGAATGGATGCTTAATTGCTAATATCTATTATTTATATACATCGCCCCACTTAAAACAGGACGGAAAAGCCTCACACATGCAGATTTTGTAAAATGTGTTGCATCCATTAGCACAGTTCATGGTGTGTGCTCTGATGGGAATTTAAAAGGAACTTTACTGCACATCACACACTATGTGCTGCAACATTATTATTAAATTGTGGTTCATCATGTGTGGTCCCCCTCCTAATAAAATGGAAAAAGCCCAGAGAACCCTGCACCTGCTTCTGATTGTACAGTCGTCTGATTGCAAAAAACACCCCTATGGATTAAAAAAAAAATCGAGATACACGTGATATCACCAAATAAGTTCCTTAAAATAATTATGAGAATATGCCTAATTGATGTATAATTTTGAATTTAAGACTTCTTATCCAGGTGGAAAAAGAAAATCATAAATACAAGATACCTCAAAAGAACAGTCTTAATTACACCATGGACTACTGAATAAAAAGATTACATTTTCTACACTATAAATTTCATACAATTAAATGCAGTCATGTCACCTTATAAAATGTTTCAATTTTATAATTATTTCAGTTCATTTGCTCAGAAAAAAACATAAGCACAAATTTACCAAGTATCACCCAAATCTAGTCATTCAAGTTTTAAAGAACTGACTTGGATGTTAGTTGTGCTTGTCTGAACTTAAATAGATTTTGACATATTTAAATAGCTATTAAAATTGATAACATTAGGAATGATACTCTTGCTAGAGAAAGGCATTCAGTCACACTTTATTTGTTCCCATCCTACATTATAGACATATTTTTGAGAATTTAATGTTTGAGGAGTGGGAAACAATTTTTATACTTGTGAACCGAAAACTTTTAGTAATCATCACTGAGTCACTGAGCTCATGATGATATTAAATTCTCCAGACAGCACATGAATGCCTTAGAAGACTGGGTTTGGGTCAGATTTATCCGGACGTTTGTATACTTGGTTCATGTGATTTACAATACTGTGGACAGAATCCAGGACTTTTGCATTAAGCTACATTCCCAGCCCCTCTTATTTTAAGACAGCATCTCCCAAAGCTGCTAAGTTGCCCAGGTGGTGAACAAACTTGTGATCTTCCTGGCTCAATCTCCCAGAGGCCTATACATACACCACACCTAGATCTGGCTTCTTTTTATTTATTTTTATCTTACTTTGTGTTTGGAGGGAATTGTTATTTATCTGGGATCACTGCTGCAAAGAACCTAGTTTTGCTACTCTAGATAATAATCCTCAGGTACCAGAGGGTGTGTTTCTAAACTTGAATGATGTTTAAGAAGCTACAGTTAGCAACTATAAATAGCTCTCTTTTTTGTTTTGTTTTGTTTTGTACTGGGGATCGAACTCATGACCTCGTGCTTACCAGGCAAGTATTTAAGCCACTGAGCTAAATCCCCAGCCCTATAGATGCCTCTTGTCTCTTTTCCTCATCATCCTGGGTGGGCTGACCTCATGGTGGTAAGCAAGAAAGCTGAGAGTAAAGGGGAAGTTCAAGGAATACAGAATTGTGATAATTGTGATAAGCTGACCTTGGGTACATCTGTGGAATTTCTTTGCATTGTTATCTATTCTGCCATAATTAAACATAATTCTTTCTCATGAGACAGATTCTCCCCTTAATTAGCCAACCCCCAATTGTATATTTAGCACCTCTGGAAGAGGTGTTAATTCTTCAGTGTCATTAGGGTATTATTACTTAGCACATTATAACCTTGGAATCCTAAAAGTATCCCACAGGTGTAAAAAGGAAATGAAGCAACCTTAGGACCTAGGGAACTTTGTCCTAGCTTTCTGATGACAGGCAAATACTACTTTGGGCTCTGTTATCTCCAATTCATCTTATACCACCTTTATTCCAGGTTTTAGAAGTAGAAAAGCCAGATGTACACTCTGACAGCAGAGATTAGAGCCACTGTTAGAGTGCCAGGTTCCCAACAGAGGAGACTTCCTGCATGAGGAATTTATCACAAAGTTGCTAGAAAAGCTGAAAACCCAACCGCAGGAAACAATGAGGCAACTCAAAACCTAGCAGCCACAAGAAGTCTACCCTGCTTCCCTGTATTCTTACAGAGCACAAAGAGATTGCTGCTACTGTTACTAGCTTTATACCACTGGCCAGTAACCATCCCTAAAGAGAGCACTAGTGACTGTCATTATCCAGAGCCGTAGGGAACAGACTGTCTAGGCACACACATAGCAGACCTGGACACGCGTAAGACAGCAGGAAGACGGCAGAGAACCAGTCTGTGCTTCCTTTCATCCTAGCCTCCTGGTTCCTGTTATTGCTTCCTACTGGCAGAAACCACTAAGAAAAGCTGAAGAATACTTTGTCAGCCTTCAGAATGTAGGGCAGTGAAGGGTCAGAGCAGGGAAAGGAAAGGAAGCAGGCCTTCAATAAGTCACTAGAGTCTTGCACCATTCTCAGAACTGGCAAGAAGAGAGTGCGTGTTACAGAGGGCGGGCCAGCTACCTAATTCAAAGCTCTGGGTGAAATAGTCAGGGTCCAAATTATAGTTCTACCACTTGCTGTGATTCTTGGGGTCTGCCTGTTAATCTCTAAGCCATAGTTTCCTCATTTTTAAACAGCAATGATAGCAGTATCAACTGAGCATCATTTATGGCTTATGTGAGAGACATATACCATAGAGGACTGCAGCTTTGCTTTCAGTCTATTAAGCACAACAGAGATTAGTGGAACAGAGTGCAGGCTTTGGGTCAAGAAAGAATTAAGATGTGAGGGCCCAGGGTTTAGCTCAGCGGCACAAGTGCCTGCCTGGCAAGCGCAGGGTCATGAGTTCGATTCCCCAGTACCAAAAAAAAAAAAAAAAATTAGATGTGAATGCCTGCTCTACCACCTTCTGATTGAGAGGACTTGGGATATTCAGTGACAATTTCTGAACCTTAGTGTTTCATCTAAAAAATGGGGCTCACAATATATTTACTTCTTAGAGACAATCATTGATTTATTCATTCAGCAAGAGATATGGTTTTCTCCCTCCTGTAATTTAGATCATAGTGGAAGAGAAACTAATAAGTTAATTTCACCCTGTGGTACATATTATCAAGAAAAAAATAAAGTGGGGTTGTGTGGGAGTTTCAGTAACAATATGATTTAGAGGAAAGGTTTGAATAGGAGTTGGGTGAAGCTGGGGAAGGTGTGAAATACAAAAGAAGGTATGATATATACATAGGTTGTGAGCTAAATTCATTCAAAATACTGAAATTCAGCCAGTTCCATTGTAGTAGAGCAAGGAACAATGTGGTTTCAGAAGTCTGAGAAAGAGGTAAGAGCCCAAGGTTGCATGCGCCTCTAGGCTAGGCTAGAGATTCAAGACTAGAGGGGAAAGTGAGTCATTCTACTTTAAGATTAAAAGTACAACAACAGCTGGTGAATTGAAATTAAGCTCATATTGTAGCAGAAGGTCCTCAACAGGAGGTTGCTGCTGTGGTCCTGACCTCAGCTGACGGGAATCAGAACCAAGATGGTGGTTCTGCAGGTGGTTATAGGCTCAAGGGAGAATCTACAGGATGCAGGGATGAACTAGAGGAGGAAGGTGATGAATAAAAGGAAAATAGCAAAGACTGATTTCCAGGTGTCCAGTGAACTCTTCTGTATATTCAGGAACTACTCATAAAGGAAAACTAGAAGACAGATAGGTGTATGGGATGGGGGAGAAGGTCCCAAGTATAATTTAGCTTTGGTGAGATGCTTTGAAGACAGTGCAGAAGAGACATAAAGTAGGCAATTGTGTACCCCACTATCCTTTGAGATAGGCCAAGAGAAGGGGTGCTAATCATGGAATATCATGTTTATTAAATGCTGTAGCCCTGGGAATCAGTGCAAGCATATACATTCATTCAGAAGGTGGGGAGTCTAATCCTTTTTTCAAATAATTATATATTTTCCCTCTGAACTGCTCCTGTTACTTTTGTGCAAACAAAAACTGGTCTTATACAAAATAATTTTGCCTGCTCATGTAGAATTATTCAACAAATCTTTTAGTAAAAGTATGGGACACACTTGAAAGTTTGGAAAAATCTGTTTTCAATTCATTAATGTTACCACAGTTTTGGGGGGGGGGCAAGAGACTCTGCCTTTTATAACCAAATAAAAAGGACTGACTTTGAAACAGAAAAAGGGTAAGAGGCTCTATTCTCAAGTGCAAACTAGGGAGTTAGAGGGCAGCAAATGCCAATTTGGCTGAAGGATTAGGCCAAAACTTTTTTCTTCTATTGTAAATAAAATCTGTGGAATACATCCAAAGCAGAGACCCCAAGAGTCTGCCAACTTGAGATGCTGGTAAGTGCAATTGAATCAAAAGGTTATGTGCTCTCAGGAAATTATAAGGGCATTTTACAAAAAAGCTTCTTCACACTCCAGGAAAAAACAGCAGCTCCTATCCTTATAGTCAGCCTGCACCCTACTTATCTCCAAATGAAACTTTCAGCCTTGTATGTATAAAGGATGGGATCCAACAGATTCATTTTCATATGACCGTAAGCCTCAGTCTCTTGTGCCCCTAGCCTGAGGGATCATGGAGTCTTGGTTTGGAACATGTTCTACTGAGAACTTCTCTGCCAGGGGCTGCTATAGTAGCAGTCTTGGCACTGGTTAAACTCGATGAGATTGTATGTTCCACGTCTCTGACCACCAACATGCCCTCTTCTAAAAAGCCCAGGCAAAATACAGTCTATGTACTATGACTAACTTACTCCTGAATTTTTGTGGGTGGTTTGTGGTGACTTATGAGATATGAGCAAGTTGCCCATATGCTAGAAACTGGCGTTAAGTGAATAAAAATATACTCAGTCTGGCAAAGAGATGAGTATGTACCCCACAGAGGTATTATGAAGCATGCTGCCTAACTATAAATACTGAGTAATGACCACAGCACCTGCAACAATATATGGCAATTAAAATAGTCATAAAAGTCATGGCATATATTTTTTTTTAACCATAACCTTAGTGGGAATAGAGGGAGAGAGACAGGGAAGGGAAAGGAAAGGAAGATTTCTCTTTATTTAAATTCAGGACTCACTTTAGAACTTTATAATGTTTTCCAATAAATTCAAACATTTTTCCTAAAAACTGTTGTTTCTTTCCTGGGCACCTTTTGAAGTTTTCCTTTCTGTTAAAGATTGTCAAGCATGGAAATAATAAATAAAAAAAATTTATGGAAAATATTGTTGGAAGAAAGTGAAAGGGGCTAAAAGATCACTCAGACTGTAGCATATGATGCAGAAGGGAAATCTGTATGCTTGCACAGTCTGCATTGACTGAAGATTGAAAACTAAAAAATTAGCATCTTTATTAGGAAAAAATAGATCCTTATATGAAAGGCAAACTTAGATCAACTGATAAGGCCATCTGGAGGGGAAATTTTATTCCAATTCATGCTAGGGTGTTACTTTCAACCATCAACAATCTTACAGATCACTAATTTTAATTAATTAGATAACACATCACCATATACTTATCTACTCTTTTACAAAATGCACAGTTTTGAGACTTTTTAAACTTGAAAATAAGTTATAATTTTAACAACAGAACTGCTACATCTTCTAATTCCCCTTATGGAAGCAAAAAAATATAATAATCTATAACCCATCACAGCTGTTTGGCTAGAATTGCCAATTACCTTCAATGCTTTTGAGATACTTTCCAGATTTTTACAAGTCTGCATAGTAAATTTTTAAACCAATTTTCTTAAAAAGTACTGATAAGATTTAAAACCTTTTAGGTATATGATGACGTATTTCACTTAAACAATTTGAATATAAAATCAAGGCTTTGCATAACTGGAGGAAAATGGAGACAGGAATTAAAAATAAAACACAACCCAAAAAACTGTGATTATTTTTAAAAGCATTAATATTGAGCTTTGAAATATGCTTTTTGCTTACATTTGAACATGGATGTAGTAGATTTATAAGAATTACTCAAACAAACAACAAAGTCTAGTAACAAAAAAGGATATTTGTAGTCTCTCCTTGTCCTCAACTTTAATTGCTCCTGCAGCCTCTGCACTTGGAGAGACCTTGCTATATTTCAGAAAGTTGCATGGCAGATAATTGTGTGTCTTCCCTGCACCTATGTAGTCAAAGTAAATAAAGGGGTTTAGAAAAGTGTCAGTACTTTAAATAACT
Organism: Hydrochoerus hydrochaeris; assembly: GCA_004027455.1. Lineage (NCBI taxonomy): Eukaryota > Metazoa > Chordata > Mammalia > Rodentia > Hydrochaeridae > Hydrochoerus > Hydrochoerus hydrochaeris. The sequence goes on along the minus strand of PVLA01001950.1, from coordinate 89,271 downwards.
AGATTACATGGAATCGATAGAAAATGCTCAGGAAGTTAATAAAGCAATTACTTAAGGGGAGAGAGTGGTGGCATGAGTAGGGGAGCTTGAATGACTAACAGTGCACATTACCCCTAATGTGGATAAATAATTAAGAGCTGGCTATAAAGTCATCAGTACAGCTCCACACCTGCATGCTCCCACGGATGGCCCCACACGTTACCATTAGTTTTCTTTCTTTGGTTTACTGTATTTTTGCTCATGCATCATAGTTATTTTTAATTATACACATTTTTATAAAGCACAATATGATAATACCATACATGCATGAAATGTATAATGATCAGATCAGGACAGTTAGCAATTTCACCTCTTTAAACACTTTTATAAAAAACTCTTTGGTTAACACATCATAATTGCTTCTTCTTCTTTATGCAGAAGAATGTGCCTCCCTGATTCTCACCTGTCTCTTCTGCCAGTTTTGGGACTGTCTCCTAATGCTCCTTGACACTTGCGAAACCATGTGCATCAACCTGTGCTGCCCCTCTCACAGGTACCACCACACCTCAGACAAGAGTCACTCGCACAATGACTGCAGCTGCAACTGTGATATGGACTGCAGCCTTTTTGAATCATGCCATGAGACCACTGAATGCCTGGAGCTGGCCATGGAGATTTCGGAAATCTGTTACCGCTAGCATGATGAAGGAACGATGCCCCGGCAGTCCTTTTGGCCACAGTGGGAAATTCCACAACAAGACAGAGATTTCCATGTGCCAGAATGCAAGGACTGTACACATTTCTTGGATGCTCTAGGCCATTTTATTCTCCACCTGTCTGGGAAAGTTAGTATTGTCAATTCAATGGTCTCACTCCAAATTTCACAACCGCATGGCTCACTGAAAAATAAAATTCTTTATCACACATGATGAACAAATCTTAAATACCTCTTAAATGCCATAGGTACAAGATGTTTCTTGATTATAAAACAGCATGCTGAACCACTCCATATTCTTGAATTCATCAGCTTGCATCATGGATTCAACCTCATTCACAAATTCAGGCCAAATTAATGCTTTGTTTTAGAATTGACATACATTATCTCATCTTTCTAATGGACTCATGCATAAACATTATGCATTGTTGGTTATTATTAATAATGTATCATATAACATCATTTCATAATTAAAAATTTATTTATACAGTCTCTTAAAATTCACTTATATGTACAGTTTGGGTAGGAAAGGGAATTAAATGAATTAGAAACCATGTTCTTGTAATTACAACAGATGTCTCTAAAATATCTCCAGTGAATTTTGAATCTGGTATACTTCAAGAGATTACTATAATTTTAAACTGCATTATTATATGACTATGACTATGTCATAACAGGTTATACATATTCTTAATCTCTTAGAGAAAGGCTCTTTATTCTAATAAGCATAAATGGAAATAATGTGCAAGTTCCAAGAAAATAATCTCTGACAATTCTTCATTTTCATTTCTATTTGTCAAGTACATTAAGCAGGATATCAAAACAGAATCAGTTCATTTTACCAAACAATTATTTGTGTACACATCTAAAATAAATGCACATTCAGTTACTTATTAGTTCCAAATTTTTAATAATAGCATGTTCATCAGAAAACATTTTTCCAATAAAATGTAATTATTACATTAAACATTTCTTTGTATTTACATCTTTTTAAAAATATGCAATATGAGCTGTGAAATGATTTTCAATTCAAATAAATTAAAACAACTCACAAGGAAACATATCTAGGTTGAAGCTACTTTGGAATTTCATTTTCTGTAGGCATGATTCTATAGCTACAAGGGAAATAAACTTCTCATTAATCTGTGTTTGTATCTTCCCATGAAGATAACTCAAAATATTAATTAAGTATAAATAGGAGAATCTATAAATAACCATACCAAGAACAGAAAAGTAGAAGGGAGAATTGAGAAATATTTTCTGTGTGTGTGATTTAGGAAAATCAGTAACAACAAACTCCAAAATACCTGTTTTTTCCTACCTTGAGTAATTTCAGACCAAAATATGTGTTTTATTCTGTAGTAAACTTGAACATTTTTCTAAACTGTAAGAAATTCCCCTAACATTGAAAACTATTGATCTTTAAAATTTTAACACTGCCTCTAGCAGGCATTTAGCTGCTTCTGACTTGCTACTGACAGCCCAGTGCAACCATGGTCCAGCTTTGTTCCATTTTGACATGTCAGAGAGCACCAGAGTGCCTCCCCCTTTTCTGAAACATGGCATCTTCTCTGCCTTTTGGATGCTCAAGCTCTATAGTTCATGCATAGACTGAAAAAAAATCTGTTTAACAGGATGGTAAACTAAGTCCATTCTTATCCAGGCCTCTCCTACTTCACCAAAAGAAAAGGAGGCCGCAGACAACAACCTGCCTAAGATGACATATAGAGTTAGTGGCAATGTCAGGATTCTAAATAGGGATTTTCTTTTTGGACTATACTTCCCTACCTCATAGTTCTTCACTTCACAATCCAGCTTGTACCCAGTAGTACAGCTGTTGCAATTGTTAAAATACTATACTAAAATATGACCAGACTTGGCTCATAAACAGTGACAACTCTGAACCTCTTTCATGTTTCCTCCACATCCTCAGATGACCCTGGCCTGTCTCCAAGTACTATTCCTCCCTCTAATCTAGCCACTAAAGGAAAAACCAAAGGTCCCTGAGACCCAGTCCCAATAATACAGTACCTGGTGTCAGTGATCTGGCCAGGCTATATGGGTAATAAATATGTTGATCATCAGTTCTTTTTTCTTTCTAATCTATATATTCCATCATATTAAGCAAAAATTGTGCATTTCAAATTTGAATTGAATGCTTGTCAATTACAGACATAAAAATCACCAAGTTTTATTTCATAATGTGATCAGAATACTTCTGTGGCCTTGTTTTCCATGGTTTGTTAACTTGGTCCTTACTTTAAGAATTCATCATGCTGTAACAGAAAGGGTCGGTTATATAAAGTGTGAAATTTCTTTTCTTTATAACCAATAATAAAACATCATCCTTTTTGCAAACAAGAATGGCTGTTTCAATTGAATTCTTTTATAATAAAACATACACAGCTGGGAACATACAATTTCAGGGGAAAGATGGATCAAAAAAAAGATGTGGTTATTGATTAAATACAAATACCAGCATCTAAGATGGCTCAGGTATTTTATGCAGTGATGAAGCCCCGTGATTACAAATAAAGATAATGTTGTGCTTTAAGGTGGGATTGCTTGGTGAATGGAGCATTCTGACTTAAGGAATCATGCTAGAATAAAATATTTGAGAATATACAAACTTATAGAGAACAGAGGGAAGAAATTTTTTCTGCACAGCAGCATACACATATAGTTACACTGTCTCTGCTCAATGAATTTTTATAAAACCACTTTTCCTATAAAAGCCCACAAAATATGGAAATCAATGAAGAAACAAAGTCACATTTAACTTGCTAATGAAATCTTCCCACTGTATGAGCTGATAGGCTTATCAAATTAACTAACAATGCTGGACAATCAAAGTTAATGGAGCTTGGAAGTCACTGCAGTTTTTTTCAGAGGAGTAAAAACACATATTCACACAAGGAAACCTTACAAATAGGAAACGACATGTGAGAGTATTTCAGCATTCTTCTTCAAGGGTAAATGTGTATGTGGCAAATGGCTGAAGGACAAATTTTATTGCCCAATGCCAGTGTCTCACCCTATAAAATGGAGAAAAAGAATAATGTATTGTGATAGTCAGCTTCCTGTCTATAATATATAGCAAATATATAAGATAGTCAACTTATAAAAGAAAAAAATAATTATCTTGGCTCACAGCTCTGATCTGTTGGCCCCATTGCTTTGGGGCCTGTGAGAAGACAGTGCATCATGGCAGAGCATATGGTGGAATAAAATGACCTCATAGACAAGAACTGAAATAAAGAAAGAAGATGGAATCTGAGTCCAACAATCTCTTGCAAGTACATATCCTCAATAAGAAGACCTCCCTCTAGGCCCTGTCTCTTAAAAGCACCATAGCTTCCCAATAGTACCATGCTAGCACCAAGCCTTTAAATATGTGCCTTTTGAGGACATTCAATATCCAAAGAAATGCAGTGCACACTTAAGTAAGGTATTCTGACTATGAATGTTTTGCTCATCAACTGTTAAATCTCCTCAGGCCATAGTAATTAATGACTTCAGATGAAAACGTAAACACTTGGTTTAATTGCTAAATTTTCTCTGAACAGGAGATCTGAGTAAAAGCCATATTCTAACATATATAGTTTCATGTATGCTGTGGAAAGGCCAGGCAATAGAGAATTGGGTGATTTTCTGGGTTATTACTGGGCTCCTCAAAAAAAGTCTAGACAGCTTCTCCCAGTACAGGGAAGGAAGGAAGCCCATGATGGAAGTTGAGGGAGAAATGGAATCTGCATCATTATTTGGATAAAATACCATCTTAATATGCTGTACTGTTCTACTTTTGCTGCTACTAAATCAATGTTCTCGGTTGATCTGGTCTCCTTTTCCCATTTTGCAAAGTCTGGAAATATAATTAGTTATCAGAATTAAGATGGTTGCAACTAAATAGAAGCTAGAAAAGTTGCTCAGTAATCTACCATGAACAAGATAACACTCCATAATAAAGAAATATCCAAATATGTAATGTAAGGTTGAAAGACCCAATTCAGAAGCCTTTTTTGTCACCAAATTTGCCTTTAAAACTTCTGAAAACAAAGTGGTTAGATAAAATACAGGGTGCTCAGTTTACCTTGAATTTCAGAAAAACAACAAATAATATTTAGTGTAAGTATGCGATGTGATTGGAAAGTCAGTATATGTTTAAGCTTTTTTAAAAAGTCATTACACTAAAAGACATATTGTCATTAATACTTGATGAAATTCTCTTGCTTTAGACACACTTGTACAATCATTTCTGCCACTTTCTGAAGCAGAAATGAAGAATTTCTGCAAGTTCTCTTCCCTGTCTTCAGCTACATTGACATGGCTGCCTCTATATCTTGAATTAATTCAAATATTTATTGTTCATGATCATTTTGACTTTGTGGAAGATCTAGAAGTCATCACAAGGTACTAGAGCCATTGGATAAGGTTAATGAGAACATACATTAATATTTTTATGATGCTTGCTTTCTGCTGGATGGCACTGCATAGCAGCATTCACTGAGTGTTGGTCTAAAGATAAGCTCTGGATCATTTTCTTTTCTGCCCCAGTTCACATCTTGGACTAGGGCAGGTAAATTTCTGTCTTCTGCTTCACATCTCCATCAACACCTTAAGTCTTCTGCCAAAGACTATCTTGACTCAAGAAGTAGCAAGTGGAGGAATTTGGAACATAAATGTCTCCTAATGGCCTATCTGTTAAAGGTTTGTTTCCAGCTTGCACTCTGGAGAGGTAATGGAATCTAAGAAGTGGAGCCTAGTGAGAGGTCTTTTGGTCATTAGGCATGTGCGCTCAAAAGGGACAGTGATAACCTGGTCTGTTCCTCTCCCATTTACTTTCTGGCCATAAGTGGAACAGTTTTATTCTGCAGTATAATCCCATAAGTCTGAAGTAATGGGCCAACCAGTAATGGACTGGAACCTCAAACATGGTGAGCCACAAATAAAACTTTTATAATTTGATTATTTCAGGTATTTAGTATTCTTATTAGACCTGACTAGCCCAGAAGCAGAAGTCCTCAATTAAACGTTATAGTCTAAATCCTGCTTTGTAACTGGGTCATCATTCAGAAAAATCCATATTAAAAGGTCTTTGCATAGCTATGAGAGAATATTTTCTCCTATGTAGCTATTTGCCTTTCCATATTTTTCTGTCAAGAGGTACAAATGGGAGGGTGAATTTGAGGCATTTCTTGATTAGGGATTGCAATACTACCTACTAACATCCATTACTATTCCCTCTTTGCATATAGTTAGGAGCGTGGCTGAGGGACTCACATGTTCCCATTATTATTTTTTTTTATAGTTGTGCAAAATTATCACGTAAAGTACTTAACATACTTGTAGATATTATTACACACTCTGACTATCTCTGTGAAATAGATTCTATTATTATCTCCATTTTTCTTGAGTAAACAGAATTAGCAATTTGCATATGGTCATATAGCAAATAAGCAATTGTCACATGGTTTGAAGCCAGGACTGTTAATTCCAAAGTCCACACTTATAATTACTTAGCCTAAAAGTTATATCTGTGAAAAAGGATTCAAATGTATGTAAAGTTCAAGTATTCACTTTGAAAGCAATCAGAAAATTATGACTATATAGTCAAAGAAAAAGCATTTGCTGATAGTAAATGTCGTAAAAGTTGTGATCCTATGCAATGATTAGAATTTAAAATATCTTCAAAATGCTTTTAAGATATACCCAATACGTAATAAATGCAAAATCAGTGTATTGCAACTTAATCCTTATGTTAGTAACTTTGCCTCACTCATCTATGGTTACAAAGACTTACCTTTTAGTGTTCCATTTCAGTAGGGCAACTTTGAACTCTGCCTAAAGAGAATCCATTGCATGTGCCCAGCATACAGTCCAGCCCCTCATCAGCATTCTACCAGCGGGTACAAGGAGCATGAATGGTTTTTAATCAGTCAACAACACTATGGTCAACCAAATGTATTCGAATACTTAGACCTTTTATCTCAAAAGCTGTGCAGAATTCAAGGTCATAGTAACCTCTTTTATGGTTTATTATTCCTCAAATGTACTTAGAGTGAATTTACAAAGCCACAACTTATTTTGTGGATGCAAAGCTTTCATTAGGTTCAGCTCTCCCTGACATCCTCTTTGTTTCCTCTTTCAGCACTTTCTGCATATGGTTCCTCACTTAACAGCAAGTTCCCGTAATTTTTTAAAAAACAAAATAAATTAATAATACTGAGCCACATTCAGTAGCTAAGCGACTCATCATTTGTCATTTAGTCTCTTTGGAAAGCAGCATTAAGATTTCAAATGGCTGTACAGCTCTGCAATGCAAGTCACAGGTTCCTGCAATGGGCAGGAAGGCAAGAAGCCAGCAAGGTGCCTGGGTCACCACTCTGCCATCCTTACGATCACATGATTGCTGATGTGGATACAGTAGTAACTCACTAAGCTCATAAACTGAGTTTGTGGGACAGTCTAGTTTGAACAGCTAGAAAGTGAGATTGAGATTCTTTTCTAATATTTCAGAGGGGCCCCAAATGAGACACATATAGTCCATGAAGTTATCTCAGCTCATCTGCATTTATTCTGAATAATAACATGTATAAATTCAAATCTTTGATGTATTAATTATAATTTTATAATGTCTTAGAAATATATTAGATATAATTTTGAGTATAAAAGTATCTATGTAGCACCAAAAACCATTTTATTCTGTAGAAATAGTACTTGCCTAATACTTGGGGAAACATTAGGTTAAATCAAAGCAAGAGTGTAAGCAGTCAAGTGACCAGTTAGGAGGCTACAGCCCAACTCTAACTAAGACTTAGTAGGTGTCTGGACTAAGATGATGCAAAGTGAATTTGCAACTTATTTAAGAGCAGATGAAAAGCCAATGAGGGATGACATGGGATTCTGTGATTAAAGTGGTGGAGCAAGAAGACTGGTTGAGGATCAGTGTAGGGGACAAATTAAAGCAAGAGTATCTAAAGTCTGAAAAAGGAGCAATTGCAATAAGGCATGAGGTGCTGAAGGCTTGAAATAGGATGGTGACAGGGGAAACAGGAGGCAAGAGATGGATGGGAAAGAAATTAGAAAAGGACCATTAGTCTTCTCTCAAACTCTTCTTATTTTAAGACTCAAATATTCCCTACTGTCTATCACATATATGAGTCATGAAGCCATTATTTTCATTAGGGAAAAAACGGGTTGGGGAGGGGGGAGTTCTATTCCAAGTGGAAAGTCAAGGTATATTTTTAGCTACATTAAGCCAGCCTTCTGCTGCTCTGCACACTGATGTAATTCCAACATAAAACATAATCTATAATATTCCAGGGGAACAAATCCAATTCTTGGTCATATAAATTTTCATATAAGTCCATCACAATTCATTCCCAAAACATCTCATTCTCTTTGAAAGCTGGAACTGCAGCAAGTGATCAAAAAGAGCATTTTAAAATTGCTCTGGAATTTCCAGAGATGTTAAATCTAACCTGCCTACGGTGCAAGACCAATCCTCCAAACTTTAAATCAGAGGTAAAGCATTTTATGCTTTAAAAGATATATTCCTCAAAGTTTATCATGGTATATTAAAGTCAAATGTGAATTATTGCTTACCAAATCTGGAGCTGATATCTCTCCTTGATTACCCTAGGTAGGCAAGAATAAGTATCTCCCAACCAACATATTTTTTACCTTTTCATCTGCCTCTTGCTATTTACAATAGGGTGAAAAATAATAGCCAAAGAGTGACTTTTCTGGGCTAGAAGTGCAAATCCCATTTGACTATACTCTAAATTGTATTCCAGGCCCCTGGAAAGTTCTGCCACATGGAGAAAAATAATGGAAACTGACTTCTCAATAGCTGGATTGGTTCTGCAGTAATAATTAGGGAATATTCATCTGATGAACTTTCAGCACATTTGCATCAGTTTGGAAGCCAACATATATATGATTCATCAGGCCTGCATTTTACATACATTCTGCCCTTCCTTGGCTTTCTGAATGAGGGAGTCAGCCATACCATGCTCAGGATACCATGTGAAGTTCCACAGTGTATAGAAACCTTATGACTGATATTATTTATATAGAAAAACTCTGTCAATTCTTATGGTTTTATCTACTGTAAACACAACAATTAATAGCAATTCAAGATTCCTTCTACGAGTCTGAAGAAAAATAGGGGGAATACTTTGGACTAAAGCTATTTTAGCAGGTTTATACTTCCCTGTGTGTGGAAGCAGAACACTACCTAGGCACTCTGAATTAGAGGACTATCACATAGATTCACAGTTCCAAGGGCCCTCCCTTCTGGTCTTTCTATTATTAGGATAATCTTGTTCTAAAATGTTCTTTATAATATGAGGATATTTCATAAAGAGGCTTCATGTCAGCCATGTAACATTAGATAGCCTTAAATCTATACAAAGACATAGATTCAATTTCTGGCACCATCATTTACTGACTAGTGCATTGGGATAGTAACTAACACTTCCAGAAGATCCTCACTGATAAAATGTAGTTAGTTTGACTCTATCCCACACTATGAAAAGTAAGAGAGATAATTCAGTAAGGTCTTTAGCATAGGCTTAGTACACACACTGCATTCGCTAAATTTTGGCTTTAAGTGGTGTTAGTATCACAACCTAGTTCATTGGATTCCTTAATATATGAGAGTATATATGCTTTATTTCAGCAATACCCTTTTTATATAAATCTTTGACATGTTTTATATATTATCATTGTTATTTTTAATTACTCCTCCATGATATGAGCACTTCAAATGTCCATATCTCTAGTTTTTTCTGATTCTATGTACTTTTTTTCCAAGATAAGAATAATATTTATGGGGCCAAGGATATAGCTCAACTGTGCAGTGCTGTCTGGCAAATGCAAAGTCCTGAGTTCAATTCCCAATACCCCACCACCACCAAAAGAATAATACTTCCTACAGTAGGTAAGTGTCTTGGTTACTTCCCTCATCACTGAGACAAAATACCTAACACTCAAAGGTAAAAGAGGAAAGATTTATGGTAGCTCATAGTTTTTCAAACTTTCAGCCCATAGTCAGCTGGGTCCAAGGCACGGTGGCATGCAGAGGGGCATCACAGGGATCAAACAGTTCAGGGCAGACAGAGGCAACAGAATCAACAAGCAGAGAGAAGTGACCACAGCAGCCTTTTTATTGTCCTTTATATTCTATCCAGGCTATATACCCTAGCACTCACACCTAGAGTAGGGTACTCTTAATCCTAGCAGCACATCATAAATCAATCCGAATATCACATCCTTAATCTCAGCATCACACAATCTAGATCCAACCACCTCTGAAAAGCTTCACCTATGACTGAAGGAGGCTTTGGAGGAGATATCTAGTTACAAGGTTTAACAGTAAGTTTTCTGAATACTTACTATGTACTAAGCATGACACGGATGGCTATATATGGATTATCTCATTGAATCACCTCAACAACTTCTGGGAAAGGTATTATGAACCCTATTCTATTGACAAGGAAAAGTAAGCCTTGGAGAATTTAAATAAACTTCTAAATACCAAGTGAAAAGCAGATATTTCAGAGTTTGTTTGTTAGTGTCCAAAATCCATACTCTTAACAAATGTACTAAAGTCAATAAAGTAAGTTGTAGGACAACTGAAGTTCAAAACCAGTTTGGTCAATTTGGCACCTCAGAATTTTTTTAAAGGGTAATAAGAAACACAAAGAAATGAGTTTGTGAAGCAGATTTCCCTGGATGCCCATGGGGGCATCAGAGAGTAGATAGGAGAGATTTCCTTAATAAGCCAAGGTGACAACACAGAGAGCTTTTTTTTACAGGAATGTGGTGGACTGTGATGACTCTTACCCAAGAAAGAAGAGGGTTAAGTTACTTGGACGGCAGAGAAAGAGGTGTCTTTGCTCAGACACTTACCATAGTACAGAGTAAAAACAAGAAGGGACTATTGTGTAACACACTGCATGAGGCTCTTGTGTGACCAATGGTTCAAGCGTTGCCTCCTGCTCTATCCCTAGGGCTACTGAAGGTTTCTATGAGACTTCTGAAAGAAGTCAGGTGTGCGACACCAAGTCTAGGGAAACAAGGTCCTTTTTTTTTTTTTCAGGAAAAATGAACAGATGTAAGATATTTTTTTTCCTTGATAGGGGATTCTGAGGGAACCACTAAAGGCCTCATTAATGACTTAGGCACCTTCAAAATATGCCCAATCCAGAGAACATGACACCACCTTATTAGGATGTCAGTCAAATTACAAGCTTCCCCCACTTTTCTTTCTCCTTCCTCACCACCCATTCATCCTTGATGGAGTATAAAAAAACAAAACACTGACTGTGAATGAATATAATCAGAAAAACCCACATACCTTTGTTTCAGCTGCTAGTCTCCGTGGTAGTACTTAGCTAGAGGATGGCATACTAACTGATCAGACTCAGAACCACGGTTATTAGTGCTCAAACTGGGTCATGAGTCGAAACAGTATTTATGACACAATGGTATCTGCAACTCAAGAATCAAAAATGTCATGGGCACAGTGCCTACCTGGTAGGCACAAAGTCATGAGTTCCATCCCTTGTACAAAAAAAAGAAAAAAAAAGTCTTGGTGCCTGGGGTCCATCCTTCTGACAAAATACCTAAGAAAATCAATTTAAAGGGGAAAGGCTTACTTTGGATCAAGGCTTCAGAGGATTTAGCTCATGGTCAGTTGTCTATCATTTTGATGAGGCAGAACATCATGGTGTGGAGTACTTGGTGAAACAAAGCTGCTTACCCTATGGTGGTTGAAAGTAGAGAGACAGGAAGTGGCTGTCATTCTAGTACCCACTTTGGAAGCACATCACCACTGGCCCAACTTCCTTCCATTAGGCCCCACCTCCTAGAGATTTCATCACCTCTCATGAGTTAGTGACCAAGTCATTTTTTTTAACACAAGGCCTTTAGGGGACATTTAAGAACCAAACCATAACAGGGTCTTCCTGAGTGTACATCCAAGGGCCAGGGAAGTATTCACTCAAAGAATAAACATAAAAGGATGGTAAGAGACAAACACAAAGCAGCTTTTATGATAACTCTCCATAAATATAGCTTTTTCAAAGTATCAGTGATGTATATTTCACATCACTCTATGGAAGCTCAGAGGTCCAGAAAAGTTTGAGATTTTTGTCTTTTCACTCAACTCAATATTCCCAATGAAATTCCTTCCAATCATTAGGAAAGCTTTGGAAATAAAAGTTCCTTTATTGAAAATGAAAAAAAGAAAAACTATAGGCACATGATTTTTTTATAATTAAAAAATATATGGTCTTGCAAAGAAAATAAAATTGTAATAAATCCTCTGGTTCTTACAGTAAGCAAAGCTTTAAGTGACATATACTGTAATGAGCTCTCTGCTTCAGCTGTGGGGTACTAAGGTAATAAATGAGCAGATCTCTGTAGACCTCAATGCATGCTCCTGACAGGAGTGGGCTGGATGTACAGGATCATTTTTATCAATGTCCTATAGAAGAGCTCAAAATAGAAGGTGGACGTTGACTTTAAGTTACATAATCTGGACCTGCATAACTTGGAAATAATACTTTATTTTGTTGCCTTGAAAAGGAAATTTTCACCCTACAAGAACCCAAGACAACCCAAGAGTGACTCATGTTTCCTTCTGTCATATAAAGTTTAACCACTTACAAAGCTTTCAACCTTCACAGAGGTGTGTGGGAAACTTCAACCACTGAAAAGCTCTAAGTTCCAGAGCTAGCAGAGATCAGTACTACAGGGAAGAAAAAACAAAATAGACATCGCAGGTACAGCTAAATACCTAGATGAAATTTTTATATGAATATTCCAACAAGGAGAAGGGATTTTCTAGGTGTTTTTATTATTTTTCTTGGGGTAAAACTGTGTCGTGAATGAAATTTTCAAATTGTCCTTTCTGTTACGGTCCCAAGTAAGGTGTTCTTTGAGAATGGGAACAGATCCAAGTTTTGTGGGGCTTCATGCTTAAAACCTGGGAGAATCTCTTTATGGATCAAGTCTGCAAAATCCCAAGAGTACAACTTTACAAAAACATATTAATAGCTTCAAAGGGGATCAAAACAAGAAAATGAGACCTGAAGCTTAAATTTTATTAGCTTCAAGGTGAATCACTTTTTGGGGAATACAATAATGCAATTTACTCTGGAATTTACTGATAGAGACCTAAATGTCAAAGCACAAGCAATTTTATACCTAATGAGAAAGTGCCTTAGCAGAAGATTAGCACTTGCAACCATTCTCCTTTAAGTAGAAAGTCCTGTCTGACAGAAAAAGGCCTTGGAGAATCTGAATCACCATGCAGAAGAACAGTCCCACAGTCCACTAACTTTATCTGAAGATTTAACCAGTAAAATATGGTGTCACAAAAGGTTCCTTAAGTTCTGTCTCAGGATTCTTCTCAAGGATTCTCCATAACAGCAACATAGCTGTTATGGAAGCCCTTGCAAATGAAAATTTCAATGGGAATTGGGACTTTCAATTTAGTCTTACTGTTTTACTCTCTTTTTTTACAACTTTAATTTGTGATTGTTTGAAAAATACTGTAAATTATTAAACCTGGGAATTATGTGCTAACATCATGAGAAGAAACCAAAGAGGACTAAAGAGTGAACTGCAAACATACATTCATAATGAACTTATGCATAGGTGGAGGCTTTATGCAGAATCATTTTAAATGTGGTTAAAAGTAAAACCCTCTTTAGCCAACAGTAGAGTCTCTGCATTTCCTTAAGGCTATATGGCAGCACAGTGGCTCCAGGTAGATACTTTGTGAAAGAAGCATTCTAGGATCAAATGTAATATTATGCCTCTTTGGAGACTCATGGGACATATAAAGGTTCAAAGAAGGCCTGTAGGAAAAAGGAAACAAAAAAGAAAAAACACTGCCCGTGTATGTTAACTCAGCAGTTTCTAAACATATGTGAACCAAAGAACACTCACTATTAATCTGAGCAAACATATTTGAAACATAGGTTTCAGTATTTATTTTTGAAACATCATATATGATGCCTTTCACCATGTATTATAAATTCTTTTAGACAGTTACACAAGACAGTTTTCAGAGAAAACCAAATGACCCAAGCCCCATCTTTACAACCACATTGCTTGAAAAAAGAATCTGTACCAACATGGAGCATCCATCTGCTCTAGCTCACAGAACTCAGAACTGGGAAGCTTTTCAACATGACATCCAAAAGAAGATTGTGATTCTGCCACAGGGAAGTAGGGACATACTCTCTTCTCTTTGTCTTGTAGTACGCAATTTACTCTTTCCTGTGTCGCCAACTCTCTCTCTCTCTCTCTCTCTCTCTCTCTCTCTCTATATATATATATATATATATATATATATACACTCACACAAACACACACACACATTGATTCTTCTTTTTTGTAATTCTCTCAGGATTTAAGTTGAGAATGTTTATTTATTTACTTATTGAATTAGTTCATAAGGCAAGTAAGAAGTCACAGATTTTGTGGAGTTCTTCTTTCACATTATGCCATTTATATGACCAGCTTATTTACACCTGGTTCTATGTTTTGGTCAAAACCCAGGCACTCCAGGACATTCTCATTCACTGTCTTTTAGAGAAAGCTTTTTTAAAAAACCTGAAAAAACTGAGATATGAATGCATTAGCTAAATCTAAGGTTTATTCATATATTCAGCATCTCCTCAGTTTGTAAGAGGGACTGTTTACAAACTCAGAAATGTCTCCACCTCTGAGAAACACTGTGCTCTTTGGGGCACTGGGATTAACTTTACCTCAATTCCAGGATGAATTATTTCATATGAGCCCTGGAGATGAGAAAAGTGGGGGCAATACCTATTGTTGGAATTGTGAAATATTCTTTTGTCAAGTCACTTAAACTGTCCAAGCTTTAGTTTCCTCCCTGGCACATGGTATCACATTCATACATCATTTACAGTGAAGATTAAATGACAAAGTATGTGGGAATCATTTTGGAGAGCCATCACATAGCAAGTGCTCAGTGAAGAATAGTTATCATTTCAATCCAAGGCCTGAGGAAGATTCAAATGCCTTCTTTAAATTGCCACAGTAACAGATTTTTAAAATGTTCAAATTTTGGTTTTGATTAACTCTCTTGGAGTCTTTTTTTCACATCATTAATATATGGCTACCCAAAAATCTAATTAATCCTTAGGCCTGTGAAATTATGAGGTATAAGCATGATAAGTAATCAAAAAGAGCTACAAAAAGAGGAAAGATAAATAGTTAATGATTAAGTGTTCATTCATAATGAACTTGCATTGTAGGTGGAAGCCAAGACACAATTTTGCCCTAAATTAGCCAGAAATTTACATCACCGAGAACAATTATGCCATCTACATTACCTGGAACTGTCAGATTTACGTTTGAGTAAAATTGAACAACCTTGGGCTAAAGTCACATTTAGGGGGCTCACTACATATCGGCCCATAAAATCATTGAGAATGAGGTGAAATTTCCAAAAGTGTAGTCTTCACTAGGAAAGTGAACATACCAACAATTCCTTAGTGTTTGCTCCTCCCCGTGCCAATCTGTTACTTTTACGTCCAACGTCAAAGGCAAGTTCTCCACCTTCCAATTGTACCCTGAACACTCTCCACCATAAAATGCAGTTTAAAGGCCAGCTGCAGTGTGGAGCCTTTTCTTGGAGCCTACAGTTTCAAACAAACGACTGGGCAGAAGCCAGAATCTATATGGGCTCACGAAGACTGTAAAACATTTGGTGCCGAGTGGAAAACGACGTCTGTGAGCTCTGCCAGACGTTTTCAGCTTTCCTGCACCTGCGCCAAGAGTTTCACAGTTCCCCCACCCCTTTCTTTCGAAGGTGGGGGGGCTGGGAAGATAAGCAAGCTTTCTGAGGGCATATGCGGTAGGAACCAAAAAGCTCACTGCCACCATTAGACATGCATTTCCCACACAGTCCCCTTTCTGTGGCCCAAGTGAGGAACCCTGGCCACACTTCATACTGGAATTGTGAACATTTGAAACTCTTTGACATTCAATTCTTTCATGGATTCTGAAGACCACCTTTCTCCACCCCTACTCTTGGCATTCCATAAGATATCTGTTCTGAAGCTTTCAGTTGACTAACCCCTGTCCGTCACCAACCCCAAATTGCCAATTATTTCAAGGAAATAATTTGCACGTTGACACAGTTTGTAACATGCAAAAATATGTATAGAAGTGAGTATATGTTTCTTAAAGGAAGAACACCCAAAATGTTTTTGAATGAAAGTGTGAAAATGTCTAAACATAGATGACATGATACAGATCATGAGAAAGTCAATTTGAAATTGCCATGGTTATATTGCTATAGTGTTTGCAAAAGAAGGAGAATTTAGGGAAGGCAAGTCTTACTGCCACTCCGCATGACAGGGTTTAGCACAAACAGCCCCACAAAGGTGTATTTATTCCTATGCACTCTATCAATTATTTGGTAGGATTCAACAATTATATGTGGTGAGGGCTCATTCTTTAAATTAACATATAAAGAGACTGAAGATTAAAAAATTAAATACAGCTGGGCACCATGGCACACACCCAGCAATTCATCTACTCAAAGGCTGAAGCAAAAGGACTGAAAGATCAAGGTCAGCCTGAGCAGCTTAGCAAAACCCTGTTTCAAAACGAAAAATAAAAAGAACTGAGAAAATAAACAAATAAATGACAAATCATATTCCTAGGCAGCAGGGCTTGGACTTAAATCCTTGGCCTATTTGTTTTGAGCTCCCTAACACTTCTAGGTTGACCACATCCTTCTCTAAGAGACACCCTTTCAGCTCTTCTGCTGGAAAAATCACAGAGTTTGGTTTAAAAGTTATAGCAATGTTAAAAATGTTAAATCTTCTCTCAAAGCCTCACTAGCCTTCCTGCTATACCAAGGAGAAAATTACAATCTTTTCTATGAGCATGTTTCACCCAACAGAAAGGACAGAAGCAGCACTGGGCCACTGTACATGGCAATGGAGCAAGAGGACAGCAGGGATTGATGGAATAAGAGTGCCAAGGAAGTCTCTTAAAAATATAAACTTAAGTTTGAGGATGTAGCTCAGTGCAAAAAAACCTAGGTTCAAATACCAATACCAAAATAAATAAATTAATACGTACTTCCTTGCATTTAACCTTCAATACTCACCCTCTGTCCCACTAATGAATCCCAAGCTCCTTGTCAAGACAACCAAGGCCAGGAAAATTTGTCTTACACATAAGGCTTCCAGTGTTGACAGAAACCATAACGGGTCCCCTAAACACAAGGAGCTCTTTTTATTCAGGCCATTGGCTTCTGCATTTTTTGCATCTGGCTAGCTTCACATCACTGTCCAGGTCTCCAGTGCAGGTCCTTCTCCTGTTGAAACATCATCTTACTGTAGGAGACCTTTTCTCTGTGTGTAACACTCTCCTTTCCTTTACAGCACTGAATTGAATTTACAACTTCACAGCAAAGGCAGGTACAGTACATCTGCTGTAAACCATTGTATACCCCCCAGTGAGCATGGTTCCTAGTCCCCAAGGGCCATGGGATTCACACTGGTGGAAAGATGAACAGGGACACAGAAACCCATCTCCTTTGGGAAAACCCAATTGTTCAAGGAGATGGAGCCTCCAGAAACTTGGCCCAGAACTCACACCCACCTGACTAGGAATGTGATTCAGAAAGATTCTTTCTGCCCTGGATAGAGATCATGGAATTTTTATTTCTATTTTTTAAGGCCCAAATATGTGGGTAAACACCAATACCCATATGCAATAATGTGTTATATATACTACCTTTCTTTATAGCATTAATATTGGTAGCATATATAAAATATATGTATATGAGTCATTATCCACCCAGTGATTATTGTTTAAAATGGCTGTTATCAGAGGAGCTCCCTACTACCCTAAGAACTTTCTCTGTTAGGCACTGCCTCAAGCAATTTATACACATTGTTTAGTTCAATCTTCATAAAAACCTTCTTAGAAGATATTACTGTTTTCATTTCACATATGAAGAAGGTGAGTTTAGTGCAATTATAGCATCTGTCTGAGGTTTCTAAGACCCAGGATTAAAATGCAAGTTTATTCAAAAGTATTTAACATCAAGGACAACAGATTTTCAGGTTTTTATTCTGTCATTTGAAAACACAATACAAACTCCCTTCTCTTTACCTGTCTTTTTATTACACACATACAGACCCCCCACAAAGCTTAAGTAAAGTAAAAATCTATCTAGTGATGAGAAGAGAAAGCAGCACACTGGGAGAATGAAGGGTATTGTTTAAACTACCCAGTGTGCATCTTGCCGCTGTACACCACCTGCTCGACACGTACCTGTTTCTTAGGAGTTGAACTTTTCCTTGGAAACTTGAGGACGTAGAAAATCTGTCACAAATCCAAGAGTTCAAGCAGAAGTTCACTGACCCCACTCGATGTAACAGAGGCCATCCTAACACCCAGTAGGCAGTTAATGCACTCCAAGTTCTCTTCCAACCCTAAGAAACTGCTAGTTATTCTCCTCCACAAATTGAGACCTGCTTTAAAGCAAAGCATTGGGCTGGTGATTAATGCCATAGTTTAATAAATAAAGGCTAATAAATTGTTATAAATTTTAATAAATTATAAATAAATAAAACCCTAAGGGGTTTTAACAGATGAGTAGGCCCCTGTAGAATGTGATCTTGGACTGCATTATTGATGTGTCAACAGGTCAGTGGAGACAGGGCGGTGACCAAGGGCAGCTAAACAGTTCTTTGCCATCAGCCACTGTTACTCTGATGCTGTCTGTCTCGGGCACCATGGTCTCCCACACAGTTACATTTAAATGCATCTAAAATGCATTCAACACACAGCATAAAAACATTTGTTGAGGGTTATTTTCCTGGAAATACAGAAGTAGCCCAAAATTTTGATTCTAAAAAGAAGTGGGCAAGAATTTAAGAGAGGATAGAGTAAAAGAAAAGAGGACACCTACAGGTAAGAGCAACAGAGGTCCAGAAGTTCTGAGAACTTTCCAGAATTGCCATTCCAAGTCACAGAGTCACTGAACCTCTTGAGACTCAATTCCAATCTTTAAATGGGGCTAATGAACCTACCTCCTTCATAAGGTTGTTGTGATATTAGAGTCAAAAACCAAAAAGAGACAGAGAAGATAAAACAGTTCTTTCACTTGCAAAGTTCATATTATTGCTTCATGAGCAATTAAAAATCATTTTTCCTAGTGAGGCATCTAATCATTTCTCAAGGCCAAAGAGGGAAAAGTTCTGAATGGCTCTGCTGTGGTATGTGCAGAACTGGAAACCCCTTCATTAAATACATCCTTCACAGCACCATGCCCCAGTTTTAAGACATCTGTCCCTTCTCAATGTAACATTTTCTTGGATTACAATGACTCTTCTACCAACAGACAGAGGTGCATTAGTGGGAGATTTATGCTAATATCTCAGCAGTGGAAATCATGAGGCTCACTATATTCTCATTCGGTCTGAGACAAGCAGCCAGTGTATGTCCTTTAACACAATTTCCAGGAAGGATACTGCAGCTTAAGAAATGCTGATTTGCTGGCATTTATATATTCCAGGAAGAGGGCTATCTTAAGTGTATCAGAGCCTAAAGCAGAAAATTATTTTAATGCCCCCTCCTCCCTCCACACATCACCAGCATAAAAGAAGAGCAGAAAATATCCATTGGCTGGAGAATTGCTGGCATTAAAGAAGAAACTGGAATCATTCTGAAAAGACCTTACAAGACAATAGGACAGCCCTCCTGGGGGAAGGGGGTGCTACATATACCCAGCAACTGCTCCTAGCATGGCCCTGCCAGCATGTGTAACGGCCAACTGGTTCATCTTGCTAACTATAACGCTCGGCATATGGAGAGGGAGTGTTTATAGATATATACATACACCATACATTTTCGCAGCAAGTACATATAGAGACCATCCAACTGTATATTTTGCAGACATACAAACACGCACATATATTGTCCATATGTTCAAACAATTTTAAACTATATCATGAACAAATAAAGATCTCCTTACATTAAAAGTTGTTGGAAGTACCACAGTGGGCACTTTAGAGCACATAAAGACAGAAAAAGTGGGTCTGAATTCCAGTCTTGCCCTTTCCTGCTTTGTGACCTCTTTATAAAACAAGGATGACATTTGGATTTTTTTAGGACATAACCATCAGGACTGCATGGGGCTGTGCACGTAAAGCACTTAGCACATTGGCTAGTGCAAGGTAAATTCTCAGCAACTATTAATAAAACTAGGCATATATCAGGTTGGGACCAACAAGGTCTTTTGAGAAAGGTCAAAGGAATAGTAGGATGTTATACAGTGACTACCAAGAGCCTTTGACAACTTGATGTCTCACTTCTAAGCCCCACCATTCCATCATTGTATTTATCCTGTCTATCCTTTAGGTTTTCATTACAGTCTTGAGGAGAGGGTATTTTTATCTTTATTTTCCAACTTCTGTACCAGAGATCAGTTTATAATAGCTACTCAATAAATACTGACTGAATAAACTATTATACATATGTGATACAAGCTTGTGCAGTTTTCTAGAGCAGGGGTATCTACAATTATCACAGTGAAAAAAAAAACTCCTAAAGACAGAAATCTAGATAAAGCAAAAGAGTGAAAAAAAGATGCATGCTTTCTCTAGACATTGTCTTTTGCTAAGAAAATGTAGATGTACACACATTCCCTGATCTTTTAGGATAACATCAAACACTGACATGAATATAAGACTGTGATTATCACAGTCTTATATTCGTTTTCTTTCATATATTCTTTCCTTGATGCATCATATATGGTTTTTGGATTAGCTCTTAAAGTGAAGGCCTTACAAACCCTTAAGAAAAAAATTATGTAATGAATTCTCAGTATTTGTAACACTTGCATTCTCCAGGCTTGCAGAGTCCTCTGTACCTAGCTAGAGAGAAAATTCAAGTTTAAGCCCTTAGCAATCTTTCTGTAATATGTAACTTAGTTTTCAGAAAAAGCAATTATCTTTTCAGTTTTATCAGTTTATATAAAGTTCAATCAGTTTTGTATATAAAGAGTACATTAGGCATTAACAGATTTGGGAACATAGCCAACTGATATTGTTAGTATACAAAAAAGCAAGAGGAGTATTATAATAGTTTTGTCATTATACATGATCAGAAAGTTTTTTTTGGAAGAAATAGGGACTTTTTAATGGGGAAAGTTATTTAACTTGGGTTCAAATACTAAGCATTTATTTAATTGTCCTTGGGATACTCCTTTGAACATCTCTTTTTGAAAGGTCAGAGAAAGAAGAAAACTCCAAATTTCACATTGTGAAAATGTTTTTTAAAATTTTATTTTAAAGATAAAACCCAATGGAACAAAAGAGAATGAATCCAATGAAAACAAAGCAGTAAAACTGGTACCAAACTTCAAAGCAGGATAATAGGAAAACGTCAGTAGCTACCATAGTATACCTTGTTATCTTCACAATAGTTGTCCATTCCATCAGATATAGCAAAACCAAACAAAACAAAACAATAAAACCAGTCAAAACAGAATATTGAATAAAGCAAAAAAATTGGGACAAAACAGTGAAAACAACATTGGATTTCAAAAACAAGATAGGAAATCCCCCATATTTGCTGTATTGAATACTGTTATCCTCTCTATAGTTGTACAAACCACTGGCCCCAGGTCTGCAAAATCAACCAAACAATACAAGCATTCAGTTGCTTTTTTTATGTCAGGTGCTATCAACTCAGCCTCTCCTCCGAACCAGCCAGTTGCTTGAGATCAGAGTGTGATTATCAGCCCACTTGACAGTAGACTCACGGGAGGCACTGACTTTTCTCTTCCTGGACCCCACATGGCTTGTGTGGCTTACCACAAAGGCCAGCTCGTTTGAAAGATAATTATGGAAAATTGGTAAGACTACACTCTCAAATAATGACCTATGTTATACACTGGGTCTGACACCTACACAAGCTACTTCTGCTTTTCTTCCTCCTTTAAGTACTTGAGTATAACCAAGGTACGTAAAGCACATTTTCTGACTTGGTCCCAACAACTGGAATTCAACAAATAGCTGCTTGTAGGTTTAACCCTGTGAAGTACTATGGCTGACAACCCATAATAACCAACTCTTTTAACTTTCCTAGCCTCCACACACAAAAAAATTAGACTTCCAAACACACACACACACACACAAATTAAACCAAGAAGACAATGAACATATTTGATATCCCGTCTGTAAATATATATTTTTCTTAGTGTCTTGGTTACTTTTCTCTCATTGTTGAGACAAAACACCTAATACCCAACATAAAGGAAGGAAAGGTTTATTTCTTACAGTTTTTTGGAGGTTTCAATCGATACTCAGCTGACTCCAAGGCAGGGTGGCATGGCTGAGGGGCAGCCTTTCCTGGCAGCTGCAAGTGGCAAGAGCAAAAGAACAAATAAAGATGGGAAAGCATGCCCCCCTACATTGTATGTCAGCTTCCCAACCCTGGGCGGGTGCCACACTCACACCACCAATTCCAGTGCTAGACAATGAAGCAATCACAAATGCTAGATGCAGTTGCCTCCATGACTGCATGAGGTCTATGGGGGTCATCTGAACACAAAACACAACACTTAGTGAATTTAGTGAACTCAAATTCTAATCTAACGTATGAACTCCTAATTCACAGATATTACTATGAGTAGTCCGAACTTGAGTCTTGGAGTAGGACAGAAACATCTTTGGATAGCATGTGTTCTTGAATAGCAAACAATAAAAATCCAAGTCCAATTACCATGTGCAAAGGGGTTTTAGTGGCCCACTGCAAAAAGTAATTATGAATTGTCAAGAAATCCCATCTTTAACTTAGCTTTTTTCTAATGGACCCAGGACCCAAGTTTTTTAAAACATCATTAGAAATTTTATCTTGAATATTTTGTTATAACAGAATAATTCTAAGAGGCCTCCCATATAGAATATTCCTAAGTCCTTATCACTTGTCAGGAATTTAAGATCTGGTCATTTGGTGAGTGTCTGAAGGGGATTGCAGAGACAATGAGGAAAAAGAAAAGATAAATCCTAATTCTTGGTATCCACAGTAAGTTTGGTACTGGGTCACCTCATATGTCCATTTTCCTTAACTGGCCACTTTAAGTTTTCTAGCCAGATCTGTTCCTTCTACATATCCCTTGCTAGACTCTATTTCAATCACATAATTCCTGTCATTCAAATACCAGTGATTCATGAAACCCAAATGAAGCTTCAGGGGTGGAGCCTATAAGAATAAATCAGGCATTGCAGGCATTTCTCTGCTAAGTGCTTGATCAACAGTGGCATGGTGATAGAGACTGATCCAATCAAACTGAGAGACAAGACAAATATATTAGGCTAGAGACAGAAGTCATCTTTCTCAGTTTTATTTGGCAAGAGGAAGAAAGTAAGTTGGCTGCTACTGGCAGGCAACTTATGGTCATGATTAAATCAATGGCATATCTCAATTCACATTATTGGCAGAGAAGAAATGAACTATAAAGTTCCTAGCATAGTCAAACAATTGTGTCAATCAAAACCAAAACCAGTTCAACTCTAGACTTTATATTAACTAAGATAATGAGTTTCTTTATTACTTATCCCAACTGATACCAGTTTTTATGATATAAAAGAAAACTGTATTAAGCATCTATATTGATTTAATATATATTTCAAACTGAAAACATTAAAATAGATATGGAAGATTTGGGGGGAAGTACTTATTAGAATTTGAGAAAGAAGCTATAGTACAAAAATAAGTAAGAATTGGCTTGGTTCATGATTTTGAAATTAGATTGTCCCCTTGAGATATATGATCTATAATTATAAGTGTTTCCAGTTCACTGACTACTCCTTCATAGATGGCAGGCTAAAAAGTCTTAGACCTTATTGATAATAATTGAGCAGATATTGAAAGGACATATTAACCTTTTCTGGATGTTTCATTTGTAGGAATGTTAATACAATGAAACTAGATTCTGTCTGAAAAATTGGTACACTATTCAGAAAAACTGAAAATTCTTCACAGCGAACATAAAGTACTTCAAGCTCATATAATTTTTTCTTGTATTTAATGACAATTTACTTATATCTAGAATTACTAATTATCACTTTTTGGACAATAATATTTTTCTTAGCTCCTCCCTTCTGCACAGCTTAATGTGCATTCTATTTTGGCTCAAATCTGAGCCTTGGTTTCAGATACACTGTTTCACAAAGTAACATTTTGGGTGTTTTCTTTCCTTATTTAGCCACTTAAAACTTTTAAAATACACTTTAAAAGATATTGACATATAGTTAAATATTTCCCTTTAGATTTTTTCCTCAAAAAGAAATAATACAGCAAGCTCAAATGCTATCTCTTTTTACCGTGCTCTATACCATTTCAATAAACAAGTGCAGGAGAGCTTGGTGCAAGTCTGAGATTAAATATAAATCAAGACAATCATCCAAAAATTTAGCACAAAAAACACTTCCAACAGGGGTCCATTGTCTAAGAAATATGTGAAGCATTAAACTGGATGGGATGCCACACAAGAAAGAATAACCAAATAATCAAAGAAAGAATGTAATTTGGGAGTTAGTAACTTGAATAACTCTAAGAGTTTTTTTGCTTTTTGTTTTTCTAACTATTCTCATTCCTAGCCATTCAACACCCTCCCCCCAGATGTAGAGACCTGAGAAGTGGAACATGTTTTTATCTATCTAAGTCATTTCTCTACAATTTAAATAGATTAAATTGTTTCTTATACTGAAAAGGAAGAAAATGCTGCCTCAAAGACCAAGCTCTGTGAGCATTAGGGCTCTAATCCTGTTTATTTATAATCTCCAAAGAGCAAAATTTAATAAAGACTAGTTTTACTTGGCTAATGTGATAAATAAGACAGTTAAAACACATTGTACAATACTGTAAGAATTGTTTTCTTGGGGCTAGGGATTTAGTTCAGTGTTGCAGTGCCTGCCTGGCAAGTGTGAGGTCCTGAGTTCAATTTTGAATACCAGAAACCTCCTCCAAAAAAAGAAGTATTTCCTTTTTATATTTTGGTGCCTGATCACTGTCAATAATTAGCAATTCACAGAAAACGTTCTAAAGTGTTTTTGCAAGAATTAATCAGTTTAAATCTATATAAACTCTCCTATTTACTAAAAGCACATACAAAAGTAATGGCAGAGGACAAGGATCAAGGATAACATATTTTCTAAACAGATGATTTAAAACTTACTATGCACATTTTTTATTTGAAATATTTTGTTTTTTATTGCTATGAAAAATTAGAACAAATTTTATTTAACTTTTTAAGATATTCAAAAGGCATTAAAATATTTTGGAAAGGCAAAACCAATAATAGTCATTTGATAAATTAAAGTGAATTGATTAGTGCAGCTCATCTCATAGGTGTTACAACAAACAGAACAGAGCCTATTTTTGAGGTAATTCATGGTGGAAAATAAATGACTGAAGAACAGCAGCTTGCATTATAATTCCTTAACTCTCAACATGTTTATTCAATAGGCTAATGATATCTTTTATCAGGATAAATTTAAATCACTTATATTTATCCAAGAAGAAAATGTTGTGGGCTGTTAGTAGTTAAGCATGGGAGTAGTAATTTATATACTCTCCTAATCCTTGCAAGACAATGGATTATCTTGTATTGTAAGAGAAATTTTCTCTTATTAACAGTGCATGGTCTACACTGCTCCATGCTGCTCATCTCCTCCCAATATTCTGGGAATTGAGCCATTATAGTTAAAGCTGCCTAGATTAAATTCAGACAAGGATTAAGCTGACTAGAAAACCTGGGTTGCGAGGTAGAAACAGCCCCGTTCCATGTTTAAGGAATTTATGGAATGTATCTTCCCTGGGCATCTGCTGCCCATATTAGGAAGCACCCTTCACAGCCCAACTCTAGACCACCCTATAGACGCCCCTTCCAATGAATGTAGGAAGCCATTCAAACTAACCAATGCCTTCTGCTTCTGTAACCGCGCTTGCCAAAGCCCTGCCTTCCTTTGTTCGGTAATTTTAAAAGCCATGCTCCGGCATACCTCGTGGCTCTCTGTTCCTGCGTGTTCATTGAGCCCCACGCATGCTTGGACATTAAAACCCCTTGCCTATTGCATGAGATGGTGTCTGTTGACTTCTTCCTACACGCGGCGGGCGTCTAGACCCTTTCAGTATGAATGGTTTTAACATCTTCAGTAGGAGAGAACCAGTATGCCATGAGCAAACTTAATTACACGTAGCAATTATTTTTAAAATATAAGTTTTAGAATAGAAAAATACAACAGTTATAAAACTGACATTTGACCTAAAATAATGATTATTAAAGACAAACAGATAAATATTAAGTAAATGTAGCATCTCTTTCATTTCATTCTCATCTTCTTCTTCTGAATAAAGAACTCAGATTCTGTTCAACAGAGTTAAGTTTATTCAGTTAAAATCCTCTATTTCCCAAGCTTGTTTTCAATTGTGATGAATCATGAGAAATTGTGCTCAAGAAACTTCCAGGGAAAATATAGTTATCGCCATAAGAAAATTATCCCAAGGAATGCACCTTTTTCTTACTCTTTCCTCTGTTTTTATGTTTATTCCATTCTTATGTAATGCTTTTATCTACAATCCAAATCTATCTCTAATCCAAACACAAGTCTGACATCTTCCAAGTATCTTATTGTTAAGTAAAAAATCTCCCCAATATTATGAAATAAAATCAGCACAAATAAGCAAACAAGTATAACAAACTTTTTATGCCTTTAAATAACACCAGAAATCTGTTCTTTTTCTTTCTTTCTTTCTTTTTTTTTTTTACTAGGGATTGAACTCATGACCTCACGCTTGCCAGGCAGGCACTTATACCACTGAGCTAAACCACCAGCCAGGTACCCATTTCTTAAAGGCATGGAATTTCCAAGGACTTAAAAATGAATCTTTGTTTTCTATTTTTCATGGATGCAGGTGGGACTATAAACTCTTTTTAGCATGACTCAGAATACACCTCATGGCGAACATGAGATCGTCACCTTAAGAAAAGGCCACTAATGAAACAAAGTAACAACTTAGAGGGGCAATCTATTTGGGTTTCAATTACTAACTAGTCTATAAGGAATTTAAAAATATTTTACCTGGCCTGTAGTTACATATGGAATAAAGAAAAAGATGTAAAAAATAAAACTTAATTGAACAAAGCTTAATAGAAACTTTTCTGTAACAGGAACAGTATTTCAGATAGATCAAATCAACTGTATAGATGAAATCACTGCGGTCTAGCAGATTCTCCATAGATAGTGCCTCCCTGTCCAGGTTACTGTCTAGAGATTAGATGATGAAGTCACTGCTTACTATTTAAATCACCATGGGTATAAGCCAAATCACCTTCACTATGGCCTTAAAATAGAAAACTCTGGAGCTTAACAGTTGTGCAGCTTAAGTCCATGCCTCTCTTTGTTTAATGTGTCATCCTTAAATCTACAGCAGGGTAACAGATTCCTTCATTTTTTTCATAACCAGTGACTTTTTATTTTGAGAATAATGATTATACCTTTAGGAAAGCACAGAAAAGATTTAAAGAACAACTGAATATATATTCCTAAATATGATGCTAAGAAAGAATATGAACATCATTTATGATTTCTTTTAATAAAGATAACTCATCTTTGAGCAAAAACCAGGAGTCAAACTCCCCTAAAAGACGATGCCTTTTGAATTAAATCAATGTCCATTTTTTTGTGCTTTTTCAAAATTATTTTAGTCAAAACTATACTCAGATTTTCCATTTTCTGCAGTGCTCATTTTGAAAATGTATTTTTATTTATAGCATTATACATAAACCTATAAATGCTCTCAACAGTATGGGTTTGATATGGTTGAAGATTTTTTTTTAATTATTCACAGTATCTTCCAGGAGAAATACATGGCAATTAAGTAAAGCTTCAGCTAACCCTCTAGCCTTAACTCTTAGGTATTCCCAAACTTACTAGGGATCAGTTTTTTACATTTGTGTAAAATGTAAGGTAATCTATCTTTGGC
Source organism: Hydrochoerus hydrochaeris (assembly GCA_004027455.1). Classification (NCBI taxonomy): domain Eukaryota; kingdom Metazoa; phylum Chordata; class Mammalia; order Rodentia; family Hydrochaeridae; genus Hydrochoerus; species Hydrochoerus hydrochaeris. The sequence continues at coordinate 61,508 of PVLA01001950.1, read as the reverse complement.
ACTTTGAGATACAAATTCCTCCTAAAACTTTGATGTTCATAGATTGTCCATATAGAATGACACTCTTAATTTGAGAGAATAGAATACAGATAAAAAGCAACACAGAAAATGATTGTTTAAAAAAAAATAAGTGTGTTTTCTGGACATCCCAGAAAGCAGTCAGTTATTTCTGGAACTCTTTCATTGCATAAAAATATCACAGAGCCAAAATCTGCCCTCTGATGATTTTTCTTAAAAGTTACTTGAATCCATATGTTTCTAGAAGCTCAATTTGCTTCCTTGTATTTCAAGGTCTAATCACACAGTCATTACACAGGCAGAATTTCCATGAAATTAAGTTTTTTTGTGTGTATGAACACTATATTTGAGTATTTCCTAAAGCAAAATGTGTTCAAAGACTGTGGAGAATTAGGGTTGGTGGAAAAGAAATTGCAGATCACCAAGACATCTCCACATTTGATAATTTTTCTTATGAGAATTTTCCTTTCATTGGAAAACACAGGATTTCTGAGAGGATAGAAACTAATATCTAGACAGTTTTAATTAATTATTGCCTCTGACAACAATGCCCTTCATAATTTCCTTTCTGAAAATTTTTACTTATATTTAAGTGAATAAATTTTTATACAAAGCATCATAAAATACAGAAAAGGAAAAATCAAAATAGCAAGGGATTCTGCTTAAAATTGTTATTCTCAAAAGTCTGGGTTGCTAATTTAACACCATATGGCCATTAATTGTGCAGTATAAAGTAAAATATTATGTGCTTGTCTGTATAATTAATGAATCAATTCAAGAATTTAAAAGACACAAAAAATTATTCTACCAGATTCCAGATATTCAGGAACCTCTATGTAATCCTACAAATCTTCTTTTAAAGTTTTGAACACTTGTCATTTTTCCTGTAAAGCTCTATTCATCTTCAAATCAAAAGTACCTGTTTCATTTTTCAGATAATAAGCAGAAAAAACCATTCCCTACATCTGCACAAAATATGTCTATCCTCATTAGATCCATTTTCTCAATTAAATTCAAGTTTCTCTGTCCAAAAGGCATAAATCTGGGTATTGATTTAACTATAAAATCATGAAACTCCCGGTAGTCTTCTAAAACCATTTTACTTGGATGAGCATATAAGCTTTTAAAATATCAAGTTATTCCAGTATTTAATACACATAACTGCTTCCAGAGGGCTAAAGGCAATAAGACACAGCTGCCCATTCCATTTGAAGAACTGCACCAGACTGCTAGCCAGTGTCTCACTACTTTCTGGGGTTTTTAAAAAAGTATTTGCTTCTATTTTATTCAGTATGAGTTTGATACCTTCTGAACATGAACCATAACCAGCAGCCAAAATCAATAACCTATCTAATCAAGGCCTTATAAACTAACAACAGACTCTTGGTGCTCTGCTCCTATAAAATGTAGTTCATTTTAAGTCTTTCCTTCCAAAACAGTCTAACTCAAAATTTATTATCCTCTTCTGACAATGTTAGAGCATTGTCTACCTAGAGCTCTAGAAAAACCCTTTTGGAGAGCAAATCAATTACCTCTTGCAAAGAAAAGAAAGAAAAGACCTCTCTAAACTCTCCTTGAAATCTTTTTATTTAACTTCAATTTTCTTTTGAAAACAAGGAATCTTCATCATGAAGCCTTCATGCAGCAACCATCTCCTTCCCTTCAAATAAAAATCATGAGTAAATATTTCATAGATATGTCTCTAGTGTGTATTGCACAATATGAAAAGGAGATGTTAAGGAAATATTTCTCTAAATCATACCAAATAAGAAATACAAACATTTTCCTAGATCCAAGATGTTTTGAAGTGTAAGCCACAAATTCTCCTTGCATAAAACATCATATGCTTTTTTGATATCCGAAATGCTGCAGCTGAATAGCCTTCACTCAATGACTTCATAGTGTATTTGATACTTATGTTTATTTTAAGCTGCTTCAAATGATATTTTCCATCTTAAAGCTGAGAAGGATTTTTGCCTTAAAAGATTATTCATAGGTAGCAATATAAGCAAAACCAAAGTTTATCCAAAATTTCTTTTTTACTCCTAGATCTGTGACATTAAACACATGGGTACAAAACTATTTTCTGTGATAGTGATTTTACTTTTATATTTTAGTCACTTTATGAACCTCTTTGCCTAGCTATATACTGATCTTTTCTGGACAGGGGTCATGAGATCTTCACCTTAAATGTATGAGGTGTCTATTATCAGAGCAGTTTTAAACAACCAGTGTTAAATACACAACTATGGACTTAGATGAAAACTAGCAAACACAGAAAATATTTGGAGAACTTCACACTGATGTGAATTTCACACATAACTCATTATTTCTTGATAAAATAGAACAAAAACCCCTTAGACTAATATAAGAAATTAAAATTTGCTATAAACATAATAAATATGTGTTTAGAAATTGATAGGAAAGCAGAACTGATGCTATCTATTGCACATAGGCCTAATGTTAGAAAAGATGGGCCATAAATAAGTATTGGTATGGAAACAATAGTGCTGATGTTGGCTACCAGAGCTAAGTCTAACAGCATTTTTATCTGCCCTCATTGATCTCAGTGTTCTTTCAGGAACACTTTATGGCCCCATATTTCAAAGTGCTAATCTCTTCAGTTGCTTTGTTTACTCATTTCATATCCATTTTCTGTTATATACCAAAGATAGGCTTTCACTGAAAATTCACCGTGATCCAGTCTTTAAGTATGTGACTCTTCCTGGTGGCATAAGCTCTGTGATAGTTTGCTCTTAAACTTGTCTTTCTTGACCCAAGCTCCTTAGATCAGGAGCTGCTTGCCAATAGCGATCTGTCATCCTTATTAGTTACCCCTTCCTCCTTCAGTTTCCTTCATTCAACTACACACTCATTCAAGACAGTAGCGGGAGGATGGAGGGGATTTGTAGCCAAAAAAGACTAAAACTTAATATTCTTCAGGATGATTTGGCCTGTGTCCTTAAACTCATAAGTCTGCTAATGCTGTAACTAAGATACCTAAAGATGGAAATGAAAAGACAAAGGAGATTACTCTTGCACCTCAATTCAAGATACACGAATTTTTCATAGAGCCCATCTTTTGTGTGCCTGTATATGTAGTTCTGGGGATTGAACCAAGGAACATTTTAGAACTAAGATACAGCCCCAACCCTTTCATATTTCTCTTATTTTTGAGATAGGGCCTTGCTAAATTAACCTAGTAAAGATTTAAACTTTTACTCCTCCAGGAAACACAACTTTGGTCACAGAGACCATGCTTTAGTTTTCCCTCCTAAAAATTGCTTGGGCAAGGGTGATACTGTTCCTATGAAGTGTCTCCCCAAGTTTCAGAACCACTGTCCTTTTCATATCCAAATGGAGTTCAAAATCAATACATTAGCCACTCTCATTACATGCTGTTCAAGTGATCCTTCAAATTCAGTGATAAGGACAACATTAGCACCACCTGCAATGACCACAGGCTTCTTAAAGTATGAAATCTATCAGGGCACCATCTCCAATGTAGCCCATTACCATGAAAGATTTAGCAGCTGAAGTGTCATAATGCATTTAGTACTGATATTCATCGGGGTCTGGGATGCCCATTTGTTCCCTTAATGGTCTTTATGCTGGCAAGGAAGCTGATGCATTTAGTTGACCAAATATTCAGAAGATACAAATCTCCCAGTAGAAGAAAAACAGGGAGTTCCTAAAAGGAAGTCAAAAAGAGTGTCCTGGGCATATTTTCTCAGTCTCACAATCACCTTGTTTTCATAGGTATCTGAGATGCACAGAGCATTTGTATTCTTCAAAATTACAGGAAATTTTTTACCATGTCCAAACATCATGAAAATATAAATTCTGCTGCTTTTGAGGAAATGGTGTATCTCAGCATGGTGTTTCATTTCATGTACATTTAATGAGAACATATATTAAAGGATATGTGAATTATGTTCAAGTGTTATTTAGCACAAAACATTGGCTACATATTTTATATTCTATTTCTATGAAGCAAATGACAAGCCACTTGTATTTCTACCAATCTACTTAATATTGCTACTCAAGTATACCTTACTATGATAGTACATAGAACTGTCATTATAAAATTTCAAAGACTAAACACCAAAAACAGATTTCTATTGATTTCATGTGTGTTAGATTTTACCACTATTAAAAAATAACAGAGAAAAGAAGGAAAGGTCTACTTTGGCTAACAATTTCAGAGGTTTTGGTCCATGGTTGGCTGGTTTCATTGCTTTAGACTTGTGGTGAGGCAGAAACATGGCAGAAGGGAATAGCAAAGGAAAATATTTACCTCTTGTCAGACAGGAAGCAGAGAGAGTGTTAAGCCAGAGAGGATGGGGCTGAAGACAAGATGTAATCCCCAATATCATACCCTCATGACTAACTTCCTTCAATTAGGCCCTACTTCTTAATAGTTCATTGAGCTATGAACTCATCAGTGTCTTAATCTACCGATGAGGCTAGTGTCCTCACGATCCAGTCACCTCCTGGGCCCTACCTCTGAATATTACTACACTGAGGACTAAGTCTTCAACATATAACTTTGGGAGACACTTCATATTTAAATTATAACATGTAAAAATGATAATACTTTCAGTCTATGCATTAAATATATTATTAAAATAATTTTATCTCTTTAATCTTTTTAGTATAACTACTAGAAAATTTTAGATGGTATATGTGGCTCATATTTAAGACTCACTTCATACTGCACAAAAGATGAGATTAATTTGGAACTCCACTAAAATCACTGTATAATAATCTCTAGCCCTCCAGTATTCTCTTTACATGAAGACTGAGGAAACAAAAATCTTTTAAAGACACTTAATGTACTAATTATGGACTTCAATGATTTAGAATGCATCAAATGATGCCTAGGTGGATATTTAGTGCTGAGTTTCTAAAAAAAAAAATTACTTGAAGCCGAATTGACTTGGAAAGTACAAATTCCATATTGTTTTCAGAACATAATAAGAATATGATTAAAAAATTTTTTGAAAAACATCCACAACATCAGCTCTTGCGATAATGGTAAATTTGATAAGCAAAAAATTTAAAGGAAAACATAGAAAAGTTTTATGTGCTCCCTTCATCTTAGAAATTTCTCACCCTTAGTAGATCAAGCCAGGATAGAGTACTTGGCAATGAGCTCCATAAAATTTCAAGAACACAATCCAAGATGGCTGATTGATAGGTAGCACGATAGAAAGCCTCTCTGAAAAAAACAACTCAGATGCTAGAATCTAACACCATGGAGAAGACCAGACAAAAGGAGAGGAATTCTCACAACCCAGGAAGAAACTGAGGGAAAAAAAAAGAAAAGAAAAGAGAAGTGTGGACAGAGGGCTAGATCTGGGCACAGTCTGGCCACTGTACCAGGCGCATCTTAGAGTCGGGCGACTCACAATCAAGCTGAGGTCACGGCCCTGCCGAGAGCAGGGGTTGGTGAGTTTGAGACCCTTGGCAGGAGGAGGCACTAAAACAGGGAGTGGAAATGGTGAGTTGAGCTGCGCAGACTTTGGTGAGTGATGGGAACTGGATTTCAAAGAGCAGGATGATTGACTAGATGACATTTTGGAGTTGGGCAGGACAGGCTTGAATCAACAACCAAAGCAGCGTCAGCAGCTCCTGGCCCAAAGTGGATTGGTGGGATCTGCTTGGGCTGGGCCATGCCCCTGGTCAGAACCCAGTAGCCAGGGACAAGGCTGTCCCAAACCTGTGACATCCGCAGGGAACACACAAACGTGCTGAAGCACTCACTGGTTGACTGATGTAGGGGGAAGGGCTGGCCCACATTGCCCCTGTGTGCACCTCACAGATCAGCAGCAGACTGGGGAAGGGGGTGGCACTTCCCTAGCCAGTGCACTGAAGAAAAACTGTAAGCAATATGAAAGGCCCGGGGACCTCCACCACTCACCTATCTGAAAGAAACCAGAAACATGACAAGACAGAGAAACAGCAAAAGGCCTCCAACCACCAAACCAAGGAAAGTGAGTCCAGGAGAGGTAAATCCAGAGGAGGTTGAGGGCAGCAAACATGTGATATCAGACACGGCCTCATCAGAAATAAACAAATACTTCTGCGACCTCACTGACAAATTTAAATCTGAAATTCTAATGCAGGTGAAGCAAGATATAAGAATATTAACAAAAGAAATGCTGGGTAGTCCTCAAGAAGGCACAAATTGAAGAATGGGGGAACCCAGAGAAAGGAGAGAAACCTTTGATGAACAACATAAACAAAATCTAGAATACATGAAACAGATCCAAAAAGAATATCAGGAAATTAAAAACTCCATTGAAATCTGGCAAAACTTCTTAACAGAAACTAAAGACAGACTTTCAAAACTTGAAGATAGATTTGCAATGTATGATCACAAAAGGGAGGATCTCTTAAAAATAACAAGGAACCAGGAAGTAACGATACAAAGGCTAGAAGATGACAAAAGGATTTATAACCTAAGAATGTGAACGAAGATGCAGGGACAAATACAAATGAAATAAAAAGGCTATTCACTGAAATAATTAAGGAAAACTTCCCAAACATAGGAAATGGAAGAGATGTTCAGATATATGAGGCATACAGAACTCCAGCCAGCTACAACCAAAACAGATCTACACCCAGACATATAATAATCAGGATCCCAGAAATCCATCACAAGAACAGAATATTAAAAATGGTCAGACAAAAGAAACAGATTACCTATAAAGGAAAACTCATCAAAATCACAGCGGACTTCTCAATGCAAACTATCAAATCAAGAAGAGCTTGGAGCGAAATATTCCAAGCCCTGAAAGAAAATAGCCTCCAACCCAGAATGACGTATCCTGCAAAACTGTCTCTCAAAATTAATGGAGAGATAAGATATTTCCACGACAAAGAGGAACTGGGGGAGTTCATGACCACCAATCTAACCCTACAAAGAATACTGAAGGACATTCTAGAGAGAGAGAAGAAAATCACCAGGATTCCAGGAACAATAGCAGAAAGGCCTCAATGAAAGGGGCAGACAGTGAAATGAAGGAGAAAAGTAAACAACAATGACAGAAAAATAGCATAGCAGAGATGAGGCAGAGAAGGTTGGCTATACGCTGTTTTGTCTTGACTGATTTTTTTCGAATCTGGTATGCTTGAGGGTGTCAAGTCTGAGAGTAGAGACAACTACTCTGAAGATGATAAGATTCAATAGGATACTGGTTTGATTATTAACTGCCTTTGAAGTCCTATAATGTCACCAATGTTTGGTTTTTATTAATAGTGTTATGTACTGCTAAGCTTAATTATACTATGTCTGACGATATACACAATTTTATTGAAAATAACAAGAGACATCATAGTAAGTACCATAGATCACCTAGTATTGTGGTTTTATATGTCCTTTTCATATTTCTCTACGAATTTGTAATGTTGACTTGTTTTGATTTGTTTCTCCCTCTAATACAGAAAGGCTAGGTATACATGTAGAGACTTATACATGTGTAGAACCTCTAAACAGTTTACAAGAATGGATTATAGTTATTGTAAAGAAAAAAGAGAGGAAAACTGTTTTAAAGGATATAACTGCACGTATGTTTAAGTGTGTAGGATTGATAATCATATTACTAAGTTTTTGTTGGATAGATGAAGAGAACTGGTTGAAGTCTCACTGTTTAAATGTCCACTTTGTAGGCTTTACTTTTGTAACCTGAACAATTACTTCTAAGAGGAAAATATGTAATTATCAACTAGTGATTTCTTACTGGTTATTATTTTTGTTTTGTTTTGTTTTTGAGATTTTGTATTATTTCTACCCTCTTTGTTTCATTTTTTTTCTTTAAATAAAAATTTTAAAAATTTTTTGAAACATAATTTTCTACATGTCTAAGTCCCTTCTGGGTGCCATAATAAGACATCATAAACTGGGTGGTTTATAAGAAACAGAAATTGCACCTATCTGGATATTGCTGTTCACCATGTACTCTTCTAAAAACTTTATATATGGTGAGTCATTTAATCTTTGTGATAAATTCCATTTTATTCTCTATGTTTTCTAGGTGAATGGGGCTACAGAGAGGATTAAACAAAAAACATATCCAAGGTCACAGAATGACAGAGCAAGTGAGGTTGGCTCCAAAGCTATGCACACAATACTGTGTATCCTGCCTTGATTTAGAAACTTTGTTTGTTACACAGATGGGCAGTCATGAGTTCTACCTGGAAGATCTAGGCTTACTCTTGGCATCACCAGTAGAAAAGCTTCTTAGAGCCAACTCTCCTTAAAATGAAGTAATCAGATATAATATAGCCATGGGTTCACAAAATCTACGAAATAAATAAAATTCTCCCAGAGAGGGAGAAGAAAGCTTACTTCTTGAAAATTTAAATTATTCTCTGGTATGTCCCCTCTAGGTAATAGCTATCATGAAGTACATATAATCTGCCCAAAATTGTGCCAGAAATTCTGTACTATCACACACAAAGATAAGTATTATTACCTTTATTATGTAGATGAAAGTGTGGCTCAGAAAACTTAGATAATTGTCACAAAATGACTAGCTAGTCAGGTGAAGAACTAAAATGTAAGCTTTTACCTGGCTTTACCAGAATCTCAGATTCTTATTGTTTCTCCTCAAATGATAAGAACATTGAACTGGTAATAATTTTTCTAAATAAGCATTCTATAAACCAAAATCCATCAGCAAATCACTACTAGGTTGATTGACAAGTGTCTCCAATTAACCTCTTGAAACTAAGTCAAGGGGATCATTTGCCAGTTACTCTACCCCACAGAAACTTACTCTACAAATGTTTACGAGTTTATGGAGCACAAGGCCAAACTATGTAAGATAATTATTTTAGAGAACTCCCATTTTTGCTATGAACCATTAGATCTATTCAAAGGTAACCTAAGGTTTGGTAGCCCTTAGAAGCTAAGAAATCCAGGAAAACTTGAGGCAAAGTTTTCCAAGACAATTTCTAACTCAATTTGGGAACTTACATAGTGTTAAGGAGTTGTCATGTTACTGTTGCTGCTCTTACTACTTCTATTACTCACTTACTATCCCCACTACCTCTGCCAAACCCAAAACAAGATTCATGGCATCATGTGGCTAATCTTCTCCAAAAGTACTTTTAGTATGATTCTTTCTTTGTTGCTAAAGGTCTCTATTGTCTTCTTAGTGTCTATGAGAATAAACCGAAAATCCAACCTAGCATTCAAAATCTTGCAAAGAAAGGTTTTGATGTAATTTCTATGACAATATTGGCACAAAGGAGAGAATAAAGGAGTTAGGCCAGAACAAAATTTCTATCTACCATTGAGATTAAGTTGGTATTAATATAACTTAGATTGTTTTAAGTTAAGATATATAAGGGGCTGGGGATTTAGCTCAGTGGCTTAAGCACCTGTCTTGCAAGTGTGAGTTCAATCCCCGGCACCAAAAAAAAAAAAAAAAAATTAAGATATATAATTTTTAGTACAACCATTAAGATCACTAAAAATATATAAATTTTTAAAATAAATAATATAGTAATTTAAATAGTATGATTATAAATATTTAACATAAAAAAGCCATAATGGACAGTGTGAACCAAAAACATTAAAGATGTATACAAAGCAAATAGCAAAATACTAGAAGCAAATCCTATTATAATACTGAATTAAACATCTAATCAAAAGACAGTGATTATTAGAATGGATTACAAAATACAATTCAATTATATGTTATCTGTAAGAAACAAGTTTTAGATTACAAAAAAGGTTGCAAGAATGGAAATAAGTCAGCAAGATTTGAAGAATACTACTAACCAACTTGATCTATCTGACATCTGTAGAATATCCTACTCAGCAATAGCATATTACATATTCATTTCAAATGCAATGGAAATTCTTCATTACAAACAACAAATCAGGCCACACTACAGATCATAGCAAATTTAAAAGAATTAAAATCATATAAAACATGTTTTCTAGTCAAAATGGAAATGTACTGGAAAGTAACAATAGAAAAAAGAGTAAGTGGACAAATTTGGAAATTAAACAATATATGTCTAAATAACTCAAAGACCAAAGAAGATATTACAAGGGAAATTGAAAAGTATTTTGAATATTGTGAAAATGAGAATATAACACGCAAATATTGTTGTTTTCAGATCAAGCAATGCTTTGTGTAAAACATACAGTTTTAAATGCCTATATGAAAAATGATAAAATATCCCAAAGCAATTATCTAATCTTACATTTTAAAATTCTTTTTTTTGGGGGGGGGGGCGCTGGGGATTTGGCTCAGTGGCATAAGTGCCTGCCTGGCAAGTGCAAGGTCATGAGTTCGATTCCCCCCATACAGAAAAATAAATAAAATAAAAATCTTTTTTAATAAAAGAAGAAAATAATCAAAGACAGAAAGAAGAAAGTAAACAATAATGATCAGAATGGAAGTCACTGAATTAGAAACCCAAAAGAAAGAGAGAACAAGAGAAAGAAAAAGAAAAAAAATAAATTAAACCAAACTCTGGTTCTTTGCAATCACTAACAAATTTAACCAAGGGGGAAAAAAAGAGATAAGATATAGCTAATCAAAGTTAGGGATTCAAAAGGAGAAATGACCATGAATCTTCAGAAATTAAAATATTATAAGAGAATACTAAAAATAATTTTATCTCAGCCAATATGATGACTTCAATGAAATGGACAAATTCTTAGATGCAAATGAATAAAACTAATCCAAGAAGAAACAGAAGGTCTGAACAGATCTATAACAACAGCCTAGGCCAAGATGGTTCACTAGTGAATTCTATAAATCATTTAAGAGGAAAGAGTAATGATACTTCATAAATTCTCTAGAACATAGAAGTGGAAGAGAGATTTCCCAAACCATTTAATGAAGGCAGTATTACCCTGACAAAATACCAAAGATACCACTAGAAAAGTAAAAGCCACAGATCAAGATGTCCGATGAATATAGATGCAAAAACCTTCAACAAAATATTAGTGAACCAAACTAAATAATAATTATGAAGGATTACAAATTGAATAATAATTATACCATGACTAAGCAGTATTTATCCCAACAACAAAAGATAGCATGAAATCTAAAAATCAACTAATTTACAAAATTATATAAACAGAAGAAAGAGGAAATCTCTATGATCATTCCAATAGACACAGAAAAAGCATTTAGGAAAATCCAAAATTTGTACATGGTAAAAACTGCCCACAAGCTTGGAACAAATAGGAATTCCTTGAATATGATAAAGACATCTATGGAAAATCAGAGTGAACATCCTATTTGATGGTATAGGGAAGGCCTCTAAAATCGGAAATAATGTAAAAATGCCTCCTCTCCTATTTTCAATACTGCAAGAAGTTTTAACCAGTGCAATGAGGTAAGAAAAAGAAATTAAAACCATGTGAACTGGAAAGAAGTAAAATTGTGTTTATTTGCAGATGACAAATATGTGGAAAATCTTAAGGAACTCACACTTAAACAAAAATGTTAGAATCAACAAATAAGCATGGTAAGATTAGAGAATAAAAAAATCTGTGTACAAAAATCAATTGTATTTCTACATATAAACAATGAAAAGCACAAAAGTAATATTAAAAGTGTCTTTGTTAGAGAAGCACAAAATATTTACAAATAAACTGAACACAAGTTCCAAACTTGTTCATTAAAAATTATAAAACATTGCTGAGGAAAAATCTAAATAAAGGAAGAATTATTCCATATTCTTGGGTTAGAATATTCAGTGTTAAAATGGCAATTATCCCTAAGTGATCAATGGAATGTTTTTCAAATTTTCAGTAGGATTTTGTTTATGTTGGTTCATTATTTGTTTCAGAAATTAATAAGCCAATCGTTAAATCTATATAGAAAGTAAAAGAACTAGAACTAGAATATTCTGGAAACGAAAATCAAAATGAGCACTTCTGCATTTTGATTTCCACATTTACTATAACATTACAATTATTAAGACAGTGTGGTACTGGCACAAGTTTAGATATATAGAAAAGGGAACAGAGTTGAGGTCAGAAATAAATTCTTGTAGTTATGGCCAACTGGTACTCAAAAAACATACCAAGGAAATTCATTACAGAAATAATATTCTTTTAAACTAATGGGGCTGGCACAATAAGCTATTTGCAGTAAATAAGGAAAGGAAGAAACAAAAGAGAGAGGGGAAAATAGCATAGATCTTACCCTGCAATATGCACAAAAATTAACCCAAAATGCATTTTAGACTGAAACGTAAGAGCTAACTCAATACAATTTATTAAAGATCTTAGATTAAGTAAAAACTTTTTATAGTGTGTAAAGTATTAACCACAACAGAAAAAAATCATAAATTGTAGCCACATCAAAATTAAAAATGTTTGTACTTTATTAGACAGGTTTTACCCAGAAAATACAAAGAATCATCAACAAAACATACTTCCCAGTCAAAAATGGGTAAAAAATTTAAGTAAACAATGAACCAAAGAAAAAATACATATGGCGAATAAGCACATAAAAAGATGTTCAACATAATTATTCATTAGTACACAAATAGAAGTTATAATGAGACATAGTTTCACACTCACTAAAATGGTTATACTAAATAAGGCCAGTAAAAATTCAGAGATATTTCAATTACCATACATTGTTGATATAAAAGTTAAATGCTACAATCATTTTGGAAAACAGTTTACATATTCTTCAAACTTGAGTTACAAGACGAACCAGCAATCCCACTCATAGTCATATATGAAAGAGAAACAGAAATGCATGTCAACACAAAGACTTTGGACAGGAATATTCTTAGCAGGAACATCCATCCACAATAGCCAAAACTCAAGCAAAACGTGGGATATCTATATAGTAAAATACTACACAGCAATATAAAGGAATGAGTTGTACATCTTAAAACACTAAACAAATCTCAAAAATGTTATTTCCATGAATGAATCCAATACAAAAGATCACATATTGTTTGATTCTATTTATATGGAACTTCCAGGAAAGGCACACTTGCAATCACAAATAGAAACGTGATTGCTGGGGGTTGAGAGTAGTGTCAGGGAAGAACTAACAATAAATACATATGAGAGATCACACTGGGATAGTAAAAACTTTCTAAAAATCTGGTTTGTAATATGCTTGCAAAACTTGTATTCACTAATAATTTTTGGAACTGTAAATTTGAAAGGAATAAATCACCTGATACACTAAATATCCCAAATAAAATTATTTTTTTAAAAAATCTTATGGATTTTTTTAACCTGGCATTTAAGGTAGAAATCCTACAAAACACAAAGTCGACTCATTCACAAGTTGATGTGCACTTAGGTTATATCCAATTCTTGCCTATTGTGAATAGTGCTGCAATAAAGAGAGTGCAGATGTCTCTTCAACAAACTGACTTGGTTTCCTTTGGCTATACACTCAGGAGTGGAATTGCTAGATCATATGGCAGTTCTATTTTTAATTTTTTAGGAATCTCCAAACTATTTTCCATAATGGCTATACTAATTCACATTCCCACCCACAGTGTTCAAGGGATCCCTTCTCTCCACATTCTTGCCAGCACTTGTTTCTTTAGTCTTTTTGATGATGACCATTCTTAATAATGTGACATCTTACTGTGGTTTTTGATTTGTGCTTCTCTAATGATTTATGATATTGAGCATTTTTTTTCATGTACTTGTTGGCTACTGGTATGTGTGGCAAGGGATGATCAAAAAATACACTGTGTGTTTAAATTACAATAATTATTATAGTAAAACACAATTTGCCATTAATTCTCCTCAAAATATTCCTCATCACTTCATACATACTTATCACCTCATTCTTGTCACTTTCTGAAATAGTCATTAGTGTCATTCCAAGATTGCTTTCACATCTTGATTTGACTCAAAACATTTATGACAATTCTGTAAGAAAACAAAAAAACATAGTGTGTCCCCACTCACATTATTCACTGGATGTGGCACTAACTTTTGGTTCTTCCCCAAAGTCATAATAATTATAAAAGGTAAACATTTTGAGTCAGTTCAGGACATGAAGGTAGCCACAACAGCCCAACTAAAGACACAAAAGTGCTTCTAGAACCGAAAAACAAATCAAATTTTCCCATAATATCAACATTGAGCCTGATCATTGAGTTTGATTCAGTTCTTGTCCAACTTGATTTGCAACTAGTATCATGGGAAGGATCAAGTTCATGAAACAAGGTATCACTATACCTACTATAATACATATTGTTATACTATACCTGCTCTAATACATATTGTTATCCTCCGAATAGAGGCTCAAACTACCAGCTTTAGGCCTGAAAAGTCAATCAAACAATACAAGCATTAAGTTTTTTTTTTTTTAACTTCTGCTTCTATCATCTCAGCCTGACTTCCTCTAAACCAGCCCATTACTTACCAGAGTTGAGATAGGTGAGGGGATGCTCTTCTTGCCTCTCAGCCAGTGCACTGGCTGGCTCATGGGAAGGCAAGGTTTGCCTTCTTGATTCTCTTCTTGTTCCCCATGATGGCTGCCCCTAGGTCATGGGAAACCACTACTTCAAAAAGTTCACTGAAAAGATTTTGAACATTTTCACCATTAAACAAAACATGTTTGAAGACACAGGTATGGTATGTTCAAATTGATTTTAAAATATGTAATATGGTTCCTCTGGCATGAGCTAAGAGAACCACAGAGTGGCCCACGAGATCCGGCCATGGCCATAGTGGAACCCAGGAGGCTGCACAAAGAAGCAATTTGCCTGCCCCCTTGGTAAGCGCCTTCCTCCAGCGTGAGCCAGGAGGAGACCCACGAGTGTCTCCTGTGAGCCTACCAGTGCACAGGCTTGGAATCAAACATCCCACCCTACCCCACTTTAGCAACTGGGGACAGAGGTCTGAGCATCTCTTGGCAGGATGACTGTATGCAGTGTAGCAAATATGGGGGGTCTCCTCTATCTTCTCTTTGAAAGCAAGTGTTGTTTTCAGTTTTATTTCATTATGAGTAATTGCTTTACTCTATTCAATATTCTCTTTCAATTGGGTTTATAATGTTCTGTCTTTGGTTTGATTTTGCTATACCTAATTGACTAGACAACTATTGTGAAGATAATGAGATGTACTATGGTACCTATTACTGTTATCCCGGTAACCTGCTGTGAAGTCCTGTACCAAATTCACTGCACTGTCTCAATTGGCTTTGTTCTGTCTTGATCTGTTGTATTTCTACTACCTTCAAAATAAAATAAAAAATTAAAAAATATGTAGTATGCACATACATCTCAAAATAGTAACTTATAAATTTATAAACTCTTTGATTCTCTGTCAGTTAAAATTTAATTTAAATTTAAACATTCTTAGACCAAATTTGACTTTATCTTAACTGAGGGTATATAAGTATGGGCTCTGAAGTCAGACAGTTCTGATTTCAAATCTTCCACTTAATATCTGTGAGGCATGAGTAAATGATTTCACTTCTCAGATTTATCATATGTGTCTGTAAAATAGGGCTGGTAAATAGTGTATCCTTGCAGGGTTATCATAAGACTTAAAAGAGGCAGGGCATAAGAGCATTTAGCCAAGACCAGGCAAAGGATAACTGTTCACTGACTGGTAGCTAAGATTATTTACTACATTTCCAAATTACTTTCAGGCTTTTCCAAAATTACTTTTGCTTGAACTAATTCTAATTCTGTATATTGTAGGGTCACTCTTTTCATCTAAAGCTCTCTACCACTCTTGTTCCACAAAACTATATACTTTTCAAGCCACTTCTGAGCATCTCATTCCACTTTTCTTCTAAAGTCTTTTATAAATTACCATATATATATCACCTATATGATTCATAAACATAAATTACATTATTTCCATTTTCCTTTTCCTTGGTGTATCTTCTGATCACACTTTCCCAGGCTGAGGGCAAATCAGTGCAAAGCAGCTCAAAAGTAGCTTCAAAAGTAGCTCATTAGCTCAAAAGTAGCTTTTAAATCCTTCTTTACCTTCTTTCCAGGTAGCCAGAGTGGCATGTGATTTGGCAATTATGTACTATTCCTTGGACCTAGATTAAATGTTCTCAGATATATTTGCATCAAGTAACACTCCATAATTGTGGAATAAATAAATAAAAATGTTTAGTGAAAGGTAAGAGTCTTAAAATACATCTAAAATATTTGTTAAGTATTTGTTACATATTTGGCTTCTAGCCAAAGGAAATACAAACTTGTTTTTTATCCTGCTTTCTAAAGGGTTAAGTAACCAAGAAGGGTAGAAATGAGCTCAGTAGTATTGGACAAGAATACAAATTTAACTGTGTTAAATATATAGCTTGTAAAAAAAAAAAGAGTAACTGAGTCCCATGTTCTTGAATTTTCTCCATATACTGCAAATATTCAGTAGTGTTTTTGTGGATGAAGCAATGAACCACGGTAGTCACGATTAGTCTTCTTTATAGTCAATAATTCAGCAATTCTTTATTTATTAAAATAGAAGTATGCATATACGAATTCCTCTCTTTCTTTTAACTTCTATAAGTCTTCCAAATGGAAGAAAAACATCAAACATTTTCCAAGAGTTCAGACATCAAAATTTCAACCAAAAGACCTGTCTTTACTAAAGGAAATAACTGTTCTTGCTAAGATTTTTATTCTTCAAACGATTTCTAAATTGCACTCTTTTTAATGCATTACAACAGATAACAACCTACATCATTCCACTTTTGTCACTTTTGATGGGATCTTAACTTTCCTGCTTTTTTCTTTAGTTTTGTCTCCATCAAATATGACTTTTTGAAAATTTTGATGCAACTTCATTCTTGCCCTGGTTGAAGGCTAAGCACAGCCTTTCCCTGGCCTTATGCCAACATTGAGCCTGTGTTTAAGCGGCTCTGGATACAAGTCTCTCAAATGTACACTGGGCTGAAAATATGTGACTTCACTGGCACGTTGAGGAGAATAAATAAGGTAACAAGTATGAAAATATTTCAGTAGTTTAAAATAAAATTCCAAGTCATCATTAAGTTTATTCCATATTTTTCTCAGCTCTGTACGGGTGGTCCCACCAGAAACAAATCTTCATCTGCCCCCTGGAGTTCAAAGGAGTCACTGGGTTAGCTGATTTCATCTTTTCTTTTACTCATTAAGTAAGAGATTGGCTTTTCTTCTGTTAAACTTAGATCTTTCTGTTTTGGAAGGAGGACTTCTTTTGACTCTTACCTCTAATACTTAAAACTGGGAGCAAATTTCTCAAACTCTTAAGTAAAGGTTTTCATCTGAAAAATGGGAGTGAGTATTAAAGGTTATGAAACCCTTGAGTGGTACTCAAATGTAAATGCTTATTAAATATTTAGTAAATCTGTTTCAAAAAGATGCATGTTCAATATTTAGGAGCTCTAACACTTATCAGCTCTATTATTTGTCCCATTGTGTATTTCTCAATAAGTTCTCCTTACCCTCTATCCTACCAAGAACAGTTTTCAAAACAGATTAATTTTGCAGGAACAGAGAGAGACTAATTTGCAAATATACTGAAACTCAAAGGATAGTTCTTGAATATATTTTATATTATTATAGCAGAATACAGGAGAAAAAAATAGAAAAAAGCTTCATTACTGCCCAGGCCAATTTGACTCTTGCAAACCTAATTAAACATGTCGAGTATATAAAATATATCATCCCCAGATAAGACCATACTGTGAAGTTCTTCATCTTATTAAGAGCCTGCATAATGCTTCTTCAACATAAATTTTATACCCAGACAGATACTCTTTGAGAAGGCTCACAATAGGAATGACCTAAATTAGGGTGACAGAGGTAAAAGATGAATCACTAGTGCCTGTCTAAGCCAGAAGAGGGATGAGAATTCCATCTTCCATTATTGCCCAATTCTAATGTGCTAACATTATCTTAGGAGAAAGCTTACTTCTTCAGGCCTTACTATTCCCTGTAGTTCTACATATGGTTAAGGGGTTTCATAATCCAGAGAAGTAAACCCAAACCTGAGTCATGATTTCAATGCTCAAAGACCCTTAGGGACTTGAAATGTCACACTTTAAATGAGGTAAATGAGACCCAGATACGTGATACATTGGAAATCATAGACATCAATAATTCTTACAACATTTTGAGAGAAAAGAAAATTAATATAAGTAAGATACCCACTAGAACTGACTGATCTACAAAACAAACTACTGAATTTTTTAGAATTTTACCATTTGATAGGATTAGTACACATCTCTCATATTTTCTTTTACTCTAAAACACCATTCCAGTACACACCAAAATCTCCATTCCCTTAGGAGATTTCATCTCTTCAATACATTGGTCATTTCAATTAAATATAAATTGCCTTTTAGGGTACTCAATTTCTATATGATCAAAGGTAAAGCCAAACTCAAGTAATGTAAAACAATTCCCCCATAAGAATCCAAAGATAATTGGTGACCAAGAACTTCATCAGATTAACCTTCTTACATTTCTGCTAACATTATTACCTTGAATGTCCATGACTTGCTCCAGCAATCACTAAATCAAAGGTAACCTTCTCTAAAGAGGCTAATGTGTGAGGCCATTCACTTCAGGTACTCCGGCTTATTTTTTTTTCTTCATTCTCAAATCCCGAGTTCTCAACTTGACTGCACACTGGAATGAACTGAGCTTTAAGATAAGACATGATATGCAGTCAGATCCCAACTCAGATCAATTGAAGAACAGCCTTTGGCCTGTGATAAAGGTGCACAAGGAGCATTATAACACAGGGACAAGCATAGCCCCTGGTGCCAGATGATCTAGTGTCAAATTTGACTGTGCCAGTTACTTGGTGTTCAATCACAGGCAGGTTTCTTAACCTTCCTGTGCCCTAGTTTACTTTCTAATGAATGAAGAGAACAATAGACACTTTGTGTAGGTATATTGTGAGGACTGAATACACTTAACACATGTAGGGCTCATAGAATTGTGCCTACCACATAAAGTCCTATATTACTGCTATTACTATAATACTTAAAGATGTAAGACAATGATTTATATATAGAATTTGTATGCAGAACACTAAAGATCAAGCTCGCAACACCAAACCACTGAGAAATCCATTCAAACCATATCTAAATCATGTTAAAAGAGAACAAAGTTTCAGATTACAAAAAATGAAAAGTTCTGGAGATGAATAAAGTGATGGTTACATAATAATGCTAATGAGGTATGCCTTTAAAATGACTAAAATGGAAAATTTCTTGTTTTCTCATTTTACCACCATCATAAATGCTAACTGTTAAAACAACAGGAATACTGAATATATTTATGGGTTTCCCTGATTACAGGATTACTTTCAATCTATTAAAAAGCCATTTGTATTCTTTCTTGTCTTTCATGTTCCCCAGGTGAAGGCCATATTTCAGTAACTTTTTTTTAATTTATGAGCTCACTCTTAATAGGTACAATGGGAAATTGACTCATCCACAAAAATATGCCTCAACAATATTCATTATAGTGAATAGAAGCTATAGAAAAATACCCTGCATCTTTCATGTCCTGCAAACAGAAAATTCTCTTCTTTAATGGGTAAAATTTCACTGATATTGTAATGTTCCTGTAGAGTTGATGTTTGACTGATGCTGTGACAGCCTTTTCAAACCTTACATACTGTCAGTACAGCCATATCAAAAACTATTCTTGACTTTGTAAAGTCATTTTAAAAACTTGGGGAAGGGAAGAAGATTAAAAAAATACTTCATTGACAACCCAAGGGCACTTATATTGACAAAATAATGCCCTTCACTTTGGGTTCATCACAAATACACACACACACACACACACACACACATACGTATATCATATATATATGAAGAACAATGTGTTAGTTCTGCAGTTCCTTGAGACTCATTAAAGGACCAATGAAATGATGTCTCTGCATACATTTATGCACTGTATGTATGAGATACTTATTCTAAAATTCAATTGTGACTCTGAATGTTTCAGACCAGATACAATTTTAACATTTTCAGCTACTGGAATGGGAAGACCAAATAGCTATTTTACATTCACATTTCCCTTTCCAATTGATCTTGGAACTCCCCGTGGAACACTCCCATTCTACAAGGACTCTAACTTTCCAATTCATTTTCACTGGGAAAGTCTAAACATGAAGCAATACCTTTTCCTTCATCAGTCACTGTGGATTCCCTAAGGGTATTGTTGTGTTGAAGCAAGTCACTAAGTAGCAGACTGATAGCTTTTCCTCTTCCAAAGCTCATTGACTAAGAAAATACACATAAAGGTAGCCTATTCTAACATCCCAAGGGGAAAACAGTCTTATTGCCACCCACTTTTAGTGATAGAGATAGAGGAGGGTAGAGAATAAAACACCTTGGGGCCTTCAGAAGATAACAGACCAATACTATATATTGTGATGAAAAAAGTTCTTAAAAAATCATGAAAACTGTACCTATTTAGAAAATATAGAAGAAGCTATCCACTGTCACTTCAGATTAGAAGAGAGTTAGAAAAAAGATCCATAGGTAACAGACATTTCACTTAATTTGTACGTTGCTCTACCAAATGAAAAATTCAAAAATGAAAAGTGCATCAATATGACATTTTGTTATTCAGAGAACACAACCTACCCCTACTCTGGGGGACTATCAATGCTCAAAACCACGTACTTGAAGTGGTGTCTTTAAATTCTTCCTTAAATTATTGTCTGACACTTTTTTTAATGCTGTTGCAAACCAAGTGTTCAATTTCAACACAGAAATATTTTAAAGTCTGAATGATAAACATATTTCTAAATTAGGTACCATAATTATGTCTTAGTTTATAAATATTTTCACTCTAACCTGCATAAATGCAATATAATTAGGAAAAGGAAAAAGGAACCTGGAATTATATTTGTTTACGATTTCATAAATACACTTATGCTTTCCTTTTAGTGCTGTGATCTGCAGCTGTAAAACATCCTTAATACTATTTTTAATCATCTAATTTTATTTAAAGTTGCTTCCTTTATCTGTTTATTTCTTTTTTTAAATTCTATTTTATTTAAAGAGAAAAAAAGCAAAACAGAAAAAAAGGAAAGAAACAATACAGAATTTCAAAGAAAAAGAAAAAATAAACAGTAAGAAATCACTAATTGATAAATTACATATTGTCTTCTAGATATAGTTGTTCAAGTTACAAAATTAAAGTATACAAGGTGGACATTCAAACAGTAAGGCTGCAAACAGTTCTGTTCAACAATCCAACAAAAACTTAGCAACATGGTTATCAATCCTACACACTTAAACATACATGCAGTAATGTCCTTTAGATCACTTTCTTTTCCTCCTTTTGCTTTGCAAGTCCATTATCTATTTAGTTATATCATGTTTCATCTTGCTCAGTACCTTACCAATCTGTTTTGTTGTTATTTACTTTTTTATTTTTTATTTATTTATTTTAATTTTTTATTATTTTGAAGGTAGCAAAATACAACAGAACAAGATGGAACAAAACCAACTGAGACAGTGCAGTGAAATTGGTACAGAAACCCTCAACAGGTTACTGGCATAACAGTAATAGGTACCATAGTATATCGCATTATCTTCATAACAGTTGTTCTTTCCAATCAGGTATAGCCAAATCAAAGGAAATACAGGGCATTCTAGAACTTACCAAAACAAAACATTGAATAGAGCAATACCATTATTTGGAACAAAACAAAACAATGATAACAATATTTGCCTTCAAAGAGATGGTAGAAGGAAATCCCCCCTATTTACTACATTGCATATGGTCAACCTCTCAAGAGATGTCTAGATCTCTGGCTCTCACTTGCTAATGGGGGGTGGGGGGGGTTGATTCTCAGCCCGTGCACCGGTAGGCTCATGGGAGCCTCTGAGTGATTCTTCTCCTGCCTCATGCCAGGAGTACTTACCGAGAGGGCGGGCAAATTGCCTTTCTATGCTGTGCCTTGAGTCCCTCCATGGTGGGAGCTCTGGGGCTGCTGGTTCTCCTCCAGGCTCAGGCCAGTGGCCCCTACTGAAAGGGCAGGCAGACTCCCTTTGTGTGCTGCGCCTTGAGTCATTCCATGGTCAGAGCAAAGGAGCTGCTGGTTCTCCTCCCAGCTCAGGCCTGGCCCACTTACTGAGAGGGTGGGCAAATTGCCTTTCTGTGCTGTGCCCGGAGTTCCTCCATGGTTGGAGCTCTGGTCTCTCTACATATTTCTTTAAAAAATACTATTTAAAATTTTTGGATATATTTTATGGGAGATTGAGAAATAATTCACTCATGTAGTCAAAGACAAAACTTCTGGGTCATTAAGTTATAAATGTCAATAATAGAAGTAAATAAAACTGATTATGTGAAGAAAAGAAATTAGTTAGTTAGATAATGAGATTACAAGAAATTTTTATCTTAGCATTCTCTTATCTCAAAATTGTATTTTGAAGAAAACTATTGCTTAAATTTGTTCACTGCTTTACCATTTACTGTTATCTGGTTTATTTTCCAAAGAAACCAGCAAGATGGGCAATACAAAGACAAGCAATCCCCTTTTACAGTTGAGAATGATAAAGTTTTCCGAAACAGAGGCAAAGCAATGAAGTAAACACTGCCATGTAATATCTGAACTGGAAAAACAATAAATAACCATTAATTATTTCAAAGAGAATCTAGATGGGATGATAACTCACAATAATACACTTCTTTATTCTGGAAGTAGCAATCATTTCTACCATCTGATTTTGTTCAGCATGCTGGGAAGCAGCCTCATGAAGCTGCACCCAAACAATCCCAGTCAGCTTAACAGTCCCACACATCTTCAGAGGCCTGAGCTCCAACAACACAGCATCTCTTCTCCAAGGTTCAAGGTCCTAGAACCTTAACTTCTTCTCTTTATTCTTTTATTCCTCCAGCCTTGGACAAGGTTGTTGCTTCCTGTAGTTATGTAGTTTTTGATTACTTCAGTTTTGTACATGGGCTTTGTGAGACTTCTCATACCTGTGCTACCAGATCCTTCTGTCAAATTCTCTAAACTTAAATACAGTTACTTAAAATAAAGCAAGTCTGTTTTCCTGGATACAAATGGTTGGTTCAGACTAATACAAACATGTTAATCATAAATAACCACCACTTATTTGTTACATTAATTACTGTGAATTTAGTAATAGAACATCACATTTTCAAGTTTAGTCTGACTCAAGAAATTAAACATTCATTTACACAATTCTTGTTTTCTTAGAAATTGGTTGTGAATAATTTTCAGAGAATACTAACTAGCTATATGAATCCCTCCTACATTTTCCCAAGCTCCAGAGTTAAACTGGCACCTTTAACTCTCTTCATGGATGTTTTTAAAAAATGAATCCTCCTCACACTGAAAATAAAATATCAGTACTACGTGTAGCTTATTTGCATGCATGATCTTTATGGTTCCCTTCCATACCACATATGTGATTGAATCCAGGGTACACAACAACTAGCCATATTTTTCTGGAGTAGTAAAAAAAGAATCCTGCTAATCTATTACAAATTGAAGCACAAGGCATTTGGGGCCAAGTTAGGGAACAAAGCCAAATATGGTTCAACTTTTGAAGCTTCAGCTTGGTCTATATTTTGTAGTGTTTTAACTAACATCCAATTTCTCAGGATTTCAAGAGGTATGTGACACTTGGATACGAACTAGTTCTAGCAAAATAATATTCTGATGAGTTAAGTGTAAATGAATCAGAAACATATGAACTGTATTTCCCTTGAAACACACAGGGATTTAAAAGTTAATGGGAAAAGTGCTGGCAACTCACATTTAGAGTTTTTATTGAAACCAGGATGTTTGAATAAACATTAGACATTCAACTAACTCAAACTGAAATAAGGTTCACCAATCCTTAATTATAACAGTGATTTAAGTGATGAGGAAACATGTCACATTCAAGTTTCAGACAGAAAGCTCTACTTGGCAGACAGACATTTGGTTCGAGAAACCTCTACAGTAGTATTATGGCAACCAATGGAGATATTAAGGCAGACATGTCTGTGAGAGTTTTAAGCTCTGCATGGCCAGCACCAAGAGACAATAACTACCAATCGGAAATTTAAAACAAGGAAAGGGAGTGTCCAAAATGTAATGACTAAGTTTTGAAAAGAAGTTAGAATTGAATACATAATTTAGAAAGAATATGGCTTCTTAAGTGAGCTAGAAATGAATGAGTCACATAAGAAAATGAAGAGTGGTCTGTGTTTGAGTTTCTCCTTTCTGAATTGGGCTGCAAAGCCAGATGTAAACAGTGGACCTGTAATGGAATCATAATTTCTCTGATGCCTAATGCTTAATTAAGTTAATAGTGGGTCAAGGAGAACTTCTGTGGTCAGGCAACTTGTGACAGCATGATGTGAATTTCCAATGGCTTGAAAAATCATATTTGGGGCTATTGAGAGTCCTTCTGGAAATAAGTCAGAAACAAAGTTCACTATGTTGTGGTTGCTAAATGTTAGCACACATCACCCAAACTTTAGCTTTAATCTGAATCACTAAAGGGCTTGGGAAAATCTAGATTACTTAATTGCAGTCTGAGAGTTTCAGAGGTAGTAGGTCTGGGTGGAACCTAAGAATATATTTCTAACAAAATCCCAGGAAAAGGTCTCGTAGTAGTCTAGGCACACTTAGCAGTAAGGGCTCAAAGCTGATGACTAAAGTATATTCTAAACCACTACTAACAATTCAAATGAATTTGAAGGTGCCTTTTTATTAGTATCCCAGAAAAGGACTTCAGGGATTTAACCCTGTTTTTGTCCCCTATTATACCAACCTGATTAATGAATGTGGTGGAATATGAAAAGAACAACCACTTTATATCAGTCACTTTATGCTTTTTAAAGTTAATATATACACTTATTGGTAAGATTTTTAAAATATATAAATTGGGAGCAATTCTTTTCACCAGATTTGACCTTCTGCTGAAGCATAGTTTTCAGAACTTGAAAACTATCTGGGTCTGGGTCCAAAATTGACCAATGTATAAAATAATTTTTATCTCACCTGTTCCTGGGAAGAAGCACAAAGTGATGTACAGTCTAGCCAAGTTAAATTGTTCTTCACCTTTCAACAATAGATGCTCTCAGCAGTACTCTGACTCCTGTTATTTCATGTAAATTCTGATGGATTAACTTCAGCAATTTTTGTAGGAATCATTACAAGCTCTTAGGCAAGTTCTCCATCCTTTGCTCAAATGTCTCCAAAAATTCTCTCTCATGGCAAAGCACTCTTCCTTTCTGAGGGTGAAAGAACATAGCTGCATCAACATGAAACATGTAATGTTTATTGCCCAAAAGGGCTTTTTCTCCTCAAATGGATATCCAAGTCTTCTGCTGGGAACAATGCTTTAGTCTCCAATGTTTCTGTATATGCCTGAAATACTATCTCCATCTTCATACTGATTTTTAACCTACAGTAAAATGTTTTGGTGTATACATCTATAAATCTTAAGGCAAATGCAGATTTGGATAGCTACCACCACCATCAGGAGGCAGAGGAATCACAAATTTAAGCTCAAATTAGGCAATTTATTAAGACTCTGTTTCAATATAAAAATAGCAGATTTTGTCTTCAGTAACCTATTCACTCCTTCCTGGGCAGCTGCTGAGGGCCTAGTGTGGCAGTCCTCCCTCTGCTGCACAAGGACTCTTTGAAGGAAAGAACTATACTGGACTCAGAGTACATATCTGGAGTCTTAGAACTGTCCTCTGTGTGCTTGTGTGAAGTGTCCTGCCATTTGATGGGAGCACACTGCAGAATCTGCAGGCCCAGGTGTTGAGTGGAAAGTTCTGCATCATGTTTGTTATGTCCACAGAATGCAAACACCTGATCCACTACATGCTGGCATTAGAACTGAATGACCATCTCTCAGTGGAGCAGATCTGCAGGCACAAGTGGATGAAGCTAGGGGATGCTGATCCCAACTTTAACAGGTTAATAGCTGAATGCCAACAACTGAAGGAAGAAAGATAAACAGATCCTCTGAATGAAGATGTCCTCTTGGCCATGGAACACATGGGACCTGACACAGACAGTACACTACAGTCATTAAGATCAGATGCCTATGATCACTACACAGCAGTCTACAGCCTGCTGTGTGATTGACATAAGGGACACAAAACCCTGCATCTTGGAGAACTTCCTAGCTTGCCCTGAGCCATGGCGATTCAAGCACCAGTCCATGTCCAAGCAAAGCTGGCTGAAACAGCTATGAACATCAGTGTTCCCCAGAGAACCAGATTGTGGAGCCAGATGAGACATTGAACTTGGACAATGATAAAAGCAAACGACCCTCTCCTTGGCAAACAGCCAAGCCCTCTCCAAAGCAAAGAGGCCTTGGTCTGCTATTTGTCAATTAGGAGGCACACAGTAGGTGTGGCTGACCCATGCTCCTAAGTTACAGAATCAGTCCACAGGCTCCATTGCAGCAGGTAGCTGCTAACATGAACTTGATGCACAATTTGTCATCCATGCAAAGCTTGCAGCCAAATGGGCAGCTTGATTGAGTACAAGGAGCATCTCTGTTATACATACCTACTCTATAGCTCCTGAGTGGAATGGGCTCCCTTGGCCGAAGGGCATCAGATGGAAGAGCTGACATCTACCTGCATGTCCAGTAATTGCTGAGGCACCCATGGGGACCCTCCCCCACTTGTCCATGATACCAGCAACACTAGCAGTTACACCTGTGGACAAGGAGAGCTCCAATGGGGAGCCAGATCAGGAAGCTGTGCACAGTACTTGGCAAATAGGTCAAAAAGACATACACTGACTATGACCAACCCTACAGCTGAGATCCCACTGGACCTATAGTGGCAGCTAGGATAGTAGCCTTTCGGTTGTCAAGTCTGGCCTCCTCACCTGGTACCTGATCAGCATCACTCCACCTACAAGGAATCCAAAACCCTCCACCTCTTACGGAGCATTTTTCCCCTGTGAACCAGTTCTCAGGTGAGGCTGCAAACATCAAAGCTCACCTGTAAAAAAAAAGGGGGCAACAACAGAAGCATCAAACAGTTACAGCAGGAGTATGAGCAGATGCAAAAGATGTATGGGATACAGACTGATGAAAGAACCATGGAGAAGACCAAGCAGCAGCATATGCTATACCAGCAGAAACAGCACCATCAAATTCTCCAGCAGCAGATTTGAAACTCAGTCTTCCTCAAACTTCCCCACCTCTTCAGGCTGCGTGTGAAAATCAGCCAGCCCTCTTTACCCACAAGCTCTAGAAGTTAAGGATTCAGCCCTCAAGCTCACCCCCCAACTATGCCAATGACCATCTCTTCAGGCAACCAAGTAATAGCCCTCCCCCATGAATAGGGCCATGGCCTATTCCAATATCACAGTGCTGCAGCTCCCCCCCAGCTTCAGGGCATACCCTCCCTCAGTGCAATCTTCCAGCAGCAGCCTAAGAACTACTCTCCTTCTCCCAACATGGCACTAACTTTCTTGGGCATCTAGCAGCCTATTCAGTTACAGCAGGTGACCATCCAAGTACAAGAGCCAGTTAACCTGGTCAGCAACATTCCAGGGACAGCTGCAGGCTCCACCAGGTGGGGCATCTCTATCAGCTCCAGTGCCAATCAGATTCAGATGCATCACCATTCCAACGTGATGACTAACTTCAGCTATGGGCACCGAACCTTGTCCAGGCAGCTATTGAGGCCCATAACTTGAACTTGAATTAGTTCTCCCCTGCTAATACAATCAAGCAGCTTTTACACCCATATCTGTTTTCAAACCAGTCCCAGGGCTCCCCAGCAGCTACAGCCTTTCATCAGGAGTGGGGTTCCTCCAATCTAAGCCTTGAAAGTCCTTCCACTTGACCAACTACCCACTTTCCCTCCTAGTGCACATCAGTGCAATCCCCCCCACTAAATCACATCTGCACTACAGCAGTCCCTGCTGTTCCCAACACTTCCACACTATACCATACACCAGCATGTACCCTATATCCTTCAAGGACTTCTCTCTTCCCAGCATTCACTCACTGGCCACTCGGACTTTCCACTGCCTCCAGCAGAATTTGCATAGCTTATTAAAAGGCAGCCACAGCAATAGCAACAGCAACAGTATCAAGAATTGTGCAGGCACACGAACCAAGGGGATGCTGGGAATCTGGCCTTCAACAAGGGTGGGGTGGGAAAAGTATGACAGAGCACCAGGCTTTATCCTATCAAAATGCTGACTCATATCACTACCATCACTCCAGCCCCCAACATCTTCTGCAAACCAGGGTAAAAGAAAGTATTTCTCAGGTATCCTCACCTGCCCCAACCCGTGGGTATGCTCATCAGCTGGCCCTCATGCACTCAGAAAGCATGGAGCAGAAATGATCATGTGAGAGGACCAAGGAGGGCTTTCTGGACAGCAAGAGTCCAAGTTCATTGATCAAAGGTTGCCACGACAGCCCTCTACTCTTGCATACTGGTTAGACCTGGGGATCTTGAATCTTTCCTAGAAACTATGAGTTATGCACAAGAACTGTGGATACATCCCTATGGATATCAGTCAAGTGCTGCATTCAACAGGAATAAGGTGCCCAGCCAAGAGTCTGTCATAGAGAACTGCATGGACAGAAGTTCTCCAGGACAAGCAATGGAGCTGCCAGACCACAATGGGTTTAGGTACACAGCATGGCCTTCGGTTAATAAGCACCACTGGCTCTGCATTTTCCAGAGACGCCACACAATCTGGAACAGTAATGATGCTTATGTGCAACTGGATAACTTGCCAGGAATGAGTTCTACCTGGATGTCAGATGTAGTTCTCAGTCAGTCTTCACTCATGGGCAGCCAGCAGTTTCAGGATAGGGAAAAGGAGGAATATAGAGTGAGTCTGGGAGTCATGAGCCCCAGACCTGAATGATGGTAAGCCAGTATTTAGCCTCTTGCTATTCACCTACATGTATTACAGACATTCTGCTCAGCTATGAGCACTCTAAAGTTTCCTTCAGTGTGGAGCAGGCAGGCATGTAATAGGAAACAGAGGTTGTGTACAATCTGGGAATGAAAAGATCGATTTTAAACCAACAGTATCTAGCTGCACTGCACCAAATTGCCATTGTACATCCTTCCACCCCAGTAGTCTCACATGACTCATCAGTGTGCTATTCTTTGGGGTTCCGAAGAGGTCTGCCATGTTTGCTTGTATGATCAAGTCACCAAGGAAATAAACAGGAAATCTATGCTTCCAATCTTTAAAACAATAAAAAATATTTAATCTTAGAATGTGCCTTGATTTCTGTTTTCAGAAAAAATTTATCTCTCATAGAACATTTTAGTTTTGATGATAGCCAATCATTTTTCTTGTATAACTTATCTTTTAATGTATAGGAATTCTTTGTCTAACCTCATATTACAAAGTTTTATTCTATGAGATCTTCTAAAACTTTTACTATCTTATGTTTATCTCTATGATCCATTTTGAGTTGATATTTATATAACATGTGAAATTTAGATCAAGGTTTATTTCTTTGTGTATGGATGGGCAATTGTTCCAATGTCATTTACTGAAAAGACTTTTTGCCAAAAAACTGTTTCTGTATCTTTCAAAAGATGAACTGGCATACTTGTTCATCTGTCTCTGAAGTCTGTTTTACTGCACTCATCTGTATATGATCCCATTGACAATAACATTTGCTTAATTGTTGCAGCTATGCAGTAAGTTCTAAATTGCATAAAGGATTCCTCCATCTTTATCCTTTTCCTAAAATTGTTTTTGGCTCTCCTTTGTCTTTTGGCATTCTTAAATTTTTAGAATCAGCTTTTCAATTTGTAAGAAAAAAAATTATGCTAGGATTTCAGATGGCATTGTATTGAATATGATATAATTAACAATTTTCCTTTGGATTTGGAATACAATATTGACTCTGAGTCTTCCAACACAAGATGCGTCTCTATAGTTAATCTTTGGTTTCTTTCATTAGTATTTTATACTCTTCAGCATATAAATCCTAAAGATGTTTTGACTAGTTTCTAACCAAGTAACTTATTTTGTGAGAGCTATTGTAGATAATACATTTTGGGGTTTGTTTTTTACTTTTCATTTGCAGTATCTAGGAAGTGAATAATTTTTGTGTTGGCCATATAGCCTATTCATGGACAGACACACTAATTTATATTCACGAGAGATAGTCATCTATTGTTTTGTTGTCTTGTTATTTTATTTTGTTTAGTTCTATCTTTATTTTTAGTTAGTGAGGTAATTCTGTAATCATGTGTTGTAGAGAGCTTCTCTTCTTTTTCCTAGGAAGTATTGAGAATAATTGCACAAGCACGAGGTTGTGAGTTTGATCCATGGTACAAAAAAAGAGAGAGACAATAATTGCTATTATTTATTCTTTCAATGTGTGGTATAATTAGCTAGTGAAATTATTTGGGTCTGAAGAATGCTGTTTCTGAAAGTGTTTAACTGTGTATTCAATTTCATTAATTCTATAGGCCTATTCAAGTTATCGATTTCATATTACATAAGCTTTGTGGTTCTGGAGGTGAGGGGGAAAGGATCTATTACATAGTTAATTTATGTGGTTTGAGTTGTTTGTGCTATTGTTTTACTATCCTTTTAATGTCCTTAGTGCTACATTTTTTTTTTATTTCTGAAATTAAGAATTGTCTTTTCTCTTGTCAGTCTTGCTAAAGGCTTATCAATTTAACATTTTGAAAGAACCAGTTTTAATTTTTACTGAATGTCACTATTTCTTATTTTAAATTTCAATGATTTCCTTCTATCCTTCTTCCTGCTTGTTTTAATTTTCATCTTCTTTTTCAAAGGAGTTCTTTAAGGAGCAAGCTTAGATTATTGAGTTAAGAACTTTCTTCTTTTCTAACATAAGCATTTGATGTTATAAATTTTCACTTAAGTACTGCATAACTGTAACGCACATATTTTTGTGTCTAGTTGAAAATATATTTGAATTTCTGATGCAGTTTTCTCCTTGACCTATGGATTATTCAGAAATACGTTGTTTAGTTTCTAAGGATTTGGAGGGGCTTTTCCCCCATTGCTATTTTAATACATTGTGGGAATATGTGTGTGGCTTCAATTACTTTAAATGTGTCAAAGGGGGCTAGGGATTTAGCTCAGTGGCATAAGTGCCTGCCTTGCAAGCACATGGTCATGAGTTCGATCCCCAGTACCGAGAGAGAGAGAGGAAGGAAGGAAGGAAGGAAGGAAGGAAGGAAGGAAGGAAGGAAGTCAAGGTTTGTTTTATGACCCAGGATACGATCTTTCTTGAGATTATTTCATGTACCCTTGAAAAAGAAATGTTTTCCTGTTGGTTTTTCAGTTTTGATGGAGGGTTCTGCAATTGCCAATTTGATGTTAAGTGGTTGATAGTGTTGTGTTGTTCAGGTCTTCTATAACCTTGCTGATTTTCTACTAGTTCTACCAATTACTTAGTAAAAAGTGCTGAAATTTCCAACTACAATGGGGAGTTGTCTATTTCTCCTTTCATTTCTGTTAGGTTTTTCTTCATGGATTGGGAAGTTCTATTAGTTAAATGTAGCATGTGAAATCATGTTTACAGGGACAAGGGCATAGAGTTTTCTGTAACTAAAGAAGTTTGCCGCGGCTACAGCAGTACAGGGCAATAAAATAGAAAGGGGAAGAAATCAAGAGGTAATGAAAAAAAGATAGGTAGTGGATTCTCAATAACCTTATGTGACTGTATGAGTTAGTTAATGGGAATATTTGGAGACACTTAAGCAGGAAGTAAAATAACCAGATAATTCTTTTCCAAGTTATTTTGGATGACATTGTAGATAAAGTGTAGAATTCTTTATTGGGAAATATAAACAAAATACAGATATGCATACATATATGAATTCTCTTAGACTTGGGTATTTAAAGACATCAGTATTGAAAGGAATAGGTGCTATTAATCTAAGTCAGAAAGGGACCATGGATACACAGATCTGTCTGGGTTCTACTAAAGGTTGAATGTATGAATAGAAGATAGAGAGAATTATTTTATATACAGCAGTTCAACATATTTATTACCAATTTTGCATTAAAAGTTTAATGTAAAGGTCAATTGGCCAATTTGCTGCTTGCTCCTGTGAATGTACATTATTAATAAATAATTATGTTGTTTAATGACGAAAAATAGGTAAAATATAAAACATTTTAATGAGATGTCTTTATAAAAGGTCATTGCCCTTTCTCAGTATTTTTGATAATTCCTCTACATAGAAAGGATATTTTGAAATGAACATACCTAATATCATACACTTTCTCTAGGAGTTTAAGAATATCTAGACATACTTGGATATGAATCCAAAATTTCCTGCAAAAATGCTCAGCAAAAGCATAATGATGGTCTGCTAATTATAAAGGTTTAAAAAATGAAAATACACAATTACTTCCCATAAAAAAAGAGAAAAAAGAGATATAAAGATACACTTCTGGCAAGACAGCTGAAAATACATGCTACATCAAAAGGAAGCTAGGAGTATTTGACAAAGAATTATTTACAAAGATGTACACAAAATTCACTGAAATTAATGAAAAATGGGAAAGTGTACCAAAGTTAGTAACTGCGGGAAACTCAGTCTGAGCTATGGTTATGGGGAAAGAGTGGTTTCTAAAGTAACTGCAATTGAAGAAGAGGACATCCTCCAACTCATCCAAGCAAATCACAGGGATTTTGCCTCACTTTGTTCCACTCTTACACCAACTTCTAACAAATCTCAGTGGCCAAACCAAACATCATATGACTGATCCACAAAGGTCAGCGTACTGATTAAAGTTTTCTAGAGGAACAAGATCAGTAGGAAAAATATAATTTTATATATATATATATATATACATATATATATATGTAATTTTTTTAACGTGAGAGGATTTATCAGATAGGATTATAGGATCAGAGGCAAGGCATTCCACAGTGGTTGTTTGCATGCTGGAAAGCCAAAGGATCATGTAGCTGCTCAGTTAAAGAACCTAGAAGCCTCAAAAAGGATTGAGGATGCTGTGCCAGTCTGAGGCTGAAGGTCTGAAAGCTCTCAGAAGAACTGCTGATCTGAGTTCATGTCAAAAGGTGGAAGAAACTGGAATCTAATGTTCACAGGCAACAGTGGTAGTGAAAGATGTGCTCATTCAAGAAGAATGGAGTTTTTCAAATGCAAGTCAGCTTCTCTCTTCTTCCCTTACAGGTTACAAGTCTATTAAATGGTACCACACACAATCAGAGTGGGTCTTCCCTCCTCAGTTTGCTGGTCTGCAAACTGATCATCTCTAGAAACATCCCATAGACATAACCTAGAAGTACACTTTTCTAATTTGCTGAGTCTCTTAATCCAGTTATGCTAACAGTCATGATTAGTAGTCATAGTAGCCCCCCATAGCCAAATTTTTGGGCGGGTTAGCCATGCAACTGAAAATACCTAAAATAGGTTCATGAGATTAAAATATTTCTATTGAGCACATCATAGTTAAAGTAATTCCATTTCCACTCACCATTACACACTCATGCGCATATGTATTCTGAGTCTACTTATTAGGAAGATAGTTATAGGTTTCATGTGTTTCATCAGGCCTTTTATCTTCCAAATGCCAAATGAAAGACTAATGTCACATATAGTATTAGAATTCCAAGTCTATGTGTTTCATTACATGAAGAAATTATGTGGCTTTCTCACATAGTACCAGAACTATATTCGCAGTTTTATCATCATCTGTACTGGCGAGGCTTAGAACTGGAACAGCAAATGGTCAAGCAACAAGTCTAAAACTCTGAAATCCCTGAAGTACATCTGATCATGCAACCCTGTAAGTAGCTAAATGCCTCAATGATTTAAAGTGCTTGAGGCTTTAAGTGGTTCATTCAGAGGCAACTGGAGATTATTGTGAGTCCTTGTCTTTTTTTATCATCACTTGATCACAATCCCTCTAATAAGATGAAGGGCTTCTTCTCAGTGAAACATGGACTCAAGCATGCTTAAAGCAATTGAATTATGCTTCTTTTGTACAGGTGCTTCACTGATTTGCTACCTTTTATCCCTCAGGCTTTTGCTGGGGCAAGAAACCATTGAACATATTCACTATGAAACCCTGGGAATGAGCACAGTTTTTCATATATAGATAACAAATATTTTTTAATAAATTAACAAATAAACTATATAACATGTTACTGGGAACAACATTTTACTGTAATCTGAAACTTATTCTACATCTTGGCTCTAACTTTTCAACTACCTGGTGTTTTCAGGGAGGTCACTTAAACTTATCTAAGTTTCTGTCATTTTAATCAGAAGATAAAGATAAAAATGACCTTGTTATCTCAGGTATTTGGGGGTTGGCAAAACATAATGAGAAATCATAGATTTGAAACTCTTTGGAAAATGTTATACATTTGCATTAGTCAGCTTTCCATTACTATAACAAAATATCTGAGATAATCTACTCATGAAAAGAAATCAATTATTTTGCTAACAGTTTTGGAGACATAAACTGATGCTCAGTTGGCCCACCTTCTGGGACCATAAGCAAAGTAACACATCATATCATGAAAGCCTAGTAGAGAAAAACAATCACTTCATTGCTAGGAAGAAAAAAAAGGGGAAAAAAGAAGAGCCAGGATCTCAGTAACTCCTTAGAGAGCATGTCCCCAGTGACCCAGGGACTTCCTGCTAAGCCCCACCTCTCAAAGGTTCCACCACTTCCTGATAGAACTATGGTGGGACCAAAACTTTAATACAGGATGGAGGGGGCCTTCAAGAGCCAAATCACATCAGCATTCTAAAGCATACTCTATGTTTACTAATGAAATTTGTTACTGTGATGGTAAATTTCATGTGGTAATTTGACCAAATTATAATGCTGGAAGAGATTAACACTTGAATAATAAGTAAAAACCACCCATCACCCAATATGGGTGGGTGTTTCCTAATCTATTAATGGCCCACATGGAACAAAAAGCTGGTGCTTTTTCTTTGAGCTGGCGCAATGGCAAGCAGAAATCCAAAATGACACCCGGAATTTGGAGACAGATTTATTTACATCAACAGGCACTCATCGGGATTATTCCCTAAGTATCAGGCCCCAATCTCTGGTGGTCTAGGGCTTATATAGAATAAGCAAGCAGGAAGTACAGAGGCAGAATGGCTTGTCATTGGGGATTGGTTTATACAATGTGCATCATAGTGAACAGCCATTTCTAATAGACCAAAAGCAGCTAGAACTGGAACAGGAACAATGATCTGGGCAACTAATAAACTGAAGTATGCCAGTGACAGGGGGTGGAGGGTGGTATTTTCTGCAACACTGAGACATTTGTCTTCTGCTTTTAAACAATAGCACGTCTTACCCTTGGACCTTCACACTAGATCGACATTTAAACTACCTCTTTCCCTCATCACCACCAACAGTTCTCAGGCCTTCAGACTTGGCAATTCCCTGGTTCTTCAGATGATAGATCATGGAGCTTACATGCCATCCAGGTTACAAGTCACCCTCCAGAATCATGCAAGTCAATTTCCATCACAGACATACACATACACACATATATACACCTCACATATCTCCTATCTATTACTGTCATTTCTCTGGAGATCCAGAAAATACAGATTTTGGTACCAAGAAGTTACTGTAACAAATACACAAAATGTGAAAACAACTTTGGAACTGAGTAAAAGTAGACTCTGGAAGAAAACTATAAAAAAAAACTATAGAAAAAAACTATATTGATATGAATGGACAAGTATGAAAATTCTACTGTAACCCCAAAAGAAAAGAAGAAAGTTGCAGAGAGAACTTCAATCTTTTTACAGAAGACCTACATGTTCCTGGGTAGCATACTGGTAAAAACAGGACAGTAAATGTCATCAGGAAGCTAAGTCTTAACACTACAAAGTTCTAACACCCAAGAGGAACCAGTAATATGTCTGGATTCTTTGTGTCTTTGACAAAAGATTTCAGACAAGACATGTAAGCAGTCAGACCAAGTACAGGTAGAGTTTATTGCTAAATGATAGGTTTTCAGACCACTACAGAAAAAATATACCTTCAAGCATGAAGGTGGGCAAGGACCAAAATGGCTTCTGCAATGAAGTAAGGCTCAGGCTGCATTTATATGATTAAATGGGTCTTCAAGAAATATTATTTCTTTCTCTGAGGTTATTGTTCTTTTACAAGGAAAATGGGCTAGTTTGACCAACTTCAGACAGAAAAAGTCTCCTGTGTACTTCAAGGTAGGATGTTTCCATTTAGTTTGTTTTTATTCTTTATGGTTTTTCCCCAAACCTTCACCCATAGTCTGGAGTTTAAAAGAGCCTTTGACCTTAACAGAGAAGTTTATATTCTTTTGAGCTATAGCTTGAAACCATAAACTGATTTAGATTCTATCTATA
Source organism: Hydrochoerus hydrochaeris (assembly GCA_004027455.1). NCBI lineage: Eukaryota > Metazoa > Chordata > Mammalia > Rodentia > Hydrochaeridae > Hydrochoerus > Hydrochoerus hydrochaeris. Next base: position 25,160 of record PVLA01001950.1, on the reverse strand, counting down.
TCTAATGATTAAGAAAACATGTCCTCTTTGCTTCTCATGCAGACTCCAGTTATCTGTCTCCAGGTTGCAAATGTATGACTTTTGATTCTGATGAAGACACAGAATGAAAATGAAATATGTTATTAGATTAAAAGAACAGGTAATCCTCATTATAAGTATTAAAGAAATTGGCTGAATTATATTCTATTCAAGAGATTTATGGCAGACAGAATTTATACACAACCAAATTAGATATTTGGTTGAGTAAATTTTTAAGCAGAGTGTTAGAGGTGAAGCAAGCTTTCTCTTGACTGTTTATAATAAAATGTGAGAAGAGAGAAATGATAGATGAATTGTTAATCAAAAGAGAAGCAGAACTCTAAAACTGGGATAATTCTAAAGATATTTATACCAGAAGAAGAGAGAAAGCCTTCACAAAAGTAAACACAAAATGTTTGGACAGGTTTGATAAGGAGATTAGTCAATATGAATCAACCATTTGAGTGGAAGCCAGGTTCTCTTCATCAAGTAAATTCGGAAGTTAGCCATCTAAATAGAGGGGAAGATCTTTTGTTCAAAACAATGGAAAGATACATCTAAACGCATTTTAGAAAGTATGAGAGCTACCTTTCCCATCACGGACTCAGATTTCAGCACTTTGGTGGTGAAAAACTTTTAAGGGATGACTTACTCCTGCCCAGGGCTACTTCATATCTCAGGCCCCATTTTCTCTTACTCCATTGCCTTGCTTCTTAGCCACCTCCCCATTCATGTGGCTGCACATAGCAAAGCTGTGGGGACATCCCTGTCTCCACTCAGATTTCAGAGGAGGCCCTAGAGAGCCGCAGGATTGAGGCAGAGGGCCATTGCGAAGTTCTATGAGGACAATGCCAAGCAAATAAATGAGGTAGGCACTGCCTAGAGCCATGGGGGCAGGACTACTGTCCCAGTGGACCCAAAGACAAGGAAATTATTATCAAGACTTAAAATTTAATGTGATTTGTCCTCTTGTTGTATTTTAGAGGTATAACAATTTATTTCATATGTTTACAACTGAACAACAAGGTATTTCAGAAAGAATCTTGAGTCTTACTCTGATTTTGATAATGATTAGGTAACACTTCAGACCTTAGAATTTTGAACTGATACTGGAACAAGTTAAAACTGTGCATTACTGAGTTGGAAAGAATGTATCTTGCATCTAAAAAGAACATGAATTTTGGAAGCTACAGGAAGCATAAAATGAATTGAATGTTTGTTCTCTCTTGAATTCATGTGTTAAAATCCCAATGCAACATGTGATGGTAGCAGGAAGGAACTTTTGCGAAATGACTGTCATTAGGGCAGAGCCCATTTCACTTCTTCAAGTGGAATTAGAGCTTTTATTAAAAAGATCTTATATAGTGGATTAAAAAATTGCAGAGAAGAGAAGAGCAGTAAAAAAAATACAGCCTCTCTGGGACTTGGAATGGAAACACATTGAAAATAACAACTTAATGAAAAGAAAAACAGAAATAGATCCCTAGGATCAGGAGGAACTAACAGGAAAACTGGAAACTATAGAAAAGCTAAAGAAATGAGCATAATACAGAGAACAGAAAAAAGCGGACTCTGGCTCATGTGGAGGAGTACCTGTCTCTATTAACACAATGTAAACCCAAAGGAGGTCAGGCACTCCTGGAAGAAACAACAGACTGGGCCAACAGCAACAGCGCCAGGAAAAGGCCACAGCTCTTGCAAATTGTAAAAACAGCTTGTGGTCTACTCTGAAAGTCACTCCTTCCTTATCCCAAAAAACTCTCAAGGATATCACAGAAAAGAAAATAAAGCTAACAAGGCCAAAAAGTCTAATAGAATGACTATACCAGACAGGATAAGCAATTAAACAGAAAGGGGACAAAAGTGATAATAGCAACAGGAAAATAATGCAATGGCAGGAATAAGTCAATTTTTTTCAATAATAACTCTCAATGTGAATGAGCTCAACCCCCTAATCAAAAGATTAGCAAACCAGATCAAAAAGAAAACCCAATGATATCCTATCTACAAGAAACATCTAATACAAACAGAAATTCATAGGCTAAAAATCAAAGGATAAAAACAATGTTTCATGCAATGAGAGCCCAAACATAATCAGGAATAGCTATCCTATTTTCAGACAAAATAGATTTCAAGACAAAACTGATCAGAAGATACAAAAAGGTCACTACGTATATTGGCAAAAGGAACAATTTAACAAGAAGAGGTAACATATAAATATATATGCACTGAACATTAGCACAACCAACTTCATAAAGCAAACACTACTGGACAGAAAAGATCAGACAGTCATCAAAAGAATCATAGTAGGGGCTCTCAAAACTCCACTATCACAAACAGACAGATCGACTAAAACTATCAGAGTTGAAACATGCCTTTGAACAAATGGATTTAATGGTTTTCTGCAGAGTGCTCCACCCAACAACAAAATACATATTCTTCTCAGCAGCACATGAAACTTTCACCACAATAGATCACATATAAGCCCATAAAGCATGCTTAAGTAAACACAAAAAGAACTGAAATTATGCCATGCATTTTATCAGATAATAGTGAAATTAAACTATAAATTGATAATGAAATTATGCAAACACATAGAAATTAAACAATATACTCTCAGGTAATCAATGAGTCCCAGAAGAAATAAAGAAGGAAATTAGTTTCTAAAATCAAACAATAACACTATTACAACATAAAACAATAACCTAAATCACAGAAATAACAAACAAAAGCATTTCTAAGAGGGAAATAATAATTGTGAATGCATACATTAAAAAAGAGGAAGCTCAGGTAAGTCACCTAATCATCCATCTCAAAGTCCTAGAAAAACAAGAACAATCCAAATCCAAAGCTACTAAAAAGAAGCAGATTATAAATATCAGAGTAGAAATTAATGGAATTGAGACTAAAACAAAACAATATGAAATAAATGAATCAAAGACATGGTTCTTCAAAATAATAAGCAACATAGTCAAAGCCTTAATCAATCTTACCAAAGAAAGAAAAGACCCAAATCAATGCAATTGGAAATGACAAAGGCAAAATCACAAGGGACACTACCAAAGCTGAGAAGATTATTAGCAATTATGACAAAAACTTGTAATAGAGCATTCAAAGGAAATGGATAGATTCCTAGATATGTAGGAATAACCAAAACCAAACCAAGAAGATATTAAAGCACTGAATAACCCAATGACATGCAATGAAATTAAAGCTGTAGCAAAAAACCTACCAACAGAAAAGTCCAGGACACAATAGATTCACCACTGAATTCTACAAGGATTCCACAGATGATCTAATACTCCTCAAATTCTTTAAGGAAATTTAAAAAAGCACTCTCAGTCATTTCTGATTCCAAACCCAGACAAGGACCCAACTGAAAAAGGAAACTGCAAAGCAACCTCTTTAATGAATATAGACACAAAAACTTCAAAAATATACTGTCCTGGAGAACAGAATATGACAAATCATCAAAAAAAAAAATCACACACCACGATCAAGTAGGCTTCATCCTAAGCATGTTAGGATGGTTCAACATACACAAATCAATAAAAACATACCACATAAATAGATGCAAAGACAAAAATAATATGATTACCTCAATAAATGCAGAAAATGCCTTTGGCAAACTCTAACATCCATTCATGATTTTAAAAACACTGAAAAACACAGGTATAGAAAGACCTTATCTCAATCTGAGATAAACTGATTTTTGCCTATTTCCTTTTTACTCTCTTATGCAGCCACTAAATAATTTATAATCATATTTGTGCTTTTCATTGTATTGCTATTGGCTAACACTGCTACATAAATCAGAGTTGGCAAACATATTTTGTAAAGATAGAAAATACTTTATGTTTTTTAAGCTATTACATTTCTTTCACAACTATTTATTTGAGCTAAGACAACATATAAACAAATGAACATGGCCATGTTTCAATAAGACTTTATTTATGGTCACTACAACTTTAACTTCATATAATCTTCACATAAGAAATATTCTTTTAGTTTTATCTTAAGCATTTAAAGGTGTAAACACCTTTAAAAATATATAAAAAACAGGTAACTGGACAAATTTATCCTACAAAACACAGCTGGCCAATCCCTACTATGGACTATTAACCAGTTATTGAAGAGAATGAATTAGACCTAAATAAATACTGTTTTATAAATAATATATTGCAGAGTAAAATACAGAGTATGTTTCATACTTGTAAAGAAAAAAGAATTATTATGTCTCTATGTTATCTTAATTTTATATAGCTGTAGGACTATGGCAGGATATATACAGAACTATTTTGTAATCTGCCATTAGGACAAAAGATTGAAGAAAAAGGAGGAGAATTTATAATAGTTTTTATTTGTCTATGTCATGTCTCCTTGACCATAACAATTATGTAAAACTCTTATCATATTCTGATAAAGGCTTGATTAGGGCCCCAGGATTCATTTCCAAGTAGTTCATTCAGATAGCCGTTAGTCAAACCTTTTGGATTTTTGACACATGGTTCCCTTCACAGACATTCTTCATGCCCTACTGACATGGCAGTTGACTTTGTCCAGAGTAAGAACCCAAAAGAGGAGAAGGTGGAAGCAAACTGCAATTCCTCTGATAGCCTAGCCTGAGAAGCCACTAATACAAAAATTCTATTGGTTTAAATGTAAACTATACTCAGTACAGGAAAGAATTACACAAGGATGTGAATACCAGGAAGCAAGAATCAGTGGCCACCATTTTGGAAACTGATTACATAGAGCTGCCAAAAATACTTACAGAAGTAGGCATGGGCATGGCCTAAATCTAGCTGCTAGTCATGTTTTACAAAAGGAAATCTGATTAAGATATTCAAATTTTGTGTTATAGCTACATTGCAGGAAAAAATCTTTATAATAAAAGCATACTCAGCTATAACTTGTCAAATATTTGACAACCAATAAATCAGTGCTTTTAAAACACTTAAAGAACACAGAATATTTTATACAAGCAAAATAGCTATTGCTATAAGCTACATTCTCAAGTGAATAAATACAAGAAGCACAGCATTAGATAGAGAAAATTACATTGTAAAAATGAATTGCTTTAGCTTATTATTTTCCTCACTAAGTGTATATATAGCACACAACATACAAAAATTTATTTGTTGAAAGATCAGCTTGTGGAACAATATACAGTATACTGTGTTGGGAAATAAATATGTGTACATAGAAAAGAAAGACTAGAAGGATTTACACTAATACTAATAATGTTTGTATCTTTGAAGTCCACAAACAAAATTGTCATTATAACAAGAAAAAGATGCAGTCAAAAATGGCCATTGTGTGTTCTTCTAGCTTCCTTACATAACTCTGTTCCCCAAATTGCCTCTTGAAAATTTTTATTTGTGATATATAAAACATTGTTACATACCCCAAAAGGATTACCTATTCTAATATTTATTCCTGGGGTTATTGAAAGTTAATTGTGAAGAAGTAAATTTCATTTACATTAACTTAGTTTTATGCTCAATAAGGTCAAAGGCAAAAGTTTTGTCTCTTTCTAGCCCATAAAATATAGATTGCTATTTTGAAAGTACATCAACAGTGGTAATAGCTACTCCCATTAGTCGGTCATATAATCTTATGAAATATTGACATGATAAAACAATGCAACTGAGAAAAAACCAGTAGAGCGCACATTTTATTGACAAATAAATGCCCTGGCTTAAATTGTCTCTCAACATCTTTATATCTGATTGACATGTTATTAAAAAAAATACAGATTTAAGCCAGTCAAGATCAATAATTTCAAAATAATTCTTTAGTGCAGATAAAAATACAAATCAGTCCAATTCTAACTCACATTTGGGTTTATACCACTTTGACAGTGACATTTTATGGTTAAAATGTACTTTACTTTATATTCAAACCTTTTTCCAACTTTTCTCAGCAAATTCACTTTTTAATTTATGATTCTGCCTTGCTCAATTCAAGCTTCATTCACTTTTAGATACTTCAGAAAGATAAATAACTGACAGACTCTGTCATCCTTGAGTAATATACTGCTTGTAACTTAAGAAAATAAAAAGGTAGCCAAAGATATATACTTGTTTTAGAAATAAATATATATCATATGTATAAGTAATAAAGTAACAGTAAATTACATATATGCCATAAAATTCTTTCCTATTTTACTGATATTAAATTATATACTGTAGTATATTGTTAGGTCATATACATTAGAGAATGAAATTCTTTCATTGTATTGTAAGCTGAATATAACAGTTTGAATGTAAAGCATATTAGTCATAGATTTAATCTTATGCCAGACTGGCACTTTCAGTATATAACCACTACAAAACTATTTTCTTTAGTAGTAAAATGTTATATGTCATCATAGCTTCAGTCAACAACAAAGAAATCTGACAAGCAAACATATCTCTATGTAGCACTTAAAACTCTTAGGACATTATAATAAGTATTTTTAAATTTAAAAAATAGCAGTAACAATAATTATTTATTGAGTACTTTCAAAGTGCCAGGAACCCTACTGAACACAAACTTATGCAAACACATTTCATTTAGTTTTACAACTTCTTGCCAAGTTGAAAAATACTATTTATCTTTACACCAACATCAGCCTAAACTCAACCTTTGGGTTCTTAATTCCTTTAACTCAGAAAATTAATTAATTGCATATTTATGCCTAAATAAGGAAATATTGTTTTTTCTCTCTGTATTCAACACTCAGTCACAATATACATCAATCCACCCCACCTCAACTAACTAAACTAATTGTAATTTCATTTTCATAATCAATAAGGGTTTTCAACTGGCAAGGGGACCTGAAGGGAAATCTCATGGGAAGGTAGCAGGAGAGTTATTTCTAAGCAAAGTCCCTACTCCTAAGAAAATCACAGAAAATCACACAGAAAGTCTCTTTCTTTCATCTCTTGTTAAGACTGTCTAAAAGATGCTGAAGTTTCAAAAACATCTTGCTACCAGACTGATAAAAGGTTATTTCTGAGAACAGAAAACGTACTTAATGAACATGGCTCTAGGAATGGTTTCATGAACTTAAAGAACCTGTGTTCATCAGTGATTTCACTGAACCACAAGAAAGCTGGAGTCTAATTTTTTGATGCCTTATTAATGAAATAAGAATATTCATTGTTTTAAACTAGTGTGCATCAAGTTTTTGTTACATGTAGCCAAAATCACCCTCTTTTCTACCACTAATAATCAAATAATACTGATACACTTGAATGTTCAAGATCCTTTCTAACTGAATAGAGTTCCAGTTAGTATATTTGAATAGCAAACTATTCCAAAACTTAGTAACATAAGGCAACCAGAAGTTTTGCTCAGAGTCCAGAATGAATGGATTCCACAGGTGTTCATCCCAAGAAGAGCCAGAGCTAGGCAAATTTCTCCTTTGATGTACTAACTTTAGAAGTAATGCGCTGTCACCTCCACTGCATTCTATAGCCCAAGACAGTCACCAAGTTCTATCCAATTTCAAGATGAGGGAATGAGGAAATGTCATTATCACATTGTAAGAATAGCATGCAAGATGGGATGTATATTTGTATGGACAACTTTGGAAATCCAATCTGCCACGGTTTGCTTCAGGCCACAATAATTCACAACCCTAGCACATGCAAAATGCAACATTCCTCTCTTAAAACCCTAAAGTTTTATTACAGAATCAGCTCAAAGTCCCGATCCTGTCATTTGAATCAGGTCCAGGAGCATGTGAGACTTCTCAGATGCACTTCTTTAACTATAGTCTCTCAACTATACTCCTCTCCATCTAAAGATTGTGAAGTAAGCAGAAAAGTTATCTACTCTGAACACACCCAACTCTCAATAATGGGACACCATGAAATACACCTAATGGTGGTCCTCTTCATGAAACAGACACATGGCAGTGACACACTGCCTTTACTCTTCCATAGGAGTTCTAAAGTTCAAAAAGGTATGTACTGCCATCCCATTGATTCAAGTTTAATCCTCAGAATTTTTCATCATAGCACTTGGTTCCAACCTGTGTGTTAGATTTATTTTTTCACAAAAATGTAGCCCATAATAACAGCTGAGTAGTCTTCTCAGTCAGATTCCTTCCCTTAGGAAAAATCCTTTTCACTCTATACTGTCTCTGTCCCTTTCCTTCTGATATTTTTTCCCTTTTTTTTTTTTTTTTGGCCTCACTAGTGCTGAGATTACAACTCTGCACCACCATGTGTGGCAGAGACCTCTTGTAATTATTTTAGAAACTTTATGTGCTTCTTACAAATGAATTCACATTATATTAGACAAAAAGCCATATACACAAATCCTATTGCAGATGAGCTTTTCTCTATTTTAGGCTCCCTGTAAATCTGATAGCACAATGCCTTTAGAACTCTTAAAAGCCTTATTATTTCTTTTGAGTGGTCACTTTAACCCTTTCTAAGATTTCAGTAAAGGGTATCATTGCACTCTTGATTCTATTTTTATAAAACATTTTTCTGACAATAACCTGAACATGATCTTTACTTAGAAAACATTTTCTAATTTGAGAATCTTAGAGACTCTGGAAAGGGAGACAGGTTTATTTTTAAACTGGATAAGACTTGGTCCCTCTGTGTTTTCTCTAAACTTCACTTGAAATGTGAAGAAGTTCATTATGTACATTTCTTAATTTCCACATTATTACAGATGATAGTGCTGATGCACATTCCATCACAATATGACAAGTATCCTTGTTCTTCAATTTATGGTACCATTTTCTTCACTTTAAGACCTTAACAACGGCCTCTTTGATGGTGATCAGACTTGCACAATCTTTACTCCCCCATTGGCATCCTCCTTACAGCAATCATGTCTTCACTGTCAGTGTCTTCAGGCCTTCCAATCTCACCTGCTTTTTAGTCCCAAAGCCAGTTCCACATGTTTTAGATTTTTGTTATAGTATGTCCCCACTTCTAGTGCCAAAATATATTTCTCATACTATCATTACATGTACTAAAACTTATGGGCCTAAAACAAACATTTGCTGTGTTCCTGGAACTATGAAAAACCACAAAAGAGATGGCTATCTCTATTGCATGAGTTCTGAAGTGTTGGAAGCCAAAAATCAAAATGGGGATGGAATTAATCAAAGGCAACTTATTTTACTGCTGCCTAAGAATTTTTGCTGGCATGTCAGTTGAGATACCCACCCAAGGCTTTTCCCTGTTCCCTGGGCTTCAATGCCACATATTTCTGTGTTCCAAAGGCCAGAGTCTTCAGAAGGAGCAAGAAGCACACAGAAGCCACATCATGTTTTATAAACTAACCTTGAAAATCACTCAGTATTATTTATTCCTTGTTCTATTAGCTGAGCTACAAAGCAATCCAGTTTTGAAAGGCATGTCTTTAATAATGGAGTTGAGAACATTCAATATTCACATACAAAAGAATAAAACTGGAGCTTTATCTTATAACATTCCCAAAAATCAACTCTAAATGAAATAAATACCCAAATACAAGACCTGAAACTATAAAACTTCTCAAACAAAACATGAAAGAAACCTCCCGGACACTGGTTTCAGCAGTGATTTTTTTTTTTAAATAACACATGAAAAACTCAGACAATAAGAGCAAAAATAAACAAGTTTAACTGTATCAAACTAAAAAGCTTCTGCACAACCAAGGAAACCACCAATAAAGTGAAGAACAGCTGCATACATGTAAGGAAAATACTAAAAAACCAGGTCTGATAAATAAATATCCAAAATATATAAGTTGCTAATAAAATTCAATAGCAATACAATTAAAAACAAATGAAAAGCATACATAAAAACACTAAATAAGCTGAATTTTTTAAAATGAAGAAAGGACCTGAACAGCAATTTCTTCAAAGAAGACATAAAATTGGTCAAGTATGTAAAAAATCACTCTGTATCACTAATCACCCAGGAAATGCAAACCAAAACCACAATGAGATGTCATCTCATACCTACTAGAATAATTTTTTTACTAGAATAATTTTTATCAGAAAAAAAAACAGATAAGCATCAGTGAGGATACAGAGAAAGTAGAATCCTGTACAGAGCTGGTGGAAATTTTAAGTTGGTACAGCCATCATGATAAACAATAGAGACCTTCCTCAAAAAAAAAACTAGTCATGCATTATATAGCAATGTTTCAATGATGGGTTGCATATACAGAAGTGATCCCATAAGACTATGTTACCTAATAACATTATAGTTATCTTAGTTTCTGTAAGTATACTGCATGATTTTCAACAAAATCATCTAGTAATGTGTTTCGCAGAACGTATCCTTGTCAAGTAACCATGACTATACATATGGTCCAGAAAACTGCTGGGGATGCATCCAAATGAAATAAAGTTGGTACCTCATGGAGATACCTGCACTACCTTGTCCAATGAGACATTATTCACAGTTGCTAAAATATGGATAACAACCTAGGTGTCCATGAACAGATGAACTGATAAAGAACTTATGGCATTATGATTGGTACACAAACATACACATGCTATAGAATATCATTCAGCCCTTAAATTAGAGATCCTGCCATTTGCAATAAAACTAATTAATCTGGAGGACATACTTCTGGGTGAAAAGGGTCAGATACAGAAAGAAAAGTACTGCATGATCTCACATGTATAATATAAAAATACTAAATATAGAAATAAGATATATAATTTCAATTAAGGGAGTATGGGTGAAGGAAAGGAGGATATGAAGGTGAAGGATAAAAAGTTGTTGATATGTAGAATTAGTAAACCTACAGTTTTAAAGTATAATATGAGGACTATGTTTAATAATATTATGTACCAGAAATTTGCTAAGAGTAAATTTCAGGAACTCTTACCAAAAAGGGAGATCACTATATGAAGAAAATAGGTGTTCACTTTATTGAAGATTAACCACTTTGGGCCAGGGATTTAGCTCAGTGGCACAAGTGCCTGCCTGGCAAGTGTGAGGTCATGAGTTCAATCCCCAGCACCAAAAAAAAAAAAAAAAGATTAACCACTTCAATATGCATATCAAAACATCATGTTGTATACCTTAAATATGTACGACAAAACAAATTTTAAATTTAAAATGAAAATGAAGTCCACCCTGTTTAACAGAGATGGGACTGTTTAACACTGTTCCCATCATAGTAAAGAAAAAATTATAAAATGAAATATCTAGATTTCTATATTCCATTATGGAAAATATAAATACTATGGCTAGCTTTTTAATGATGTTCAGTTTCATTTCTATATACTATAATGTATACGGAATGCCAAAATATTGAATAAATATACTAGTTGCAAGAAAGTCCTGTATCTGACCACTGCTCCTGTCATGTAGAACAAAATTCTCTCTGTTTATATGCCTCATTATTTATTATTTACTGAAGGTATTTTTCAGATCCTAAAGTTTTTTCCATGCCAATTTGTTCATTTTACAAGATGCTTAAATGTCTTCCACCATTTTGTATATGATCTTTGCTACTTAATTTTGTTTAAGCCTTAGCATCCTCACCTGAGAAATGAGTAGAGTAATATGCTATTTAATCCTTAACATTGTTGTGTGAATCAATGGATATGTATAAAAGTTTACAGCAAAACCTGAAATACAATAAGTATTAACTAAACATTGTCTATTATTTAATAGAAAATTCAGTAGTATTTTGACAACATACTAATGTGACCACTTGGGAAGCATGTAAGGTAAATGAGGTTACTTTTATCAAAATGGCAAATCAGGATGATATAAACACAGCTCAAATATGTATAGCCCCAGTCTCAAGTAAATATGAATAGAAATTATGCTTTTCTGTTATTTTTAATAGAAAATATTTATTGCTACCAGACCAGGTATAAAGATTTATATGCATTTGATGCTTACATAAACCTTATAGGGTAGCTGTTAGAATTGAAAATTACATTTACCTACCCTGAAAAATATTACTTTCTGCAGTGCTATAAATTCTCTACAGTTTTAATACTTTCTACTTTCTGTACTACCACATATATCTAGCAAAAAAATGTTTAAGAGAGATACTGAAGGTTATTAATAGACATCATTAGTAATAAACCACAATGTTAATTTCATGCCCCAAATGTTTCTTATCTTGCTCCTGATTGAAGAGAACTCCTTGTCTGGCCCTCTCAGCTTCACGTCACCTCCTTTCCCAAAGCATAGCTAAGGACTGGATCCCTTTCTTACAGAGTGAGACATCTAAATATGAATAGGAAATGTCTATCTTTCAAATGAAATTTTCTAAAACAAGAAAAAAAATTCCTAAAAGAGATGAGAGAAAACTTCTCTAGTAATATCATGCCCTTATTCCAACAACTGAAGTCCTATCCTAATGATTAACTTTTTAAATTATCAAGCTACTTTTTAAAATATGAGATGGTTTAAACTACTCAACTGGTTTCTTGCCCCAAGGACTGTCAGAGCTAATATTTTTTAAGAATCTCCAGAAAACATCTGAAAAGTATTTCCCATATATATGTAATCTTGAAACATTTTTTTTCCTAAGAACTAGTGTTCACTGGTGTACAATTCAGGTACTATTGGGACACGCATTCAAAGAATACACATAGTCTCAGCAGCTAATCACATGGGAAAATGGTAGTTTCAATTTTGGAGAGAGACTAAGAGCACTGAAACAAGTCCAGGGTAAATGGACCTCGACTGTGTAGAGGTGATGGTGGGTTACTGAGGCACTGCAAACATCAAGGTTAGTATGAATGCAAAAATGCCTAGAAACTATGAAATAGGAAAGGGAAGGTTCTCCCAAGTAAGTTCATCTCGCTTTTCACTGTTTTTTTGCTTTTGTTTTTGTTTCCCACCACAGTTTTGCAGGCCTCTCCATTCATTCAATATGTGAACACTAAAACCCATGACCCAAGGACTTTACCCACACTCATTCTTGCTTATACTTCACAGTGTGGATGAGCATCTAACAAAATGTTAAACGTGGACTAATTCAGAGCTCGCATATAGGTTTCATTCCACTTGCTGATGTCATCCTATCATAGTTTTTTTCATGTTTGTTAATGAAAGTAATCTTACATCTCACATGTGCTAGGATGATAAATGGTGTCCCACCAGATCTGCCTTGAGTTTAACTTTGAAGAAAACCTGTGACCTCCTTTTTGCCACTGGCAGTACAGTGTCATTAAACTGAGATACATTTTATGGTCCTGACTCTGGTGAGCTCCTGGCTGCTGTTGCTGGGTTATCCCCTTAAAGAAGAAGCTGTTGCTGGCTATTCCCTTAAAGGAGAAGTGTGACACCCAGAGCCTAAAAGTTGTTTGTAATAGTGATAGTAAAACCTTGGATATTAATGTTTTAGTCTTTCTTTTGGGATAAATAAATGACATACTATATTTAGTTTTGGAAACTTTGGATTAAATATCAACTTTTCACAACCGAAGACAACACTCTGTAGTGGTCTAGCATTATTATTAAAAGCAATTTTTGCCATTATTGAAAGCCTCTCTTTGTTTAAGATATACTAACCATCTCTGACAATTCAAACTACAGTCCTTAATTTTACTTCATTAAAACCAAATCTTCCCTGTTGCTCAGATTTTCTCAATTAATATTGTCACAGAAGGCAATGAGTCCAAATAACAGACAGAAAACTTTTAAGTTTTTAATTTAAAAGCTACACGAAACTTCCCTTTGCTAGATTTTTTTTCCTATTACAAAATATACTCACAATAAATCTACTATTCATGCTGGTAGGAAAATTTCTTCAAGAACTAGATTCTCGACTTTGGAAAGCACAGCATTTAAAAAATCTAAACATAAAGGAATGCTTACATGTCAGATAAATATATTCTTAACATTTGAACACATGGATATTTCTGAGTATGTGATTCCCCAGTACTTAATTACTAAAAGAACTTTTTAAAAATATATATTTCTCCCCCAGATGGTGAAAACTTGTGATTAGTCACACCTCTAACTTACAAGTTTATTCATTGTTTCCTTCAGCACATATTTATAGAGTACCTTCCACACATATTTATTGAGTACTCTGAGCCAAGTACTCAAATAGAGCACTGAAGAGAAGTACACTCAATAACTTCATTCATTCATTTATTCATTCAGTACATTTTTATGTGCCAGGCTCAGTACTGAGTGCTAGAGACACAGAGAAGAAAACATCTGGGAGACACATAACCAAGTAATCACCACAATGAATCCAAGAGATAAGACAATAGTCGAGAAACCAAGGCCAAGAGAGATAGTGACCTGCCTGGAGTATTCAGTTAGTGGTGGCAAACCCTGACCTTGAACCAGACTCCTGGGCACCTCAATCTTGCTCAAGGTAATAGCATTGACAATGGTTCCTTCCACTACATGCCATGCACGAGGTCCCTGGGGGTGAACCTGTGGCATGCAAGTTATTTGTTATTCTTTTAAGACAAAATATGTTAATGCAGGAGTTGTTTATTCTAAACTAAACTATTCTAAAATTGCAGAGTTCAGATTTAATTGCTGTGCTGGCACTTCATGATAAATAAGTGGGGTGTGGACTGCAGTTTGGACACTGGGTTCTAAAAGGTTCACCATCACTGCATTTGCTATGGGTTCCTTTCATCCTCATAGAGGATGATTTCATTTTGCTCTGCCATCCTTTCACAATTACCTTCAAAAGAAAATCCTTAAGGTCCTGCAAAGCCTGAGAGCCTTTTTGCACTCCTCGTATCTCTGAGCAAAAACATTCCTCACATCTCTGAGCACAATATGTAGGCATCTACAAAGGGATCAGAGTTTCCCCCGAGGTCAGAGACTCCTTAAGGACCAGTTTCTACCACTAGCTCAGGTACCAGCCCAGGTGACACATACTATTTCATGGGAATTATGACCTGAATACCCAAGCCAGGCTTAACACTAAAATCATCAGGAAGTCCCAGAAAAGCATGAGCTACTACAGTGGTTTCCAAAATCTGATTCTCAGTCCCTTAGCATCAAAAGCATCTGGGAACTCAGAAATATAGGATCTTGGGTTTCCTTCCCAGATTATCTGAGTCAGAGTCTATCAGAACAACCTAGTCTCTACTCCAACAAGCCATACAAGCAATCTGAGGCATAAACTATTGATCTACAAGTTATAGAGAAAGCTCTAGGGATTATTTTTAAGCATAACCGCTGAGTTTGAAAACAAGGCAGAGAACCACAGGTAGAGTATTTCTCAGAACAGAAAATAATGAATGGCACATTCCAGGGAAGCGATTAAATACAGTACATAAGTTTTTTAAAATTCAGAAGGAATAAGGGTACAAAAATTTGGTAGAGAAATTTTTAAAAATGGAAAAGCACTATTATTCTTTGAAGTACATTCAAAAGCCATACTAGAGTTATACTACAATTTCTACCTATTCTGAAGCTTAGAAAACTAATTTTTTTTTTTGTAACAGGAATCAAACTCAGGACCTTGTGCTTGCCAGTAGGCATTGTGCCTCTGAGCTATATCCCTGGCCCAGAACACTAATCTTGTAAAGTTATCTATTCTAAAGTCATAATTTTTAGTATAATTGATAAATAAAATCATATAATTTAAGGTGTGCAACATCACGTTTTGAGATACATATAATGTTGTGAAATGATTGCTACCATCAAGCTAATTAACATATCCTTCACCTCACATACTTATAGCAATTCTTCATTTTCACTGTTTAGAAAAATGAAGTTCATGCCACGTGCCTTAATGTGCCAAGTGAATACATGTACAATGCCTCTTGTATTAGTCAGTTTTCTGTTGCTGGTACAAAACACCTGACACCAACAATTTAAAGGAGCATTTAAATTTGGCTCATGGTTTCAGAGAGTCCAGTGCCTGACTAGGTGGCTCCAAAGTTGGAACACGATGGCAGACAACTGTGGTGGAGCAAAGCTTTTTACTTCATGGCAACTGGGAAGCAGAGCAGGGGAATAGCACAAAGCAAAAGGAGCCAAGGACCAGACAGAAATCAAAAGTCATGACTCATCCAGACATACTGAGAAGTAGCTTTACTAATGCCAGAGAGACATCTCAAACCAATCCAGTTGATAATCCAGCTTAACTGCTATACCTCTCCAAACTCCCTAACAAGGTCAACATTGCCATTGGAACATCACAAGAATTTCCATTTTCAGATGAGAAAAACAAACCTTAAAGAAGTTAAACCATTTGGCTGACTCCAGGCAGTTTTCTGTTGGTTCCTATCTCTTCCTTGTCCTAACTTTGCCTTCCTTATGCCTAGAATAAAATCAAAATCAAAGATACCCAGGAAACATGGGGCTTTTTTTTTTTTTTTTGGTGTGCAAATGGTTTTTGCCCAAGTTGCCTTATACTTTTAGGGCTCTGGGCCCAGAAAAACACATGGATATAAAAATTTAAAACCATGCTCAATTATGAAATAAGTCAGAGAAAATAAGTCAGGGTTCTTATTTTTCTCATGGTGGCTACTCTGATGCTTTATTAAAACACCAAATGTAAAAATTCTTTAAAATAAATGTTTATTGATTTTGCTTTTCTTTTCTATACTAAAAAAAATACACAAGGTATAATGTAGCACTGGCCTATTTCAACCTGAGTCACTGAAGGGGATTCTCTAGGCATTCTCCATAATCAGGATTTATATCAGGAATGGCTAAGTGGAGAAGAGACGGAGGTTTCTTTCTACTTGATCTTTATAATATTGGTGACTCGGGATACCCTGGACTTTTGGCACTCAACTACCAATTCAGATGAGATCATGTCTGTCTTCCAAGGACATTTGCTTAAGTTTAGAGGCATGACCAAATTCAGTGTTCACATGTGTCCAGGAAACCTGCTGGCATAAGTGACAGTGACAGCTGCAGAGCTGTACACATAAAGGAGGGTAATACTTGTCATCAAGATATGCAACAAGGAGAACCATTCCTCAGCAATAAATCACACACAAAAACCTGTGTCCAGCTCTTGGGCTTCATTGTCTTGAGAAAATGCAAATTCTGCACCTCAAATAACCTCCCACTAACTTGGGGTCTCAGTGTGTTGCATGATCAACTTATCTTCTGAATCACTAATCCACCTCCCTATGCCATGTATTCCTGAGCCCCATCATGAACTCCTCACCTTGTTCTAAAGCCGCCATATGAGACATTTTTTGTGACAAGTGTGGAGAAAATGTAGGGAAGAGTTAAAAGTGAATCTCTTACCTCTTTGAACTGTTTTCTTCATACTTCGTGTACACAGATACACTTTTGATGTGTTAACTAGAAAATCTGACTAGAAAAGAACAAAGCAGCTGTCACTGAAAGGAAGATACTGACAAACACACACACACACACACAGCCCTTTATTGAAGAACTGTCAAGCCCATCGTACAGTTCTGGGGTTGTCTGTGGTATTTATCAAAGACCTAGATCTGATGCAGGAAATTAAAAATAATAATAATAATAAATCTACCCACTGGACATTTATTAAAGGCATCCAAAATTCTATTACATTTAAAATAACTAAGATGAATATTTCTAACAACTCAGATACAAGGTTGTTTTTATTAGATAAATACATGTATATATTTTTATATTCATGTGCATGTTTACCAAACCACAAAAACACATGTAAGAGAATAAAGTTATACATAGATAACATGCCTAAATATTATCTACATGGCTACAAATTAAAATTATATTTTATCAATATCACAAGAATCTTTTAATGCTTTCAAATATTTTTATCAATATACACTTTACTTTAATATTACAAATAAAATTGAATCTTTTAAATATTTCTGAAATTAGTTTAAACAAAGTCTTTCCAAACAAGTGGATTTCTTCATTTCATGGTGCTCTATGGACTTACAATATTTTACTGAATATCATTCCTAGCTCTAAGGGAATATATGTCCTTTGTTCAACTCTGTACCTTTACACACAAATTATAAAATTATGTGTTCTGTATGTGCTATTTGGGCTCAGTCCTAATTAGAGTATGGCATGGAATTTAATAACCTAAGCCAACACACTGTATATAAAAGAGTGCTTTTATTACAAAATCTTAATGGTAAGAACACAGTAGAAAACTATGAAAAGTGTGCACACAAAAAAGAAAAAGGTGTACAACTGCTATGCGTAGCTATAGATAGTCCATATGCTAAAATAAAATATCTCCTCATATTTTCTAGTCACAGCACTAGATTATAGTGTCATCTTTAGACCTACCACTTTCCACTCTGACTTTATTACTGAAGAAGAGTTGTCTGTCCTTAGAGGTTAATGTGGCTAAGCCTGTTTCTTCATCTTTGAGACAAGGACATCTATGTCACAAGGTTTATTTCAATGGAGAAATCAGTAGTAGCGTAAGTTTCCCAGAACTTTAGATGCAAAGGAAGCAAGTGCATATTAGAGTACAGAAAAGAAATGGTGGTAGATTCCATAGTTAATTAAATAAATTTGGGAAGTCTGGCATTGTACAATGTAGAATAGATTTCTCTTTTACAGAATAGAATGCAGAACTTCTCAGAGCCTTTCACATGCTCACAGATCTTTCTAATCACAAGTACAATTTAGTATTGTGATCCATGGAATTATGTAACCTGTTGCCAATTCTAAGGTGAATATTTTTGCACACAGGCAATGAAAACAACTGGAAAACTGCATAGTAATTCTGATCACTGTTGCCTCAGTCACAAAGTGATTGTCATGGCCTGAATTGATAAGCCGGTATTCTTTTCTCATTAGCGTTGAAAAAATTCTCAAAGGACAAACTTATTAGGTTAATAAATGACTGGAAATATTTTTCCTATTAAGAATTTGCTTGTAATTTAAATTAAATTCTTTATAAGTGCTTTAGATGTG
The DNA here is from genome assembly GCA_004027455.1 of Hydrochoerus hydrochaeris. NCBI lineage: Eukaryota > Metazoa > Chordata > Mammalia > Rodentia > Hydrochaeridae > Hydrochoerus > Hydrochoerus hydrochaeris. The sequence continues at coordinate 6,330 of PVLA01001950.1, read as the reverse complement.
TTTATTTATCTAGATATTCTCAAGTCAGATTCTAAACCAAATTATTATCTAAACTGAGATCAGGATAAGCTCTGGATACAAGTTTGGTGGCCAAAGAGCTATATTTTTAAAGACCATATTCTCTGGCTAACAAAAAGGAATATTCACAAATGACTGAGCTGAATTCCATGGTCCCTTGTTTATTTTCAGTTCTCAAAAGCTAAAATGTTACATGGAATAAGTGTTCTATAAATATATCTAATTTAACTTTTCAATCAATTAAAGGCATGAAGAATTGATGATTCATTTCTCTCTTTTATGAAAAGCCTCTTCTCTGAAAATTCTACCATTTTCAAAGGATCTGATAAATAATACCAAGTTCACTGGCATTTCAAACAGGTAAGATGTTTATCCATTTAAACCATGATGAATGTCATATTTCCATTCAAATTTGGGATGATCACATTTTCAGCTACCAACCAACTATGGAAAAATCCTTCAGACAACAATAACCTTTTAATTGAAGATTTCTCTTAAAAATTTTAATAGAATAATGTGGGTGTGATCTTTCTGAAAAACAAAATTACTTTTAATGAAGCAGTTCAAAATCAGGGCAGGGAAAGAGCAAAGAGTTTCTTTGAGGTTCTAGTGACAGTTTACATAAAAAGATGTTTTATTTTCTCTTTGCAGGGTGTACACCATCATTTTGTCTTATTATTCCTGACATTCAGTTCATCCTATTAGCATCTTCGTGGGAAACAAGAAAGCAATTAAGGTTTTGCTCTTTATTCTTCAGGAGACAGAGATTTTTGCTTTCCCTCAAAACTCTTAATGACAAGGCAGACCTGGTCAAACACCAAATGCACAGGTTTTAAATCTCAATAAAGACAGAGCTTTAATAATTTTCAATTACAGTTATTCTGCAATAATGTTAGCGAATCTCATCTAAAGAGTAAATTATTCATTGAATAGGAAATGGGAAAGCTTCGGGATTGTGTGACTCTCCCATTTAAAGTTTCACTAAGATTCTCCTTGATAAGGTCCTTTTAAAAGATTACATATTTTATACTTTGTTTCTATCCCTTTTCTTCATTCATGATGCTGTTTCTACTTTTTAATATACTTTTCGAACAAAACACAATAGTTATAGAGTGGCCATTCACAGGAACCTATTCAGAATAAGTATCCATTCACTTGCAGCCAGAAATACTGATAGTGTGATATTTTTTATTTAGTTTTAAGAATACATTTTCATTTTAAGCAAATGAAACTTAGAACCAAATTTTAAAAAAACGTGTCCTTGGCTTTCATTAGGAAATTGGTAGGAAAAAGTCCTTCATGTTGCTTTTGCATTAGTGAATTTTGCTTTTCAAGTAAATAAATAGATCATTCATTGGAAAGCACACACAATGCAGCAAAACTACAGAATCCAATAAAATATTTGAAATCAAAATAAAATATGACAAAGAGAAAAGGGCAATGGAGATCATTTCTTCTTTAAAAATGGAAACCCTTCTCCAGAACTTGAAAGTAAGTCATTAACTTACTCATTTTTTTATATTTCTTTTACAACCATTTCCAATATTTGCAACCTGATAAATGCTAGGTTCTTTAATATATCTCCCTGCTCTCCTTTCTCTTGCCATGAATTTAGTTGCCTTTGTTAAATCTTCCTGCCTTGAAATTGTACACAGTGTCACTAATTTAACCTGGTGATTAGATTTGCATAAAATTTTTGCAGTGAAACTTGTGCTTGGAAGACTTTACACACAAAATTCTAGAATATATTCCAAACTTTCTGAAGATTTATGAGAAGTGTTGCTGAGTACAATAGCACACAAATCTGAAGTTTTCATCCAATAAATATCACCAACTTATCTTGGGAACCTAAGCCAACATGTTTGAGATGCTAGTGCTCTGGGAAACTTGGCTGCCAGGGTCAAATTAGGTAATTGCTGTTGAATCTCAGTCAACGAATCTATTTGTATTTCCGATCTTGTTTAAGAAAAGTATTTGTTCATCCATTTCGCTGGGAAATTTGGCTGAGATGAGCATAACTGAATTAATTTCAGTGACCCTTTTGACCATGTCTATACTAATTTCACAGATTTCACTCAATAGAGTGCTTTGAGTTCATTATAGCGGCAACAACTTAAATGACAAAACAAAAGAAATGAAATCTACATTTGCCCTTAGTCAGCTTCTCTCTGCTCTACCTCTCTAGAAAAGAGGTGGATATTTGAATCTTAAGTAGCTTAAATCTAAGGCCTCAGGCTTGCTAAGAAGGCACTCTACATCCCCAGCCTTAAGTTTTATATTTAAAACACACTGTCATGTGTTACTTAAGGATGGACAGATGGTCTGACAAATGCATTAGACAATTTCCTTGTGGCATAAACATCACAGAGTACACTTGTAGATAATAATAGTAGCTACTTGAGGAATTATCAAGATGACTAAAGGAGACAAATGTATACAAAATTCTCAGGCCAGGACCTGGCACACAGTAGGCACTTACTGAACATGAGTTAATAAGTAGTAAATTAATATAATTAGGAATCAAAAATAATAAGACATCTTTTGCAATTTTTGCCAACATTTTCATAAGTCAATTAAATTCATGGCTGGATGGAACCCAGCACTGCACACTAGATTCCATCACTTTCTCCTGTGTGCTTGACAGAGACCTGGTCTTTATCGCTCTCTCACTCTCCCTCTTCTCTAGAGCACTGGTAGTGCTACAGCACATGTGCTACAGTGGGCTGTTTGTATCACTGAAAGCTCTAAAAGGTTCGCCATCACTGCTCTAGAGAAATATTTACACAAATTTCTTTAATATGACAATATTATTGTTAATGAACATAAAAATTCTGGGCAAAAACACAAAAGTAAAATATCACCTGGCAAGGCTAAATGAAACCATGTTCCAAAGGAAGCTTGCAGCGTTAACAAAACTTAAACAGTTTTTTTTTTAAATCTCTATTCAAATAATTGGTATCTTACATACAGTGATACTTTGAACCCCATAGTATACTTAAGTCATTACAAAATATTTTCACTGTTTTATGGTTTACTATCTCTTCTTGGTATTTTCTAAACACCTATCTCAAATGTCTTGATTTCTCAAAAATTTTACTTTTCTATATATGCATTTTTGGTCTAGAAATATGGACAATAAGAATAGACTAATCAGAGGCACAACAGAACATTAAAATATAAAAACTGTCATGTGTAACTAAGTGATCCTGGTCCACTTCAGCATGAATGAGACTCCTGGAAAATTCTATAAATAGAAAATATATTAAAGAAGTCTTTGAGTTACCTGTTTTCATGCCTGTTTGCATAAATAACTTATTTATGTCTACTTTACTTCAACATTTCATTAAATTATATGAGAAAAGAAGAAAAATGCCAAGTATTTTCTACCTGAAGCTAAAAGGAACATCTGTCAAGAGCATAGGATCCAGAACATGGATCTTAAAATTACAGTAAGATCTACTTGTAATGACAGCAAAACATTAGGTAAGATTTGGTTTTAAACATTTAAAGAAGGATACCGGCACACACCAAAGTCTGAGGCTCACGGGGTTCACAGGTGACTAAAGGCCATACCTTCTACCATACTGCTGTGGTGGACACAAAAATGGGACAAAGGAGTTGGCTCTTCCAATTCGATCTACTTGTGCATTCCAACCATATCAGGGAAACTTGATATGTAAGTAAGCTCAGCTGCTATAACAAAATACCACAAATTGAGTGGTTTAAATGATAAAAACTTACTTCTTACAGTTTTAGAGGCTGACACTGAAAATCATGGTGATGGGCCATGAATATAGCTGTCTGGCAAGCATGAGGTCCTGAGTTCAATTCCCAGTAAAAAAAAAAGAGAGAGAGAGAGAGAAAGAGAGAGAGAAAAATCAAGGTGCCATCAAGTTTGCTCCTAGTGAGGATCTGTTCCATGGCTTACAAGAGGACACTTTCTTGCTAATGTTCACACTACACAAATAGAGACAGCCAAACTCTCTTCCTTCTCTTAAAAGAACATAAACCCCCTTCAGGGGCTGGGGCAGGGCATCTTCATGACATCATCTAAGTCAAATTACCTCCCAATCCCAAAACCAAATACCATTACATTGAGAGTCAGGGCTTCAAAAAATAAAATTTGAGACAGGCATGCATATTCAGACATGTATATTCAGACATGCATTATTTCATTGTATCAGTATACCCAGATCTGTGTTCCAAAACTCATAGCAGAAAATAAACTCGTACATATCCATTTACTGGTGTACTATACCAAATCCTTTCAGGCCCCAAATTCCTACTTATTTAAATCAATCATCAAATGAAACATAAATAACAATATCTTTAGATAAATGTGCAGTGGGATTTGATTATCAAATTTTTAAAAATTTACTTTACCTGAATAAGTAAGTTGCTTTTATATAATTGTTTGTGAGTTTTGTTTGCATGCGATGATTTATTGTAGCTTTTATATGCATGACCAACAAATCAAAAAGTTAATAGCACAAAAAAAAAAGACTTAGGGAAAATATGAAAGTGGCCATGTCATAGCATTAAAATAGTAAATTAATACTTTTATGTCTTTCAAATTTCTATTTTATCAATAAATATAGTGTAGTGGCTGAGTGTGTTTGGAGTTGTGTCTGCATTTTCTGATCTGTTCTACTGACCACTGATTCTCAGGTCTGATTTTTTTTTGCCAGATAAAATCATGCAGATTTTATCACAGTAGTTTTAATAAAAGGTATGAGAAGAACCAGCTTTCCACATGCCAACAATTAAAACAAGACCCATGCCTATCACCAGACACTAAACCAAGATCAAAATGGATCAAAGATCTAAATAATAAAACAGAAACAATGAATCTACTAGAAGAGAAAATAGGTAGAAATCTTGAAACACAGGTGTAGACAGAGACTTCATGAACAAAACCAAGATCATACAGGAAACACCTCCAAAAATCAACAACTGGGATGTGACCTTATTAAAAAAGCTTTTGTACATCAAAAGAGATCACTAACATAGTGAAAAGACAACCCACAGATTGGGAAAAAATTTTAGCCAGTTGTCCCTCAGACAAAGGACTTAGAACTAGAACATATACAGAACTAAAAAAATCAGACAAATCAAATTCAAAGATCCAAACCAAAAATAGGAATCTGAGATGAATATGCATTTCTCAGATGAAGAAATACAAACAACAAATAAATATATGAAAAAATGTTCAGTATCAGTGGTCTTTCGAGAGATGCAAATTAAAACAACACAGAGATTCCATCTCACTCCAGAACTAATGTCTATCATCAAGAAATCAACCAATAACAAATTCCTGGGGGAACTATTGGGAAAAAGGAAACCTTCTGCACTGTTGGTGGAAGAGTAGACTGGTGCAACAACTGTGGCAGTATGGAGATTCCTCAAAAAAAACTAGAATTAGAGGTTCCCATTGACCCAGCTGCTCCCCTTCCAGGCATCTTTCTGGAAGAATTAAAAACATCATACCACAGTGATATACGCACCCATATTCATAGCAGCACAACTTATAATAGCTATAACTTGGAAAAAACCCAACTGCACATCATTTGAGGAACGGATAAAAAAGGTGTGTCTTTTAATAAATGGAGTAATATTGAGCCATAAAGAAGGATAAAATTGAGATATTTATAGGTAAGTGGATGCAACTGGAAATCATACTCATAAGTGAAACAAATCAGACTCACATGTGTAAACATCATGTCTCCCTAGTGTGAGAAATTTAAAGAGTAAATAAGGCCTAGAATGTACAATAGATTTTGTGAAATGAGAAGCAATTGGCTAAAAGGGAAAAGGAACTAGGAAGGGGGAAATGAGAAAGGAAGGGAAAAGGGAGAAACATGCAAGGTAGCTATACTACCAGTGTCTCTTAGTTCATTGAAAGGAAGGTTCATGCTAATATTGATTGGAGAATTATTTATGCCTGTTTCTTGTGCTCTGAGTAGCTACTTTGAAGATGACAATACAGTGCATTAACTATTGTTATTCTCCTGTTATTTTGTTATGAAATTCTGTTTTACCTTTTTTTCAATAAAATTTTTGTAAAAGGAATAAACATGCTTAGAAGTCAGTGTCCTGGAGGGCAGCTTCTGTGTGTGGAGATAGAAGCCAATGGTGTAAGTAAATAATTCTGAGAAGCATTCTCTGTAGTTTTCAGGGTCCTGACGTTCTCTGTAGCAACTTGGTAATACAGCTTTACTTATTTTCCTTCTTCTCTTTTCCACTCTTCTCATTCGTACCTCCTGTTCCCCATGGTTATTTTCGAAACAGACTGCCTAAGTCCCTGATTAGGAG
>PVLA01001949.1:0-306879 GCA_004027455.1 Hydrochoerus hydrochaeris | reverse complement strand
TCTAAAATTCATTTGAAAAAAGAAGAGGCCTAGAATAGCAAACGCAATTCTAGGCATCAAAAGCAAGACAGGAGGCATCTCAATTCCTGACTTGAAACAGTACTATAAAGCCACAGTGATAAAATCAGCTTGGAACTGGCAAAGAAATAGATCTGAGGATCAATGGAACAGATTAGAAGATGCAAGCACAACTACAAAGACACCCAGCCACGGTATATTTGACAAAGGGGCTAAATATGTCCACTGGAAGAAGGATAGTCTCTTTAATAAGTGGTGTTGGAAAAATTGGCTCTCTACATGCCCAAAACTGAAACTAGATCCATGCATATCACCATGCACAAAACTAAAGTCTAAGTGGATCAAAGACCTCAATATTAAAACAGAAACACTAAATCTACTGGAAGACAAGGTAGGTAGAAGTCTTGGAGACATAGGGGTAGGCAGAGAATTCATGAACCAAAGGCAAATTGCACGGGAAACACTTCCAAGAATCAACAAATGGGATCTCACATTATTGAAAAGTTTCTGCACTTCAAAGGAAATCACCAACAGAGTGAAAAGAAAACCAACAGAGTGGGAAAAAATTTTAACCAGCAACCCCTCAGACAAAGGACTTGTGTCCAGAATATATAAAGAAATGAAAAACATCAACCCCCCCAATTTCAAAGACCCTCTCCAAAAATGGGCATCTGAGATGAACACACAGTTCTCAGAGAATGATATACAAATGGCAAATAAATACCTGAAGAAATGTTCCCCATCACTGGTCACTTGAGAAATGCAAATTAAAACAGCAATGAGATTCCACCTTACTCTGGAAAGAATTGCTGCCATCAAGAAATCAACTGAACAAATGTTGGCGAGGCTGCGGGAATGTAGACTGGTGCAACCATTATGGAAATCCATATGGAGAATTCTCAGAAGACTAGGATTAGAAGCCCCATTCAATCCAGATATCCCCCTCCTGTGTATTTTCCCCAAAGAACTGAAAAGTTCATATCACAGTGATATATGTGCACCCATGTTCATAGCTGCACAATTTGTGATATCTAAATCCTGGAATCAACCAAGATGCCCATCAAGTGCAGAGTGGATGAAAAAGATGTGGCATTTTTATACAATGGAGTATTACTCAGCTATAAAAAGGGATGATCTTGAGTCCTTCGTAGGCAAATGGAGAGAACTTGAGACTATCTTCATTAGTGAAATAAATAAGAATCGTATTTATAGATATCATATTGTGTCTCTAGTGTAAAAAGTAAATAAGAAGTACAAGTGTAATAAAACCAAAATGTTTAATTGCTATTGTAAAAAAGAGAGGAAAATAAAGTGCTCTAATGGATGCAACTGCATGTATGCTTGAGTGTGTAAAATAGATGACCATATTGCTAAATCTTTGTTTGATCTTTGAGCAAAACTGTTTGTAGTCTGACTGTTTGAATATTTACTATGTATCTTTTAATTTTGTAACTTGAACAACTACATCCAAGATGACAGTACATAACTTATAATTTACTGATTTCTTAGTGGGGCTTTTTCTCGTTCTCCTTTTTCTTTCTTTTTTTTAGAATTCTGTATTGTTGTTAACCTTTTTTCTGTTTTGTTTTTTTTCTTCTCTTTAAATAAAATGTTAAAAATGTATAATTGCTCTTGTAAAAAAAGAGGAAATAGGAAGTGCTATAAAAGATATAGCTGCATGTATGTTTAGATGTGTGGGATTGATGCCCATATTTCTAGGTTCTTGTTGGATTGTTGAACAGATCTGTTTGCACTGTCACTGCTTTAGTGTCCACTTGTGTGCTTTATTCCTGTAACCTGAATAACTATTTCTAAAAGAACAATATGTAATGTATCAACTAGTGATTTCTTACTATTTATCTACTTTTTTTCAAATTCTGTAATATTTCTACCTTTTTCCTGTTTTTTTCTCTTTAAATAAAAAAATGAAAAAAAAAAAAAAAAGAAAACCACCTAACAATGAAATGAAACCTCTCTAAACTATGGGCCAAAATATATCTTTCGTCCTTTAATCTGTGGATGTCCAGTATTGCATTTCAATGACAAGGAAAGTGACTATGATACAAGTCATAGCTCTACTCCTTCTGCAAAGATGGATATTTACATTGTGATGTCCTTGTAGGAAGAAATCAACAGGCTTGTGTGTTGGGTACAGATGATCTTTCTAAGAGGACTAAATGACTGCCACTGGATTAGTCTCTGGGAACTACAGGAAAATAATGTTAATTCCTAGAAAACACAAATAACAATGACAAATTTTGCCCTCTTTGAAAAGCCAATGGCACATAATTTGAATGTACTTTGTCAATCAAAGTGGTATACACATATCAGCAATTATATTTCATTCTGATTTTAAGCAGTACTTACTGAACATTTACTATGTCACAGGTACAGTGCTAGGAGTGATTCATCAGCAAATCACAAGATGAAAACTCCTGTCCCTTATAAGTTTATATTCTAGTAGGAGAGATAGAAAACCAACAAAATATATAGGTAAAATATGGCAGAAAGTCATAAGTGTAATGGGCAATAATCACATTGCCTGAAGTGTAAAGGAAGAAAGAAGGTGAGGCATTGTAAAATTACACTCTGTAACAGAATGGTTAAGAAAATCTCAAAGAGCAGATAATATGTGAGTTCCAGACTTGAAGGATGTGAGTAAAGGAGCTATGTAGATATCAGGAGCAGTGCTATAGGCAAAGGAAAAAAATATTGCAAAAGATTTTAAGGTTAAGCATGTTAGGCATGTTGAAGGAAGACCAAGGAGGCTTGTGTATTGGAACAGTAGGCATGGGGAAATGGAACAGGAGATTAAGTCAAAGAGGTAAGAAGGGGTTCACTGTGCAGCACTTTGTAAGTTATGAGAATTTTAGCTTTTATTTGGAGGAGAGATGGACCATTTAAAGGTTTTTCACAAAATAGTAAAATGATCTGGCTTAAGGGAGAGGGGAAACAGAGCACTTTCATCACTGCGTAAAGTTCTAATGAGCAGCACTGTTCTAGAGAAATAAGAATTTTTAAAAATTTAAACCTTACTACTGACATCAAAGTGGGCCCAGGCTAGGAGACAGAAACTATGACATGACCTATTTTCTGAAAGTAAGGTAATGAAAAGATTCAAAGAGTTTTCTGTGGGTGGGTGGAGTGGAAGGCCATCAAAGTGTGTGGATGTACTCTAATCCTTTACTCCAATTTCCATTGTTTTCTTCTGTTTAGTAAAATGCCCTTTAAAAATGTCAATTTAAGTACACTGTGCTTAAGAGAATATGAGGAAAAATGCTCTCCTCATCTTTAGATGGGGTTAGGAAATGTAGAGAAACAATTCCTGAGTAGCAAAGTAATATATTAAAAGACTAGAATCTTGTTCATCTAGCTTTACACTGTAGATTCTATTCCCTATGAATTTCTTTGCTTAAACCAGCAAGTGTTTTCCAAATGAGGGAAAAGGACGAGAAGCATCAACGTCACCAAAGATGCTCTTTACCTCAAACCTGAAAATGTGTAACTTGTGTGGCATTGATGAGGGTTCCAGGATCTATATGATTAACAAGTTCACAAATGGACTGTGGTACACATTCAAATCTGTGAATTACTGACTTGAAGGAATCTGTGCTTTGCATTAATGAATGAAATTAGACCCTGACCTGAGCAACTAGATCAGAAATGAGACGCCTTCAATCAGAAGCCCTTGCAAACAGAATGTTAGATCTTCTTCTAATGTGGTTTGCTGGCCCTGAGCATGTGTCTAATTATCCTTGGGTCTCTGGTGACCTATCTGTGAAATGGAAGATGCAAGTTGTGACTAATTCATTTTTGAGAGGCTTCTTAAGTAAGAGGAAAAGAGCAGAGATTTAGGAGAAAGGGGAAAGATGCAGGGAGACCAAATGGGGACAAGGAAGAAGAAAAGAGGGAAGGAGGAGGAATGAGAGAAAGAGAAGGATAGTAAATGAATATTAATGAATAAGAAAGTTACAGAAAAGAGAAAAATGGAGAAAATGAGAGCCCAGAGGAAATGGTTTCACTCTACTAAATAGAATCTAGGTGGTAGTAACATTGACCTTTTCAATATCTTGGTACTCCCAAAGGCAGGGCCATCACAGCTATTGGTTTTTCATAAAAGTGTTCTCTATCCCACCTTGAATGCCCCTACTTGCATCATGATGTCTACCTCACAAATGTCCTTGAGGTGCTTGATGTAGTGACGCTCAGTGCTCATGATCTCATTGATGACATTGGCCCGCATCTGGTCCCGGTTCTGGAGTGGTCGGCCCAGGCACAGGCAGTCTGAGTTTGGGTCCAGATGCCCATTCTGCACATCACTGGGTCCTTCCTCTACCCCATCTTCTTGGTTCACCCATAGCTGTGGAAATAGGCAGAAAAAAGAATAATGAGTTAATCTCTTTCTTGACAAGTTTACAGTCAAATAATAAAAGAATAAACTAAAACATTTGGGTACCCCAAAAGTCTTCAACCAGAAGCCCTTGCAAATGGAATGCCAGACCTTGCTCTATTGTGGCTTGGTGGCCTCAAGTATGGATCTAATACTCTCTAGGTCCCTGACAACCTATCTGTGAAGTGTAAGATGTAAGTCATGACTAATTCATTTCTGAGAGGCTTCTTGGCTAAGAACATCTCCAAAGAGAGAAAAGTAATTGCAAGCAAAACATGTTCATAATGAGGCATATCTACAAAGCACTGCTGTATCAAGAAAAGAAAAATTTAAACTAAATATCTAAGCATGACAGCTACATTATTGTCAAAACATAGCATTTTAGTACCTACGATTTGAATACCAAAATTGAATGCATGTCTCAAAAGAAAGGCTTTTAGTGTGGATTTCCACCAGAGAGTGTATAAATAATAATCAAAATTTGACTGTAAAATTCACTGGACTTGCAAATACCTTTATATCCTTAAAATTTGAATGAGGATATCCGAATAATATTCTGCCACATAATAACAATTGCTATTGATTAAGCATTTTCTATACATCAGCCATTGTACTAAGGGCTTTCAAAAAAAATTCACTCAGTCCTGTAGATAGGTGCCACTGTTAACACCATTTCATAGAAGAGGAAAATAGGGCTAAAAGAAGTTAAGAAATATGTCCCAAGTCACACAGGAAGCAGAGGAAGCTTGGGATAGGACCCACACAGTCTTAACTCTATAGCCTATGCTCGTAAACCACTATGCCACATGTACACCTCTGGCTCTAAGGGAGACAAGAAAAGGAAAAGGTTTGGGCCAAATGGGCTGACAATTATTAAAATAAAAAAATGGATACAGTTGGTAAAGACTAAGACTAGCCATTCAAAATCATGAAGTTGAAGGGAAGCCAAGCAAACAAACAAGAAAACCATCTTTGGGTAAGATGTCTTTGGATCCTGGATGACATAGCTTGCAAGATAGCCCATTTAGGCCCAGTCCTAGAACAGAGAAAAATATGGGCACAGGAAGAAAAGGAAGGGTGGCTACTGTTACAGGCAGCTGAGTTAGTTAGAAATACTATAGGAGGTGAGACAGGGCTAGGTCCTAGAAGGAGCCAATGCAGAAGCCCAGATACCTTGCAACTATAGGGGAGACAGACACCTCCTGCTGTGGGCCAGGCCTCAAGACAAAGGATCAAACAAATGCATCCATATCCTAAGGACTGATATCTAAATAGTTCCGTATTACCCTAAGGAAATCAGGAATCACCATCTAAACTCCCTAAGGAAAGAGTCACTGCTCCCTAAGAATGTTGGCTTTCTATGTGACTCACTTCTCCAATTGTCCCCCATTTAATAAATTTTACTGAACCATTAATCTTATTGGATAACCATAGTTTTGTCCCATCTCATCCCCATCTGCCTTGTGAATTCTCAGTTTTCCCCATCTTGAACCTGTCTCATACAATGATTTTACTCTATAAATGTCCCTATAAAAGAGAGAGTCCTTGGCAACCTGCTGGGGATCCTTTCTGTCTCTCTCTCAGACCAAAGCTTTCCTTCTCTCAATAAATACATTCTGTTCTTAACCTACATTGTTCCTAAAATTCATTCTTCAATTTTAGAGAGCATGAACTCCTACTGTACATAGTATGTTGGAAGTTCATTCCCTATATCACTACCACAGTGATAAAATCCATATGAGGCAATTTGCAAGGACTTTGCCAGTTATCTCAACAGATTTAATCAACTCTTCATATCTCCTCTCCTCACTTTCTATTTTTTTCTACATCCCTGATTTAAGAAGCTGCGATTAAGCAATTTATATTCATCCCCATTTCTGCCATTAGAAAACACATATGTAGATGATTTCAGAGACTTTAAAATGAAGTTAAAAGAACAGTAGTTACAAAAATAGTTAAAATGAAAAAAATTAGAACAGTTGTTATTTCCCAACTTTGCATATTCTTCTTTTCACATTCTTTCCTAGGGAATGGGAAATACAAGTATCATCCAGTATGCCTAGAAATGTTACTTACATATTTATTTGCTATAGGCCACAGCAAGAAGGGATCACTCTGCTTTAACAGATTTTGTATACACAGCCAAATGTGCAAAATTATCCCCACCCAGAACCTATCATCCTTTGCAAATTCTCTATTGAAATCTCTTTCAAAAGGTCAGTTTTGTATCTGATATGCTAATAGCTGACCTTTAATGCAACAGAAAGCTAATATGAGGGATGATTATTCAAAGGAATGGTCCTGTTTAAAAAGTGATTCTAAGGCCTTGAAGCAAATATGTCATTCATATGATGGTGCTATTTATAATAATGGAAACCTCACCGTCTAGTAATCTACTAGCTTTTTCCTGCTTCTTGCAGCAAAGTTAAGCCCTGATAAGGGAAGGGAAACAAAGGCTTTTAAGAGCTAAGAACCATTTCTTTAATTCTAAGGACAAGTCAAGTTAAAATGTTGGTTTTGGGGTGGTTGGAATAAGATGAATATTTGGAACACTTCCAGTGAGAAGGAGTACAGCATCTGAGGGTAGGAATACGGTGAGACTAGATCCACATCATATTCCATGGAATTGTAGTTACAAATGAGAGTGAGAGGGGGTAAAAGCAACTGCATCCCAAGAAGCAGTTCCCCTACACAAAATCTTGTTGGGGAAGGCCCATTAGCTAGAATTAAAGGTCTGGGTGGTAGGCCCTCCATCAGGGGCTTATGAAAAGACATCTTTATTCCACTGCAACACTAGATGCCCATTCCTTAAGGTATTGCCACTTTCATACAAAATAACTGCTGTCAGGATCATTCATTCATTAAATCTATATCAAGTGCCTGCCATACATAAGATACTGGGGAATACACCAGCAAAGAAAATAGAAATCATGGATCTTCATGGATCTGGCATTGCAGAGACAGTGTTTCATTGCCTAGAAAAAGGTGCCAAGCAAGGCCAAAACTATTGTGCTCCTGATCTTAGGGTTATAGAAAAGATTCCCTAAGCCTAAGGTTACAACCTTCTCATCCAGTCCCTATACTTCCTGCTCTTAAAAAGCTTCCTGTTATATACAAATGAAGATACTATTCTACTTGCATATCAGAGTACAATGACACAGGTCAGCCTAGCAGCTTATCCTAACTTGGTGGCATCCATAATGACAATTCAACCCTGCCCAACAACCTGTGCAGGCTAAGATGTACCTTTTCACCAGTGTTGTTGATTGATATTGCAATTAGCATATAATTTCCTGGTGACGAATATGATAAACAATGCCCAGAACTTGCCTGGTTGTAAGGCTTTTCTAGAACCCCTCTTATGGTACTTATAGATTGGTTTAACCAGTCTTCAAGGAACTCTGAAGGAAGATGGATTAAAGGGAACAATTTAACAAATATCTACACTAGACCTATTCTGGACCTAACTGCTAACTACATACTAACTGTGACAGAGACCTGGGTGAGCAAGACAATTCCCTGCCCTCTCCTTTTTTTTTCCTAACTAAGGAATGCTTTCAAAATGAGAGATGATACCTGTCCTTATCACTCCCTTTTACATTCTTCTATCATTTCCCTCATCTTTTTATATCCAGACAAGTCTGTGGGTAGCCTATCAGCTTCAATTTCTCCACATGCCACCAACAAACTAATTTCCCTGAGTGTCACTTTGATTGGCTACTCTCATACCACAGAATCCTCAATAACTTCTCATTGATTATAAAGCAAGTTGAAGTTTCCACCTTTCCTCCTACTACTCCCTTCAGGAAAATTGGGCTCCTTACAAATTAATCTTTCTGTCCAAAAATATCCCCACTTACAGCATTTAATTCTATTCTGGGACATAGAAATTACATAGTCCAGAGTTTTCAACTACTTCAGCAATAACAAAGCAATTTCTCAACTTCCTTATTAAGAAACTGATATTCACAAAGACTGCAAGGAATCAGTAACTGCTCACATCATTGATGTATCTATTTGTGTCATCTACTGTATTTACTGTTTTTAAAATTATATAGTTGTTACAAAGACATATTTGCCTTGTAGCAAGCTAAAATAGAAAAAAGTCTTAAAATATTAAAATCAAGGATGAGAGGAAATATCACTAACAACTTTATAGAAAAAATGATTAAAAGGGAATATTATGAACAATTGAATGTTAAAAAATTAAGACAAAATGATGAAAGTGGACAAATTCCTAGACACAAAGTACAGAAACTTATTCCAGAAGAAATAGAAAATCTAAGCAGGGCATTAATAAGTCAAGACACTAAGTCAATAATCAAAAACTCCCCACACAAAGGGAAATAAACAGGGTCAGATGGCTTCACTGGTGAATTTACCAAATATTTAAGAAATAATTAACATATCCTTTCAAACTTCCCCCAAGAAAACAGAAAGTCAGAGCTCCTCATTCAAAATACTAGCAACTCAGCCTAGCAACATATAAAAATTATCCACCTTACCAGAAAGGATTAATTGCAGAAATGTAAGGGTAGTATAATTACAAAAATCAATGTAACAGATGCTCATAATGAAATAAAAGTTACAAAACCTCAGATGTTCACGTCAAAAGACAAAGGAAAAGTATGTGAAAAAACTCAAATCTCTATGAAAAAAAACCCACCACAGAAGCTAGAAATACACTGAATAAACAAGTTCAGCAATGGTATAGTTAGATCAATACACAAATATCAGTTGTAGATCCATGTACTCTGAATGAACAGTCTGAGAGTGAAACTAAGAAAGTAATTTCATTAAAATACTATTAGAAAAAACAAAACACTTATGAATAAATTTAATAAAAGTAGTACAAGACTTGTACACTGAAAATTAAAATAATGCTGAAAGTAAAGATGATCCAACTAAATTAAGAGACCTCTCATGTTCATTGATTAGAAGACTTAAAATTGCTAACATTGCAATATTCCCCAAATTAATTCAGATTGAACAGAATCTCTACCATCAGGGAGATGCAAACCCAAACCCTGCACACAGAATAGGAGGGTTATATGGATTATTAATAAAAAGGTCAATAACGAGTGTTGAGGAAGATGTGGAAAAATGTGTATCCTCACTTCATACACTGTTGATGGGAATGTAAAATGGTACAACCACAGTGAAAACATTTTGGCAGTTCCTAAGTAAGTTGAACATATACTTACCACATGACCCATCAATTTCACTCCTACATATATTACTCAGGAGAACTGAAAATGTATGCTCACATAAATATATTCAAAACATCCAAAAACTATAAATAACTCAAATATTGACCAAATGATGAACAGATACACCAAAATATGGTTTTTCTACTCAACAGAATATAACAATACAAAGTAATGAAATACACTGTAACATAAATGAACCTTTAAAAATACTGTGCTAAATAAAACAAGCCAGAAACAAAAGTCCAAACATAAAGTATCCCACTTATAGGAAATGCTCAGAATAGACAAATAAATAAATAAATAATGTGGACTAATGATTTCCAAGTGCTGGATTTGGGAAAATTGTGAAGATTTTTGTGAAAGGTTAAGAGAGAATATATCCTGGAGATCTATTGTGCTGTATAGTAAATATAGCTAGTAATAATGTACTGTATAATGGAAATTTGTTAAGAAAGTAGATTTGAAATGTTCTCACCATAAAAAATAAGAAAACCTCTGTATGCTTTAATTTTATAACTTGAACAACTATTTCTAAAAGGACAATATGTAATTTATCAACTAGTGATTTCTTACCGTTTGTCTTTTTTTTTAGATTCTGTAATATTTCTACCCTTTTTTTTCCTCTTTCAATAAAATTTTTAAAATGATAAGAAAACCTATGTGGTACTGTATGTACTAATTTAATTATTCATATAAGCATACTAATACATATATTTATGTATAGATATCCATACAAACATGCATATATTAATGTATATTCACATATATACTGATATTTATCTATATATATTCATCTCTCAATTTTAAAAGTTAATTTTTAAAATGTTCTGAGTACATTTCCAAAGGAGATGAATTATTACACTAAAAGGATACTGCACTCCCACTTTTATTGCAGTATAATTCACAATAGCTAAATCCCAGATGCTATTCACTGAATAAATGGATAAAGAAAAGTTGTATATATATAATGGAATGTTATTTAGGGGCAAAAGAGAATAAAATCTTATCATTTGTAGTAACAAATGGAACTGGTAAGTAAAATAAGTAAGATACAGGCAAATATCACATTATCACTCATTTGTAGAAACTATCTTACAGAAGGGTATAGAGACTAGGAAAGGCTTAAGAAGGAGAAGATAGAATGAAGTTCAATAAGGGGGCATCAAAATACAAAGTGAAAGAATAATTTCTGGTTCTTTAGTATAGTACATTAGGGTAGCTACTGGTTGAACAACCTATGATATATTTCAAAATCAACAGAAGAGTATAAAATGCTCAACACATAAAAATAATTATTGTTGATGGGGCTGGGGATTTAGCTCAGTGGCAAAAGTGGTTGCCTGGCATGCACGAGGTCATTAGTTTGATCCCTAGTACAAAAAAAATAAAAATAAAAATAAATAAATAAATAAAATAATTGTTGTTTGAGGAGATAATTCTTATTATATTGATTTGATTATTACACACTGTATACATGTATTGAACTACCCCAGTAATGTATCCCATTAAAGATGTGCAATATGAAGTATGATACAAAAAAAACTATATTTACTGTTTGAATTTTTTAAAAAGTTATTATAGTAAACCTTATATGGTCATTAATTTCCCCAAAATATTCTCATATACTCTAAACTTACTATTCCCATCATTCTTGAAATTTTCTGAAGAAGTTTTGGATGTCTTTTTTTCATGAGTGTCTTTAGTTGTGCTATAGTAGCTACTTGAATGCTTTAGATCAAGTTAAAAAATTTACCTTTCATGATCATTTTAATTTTGAGGAAGATGTAGAAATCACAGTTTCAGATCTAGTCATATGCATAAGAACACACCTTAAGGTTTTCCCAAGCCTTCTATTCGACTGGATGGAAGTTAACAGGAGCATGCATCATACTTTTGACCATGCCTCATAAAGATATGCTTCATAAAGAAAATGGTCTTTCAGAAAGTAACAATTCAGTAAAGAGCAATAGGAAAAGTGTGCTTGAAGACAGAGGGGTATATTTAGGGGGATTATTGGCAATGTGTCTTTACAATAAAATTTTAAAATATAAACTTTCATCATGTATTTGGGTCATAGCTCATATATAATAAATAAATAAAACATACAGTTTATACAAGCAAAATGTGGTACTATTATGTGGGAAGATTCAGTAAAGATTTAATATAAATATTCAGCTTAGCGGCATAAGCACCTGCCTGGCAAGCATGAGGTCGTGAGTTCGATCCCCACTACAAAAAAAAAAAAAGATTTAATATAAAATGTTTACATTCCAAAGCAAGTTTAGATAAAAGTAAAATGCTGTCCAAATACATAGTAGTGATAATTGTGCAATCTTTTTTTTTTTTGAACCAGGGACCAAACTCACAACATTGCGGTTGCCAGGCAGGCACTTATGTGGCTGAGCTAAATACCTGGCCCCTAATTGTGCAATGTAAAAATACATTAAAATTTTAAAAATACACTAAAACGCAAAAACTGTTCACAAAAATGATTAATTATATGGCATATGATGTCTCTATGAAAAATATATATATTTATAACGTGAATTAGTCTACATTAAGTGACATTTCCATTTTGAGTGGTCTTTATACATCACATATGCCTCCTTGCCTCAGTAAAATATGGTGTTCAAAATAAATTTACATTTACATACCTATATGCCTACTCTAGTAGACCAACTATAGTTCTGTATATTAAAATGATGCTTGAAACAAAGAAAACCTTAATAAATAACCTAATGCTGAATTTCAAGCTTCTAGGAAAAGAAAAACAAGTTAAACTTAAAGCACATATATAAGGAAGGAAATTATAAAGATCAGAGCAATTGAGACTAAGAATACAATACAAAAGAATGAATAAATCAAAGGGTTTGTTTTTTGAAAGATTAAATAAAAGCGACAGATCCTTAGCTAACAAAAAATAGGAAAGCTGCTGGGCATGGTAGTGCATACCTGTAATCCCAGCACTCGAGAGGCTGAGGCTGAGGCAGGAGGATTGCTGTGAATTCATGACCAGCCTTGGCTACAAAGTGAGGGCAAGGCCAACCTGCATTGTATAGTGAGACCCTGATTCAAAAAGACAAAAAAAAAATGAAAGCAAAAAATAGCCTCAAAAATATCCTGAGTCTAAAAAAATATAGGAAATCAAAAACTCAAATCCATTCAACTAGGAATGAAAAGGGTAAAATCATAATGGATCCTGGAAAAATCCAGGAGCTCATTAATATCCACTTGCAAACCTGGATACAGAAGAAATGAACAGCTTCTGAGACACATATGAATTACCAAATCTGAATCAGTCACATATAAAAATTCTGAATAACCCAATATTGGTAAATGAAATTGAAGAAATAATTAAAAAAACAACTACCAACAAAGAAAAGCCCAGATTCAAAACTCCTCAATAAGACACTAGCAAACAAAATGCAGCAAATCATCAAGATTATAGATCTTGACCAATTAATATTCATCCCAGAGATGTGGGGATGGTTCAACATATGGAAATTAATAAATGAAATAACCTTTGTTAACAGAACTGAGGACAAAAACCACAGACCATCTCAGTAGATGTAGAAAAGAAACTGACAAAGTTCAACACCAATTCATGATAAAAAATACACCTAAATAAAATTGGAATAGAAGGTCTTTACCTCAATCTGATAAAGGGCATCTATGACAAACCAACAGTTAACATCATAATAAATGGTCAAAAACTACTACTATCACCATACCTATTCAACATATATCTGGAAACATTAGCCAAAGAAATTAGATAGGAGAAAGAAGCAAAAGAAATGAGGATAGTAAAGAAGTTAAATTATTGCAGAAGACCTGATATTGTACATAGAAAACTCCACCAAAAGACTCCTAGATTTAATAAACAAATTTAGTAGCATAGCAAGATATAAAATCAACACCTAAAACTAATAGCATTCCTGTACACAAACAGCAAACAATGTATTTCAAAGTAGCACTAGGAAAAACTAAATAGTTGGGGTTTATGTAATGAAGGTAGTAAATGACCTTTTCAGTGAAAACAACAATACTCTGAGAAAAGAGGTAAAAGATATCCCAAATTAGGCAGATATTCTTTGTTCTTGGATGGACATAACCAATATAATGCAAATAGCCATACTTCCAAAATGATTATACAGATTTAATACAATTCTGATCAAAACACCAATAGCATACCTCATGGAACTAGAGAAAACAATCCAAAATTCATGTGGAACCACAAGAGACCTAGAATAGCTACAGCAATTTTGAGCAACAAAGGTAATGCAGGAGCTATCACAATGCCTGACTTGAAATTATACTACAAAGTTACCATGATAAAAACAGCAAGGTAATGTCAAAACAACAACAAAACAAATCAGATCTGAGAATCAATGGACTACAACAGAAGATGCAGAAATAACTCTAAACGCATTCTACTACCTTGTTTTTGACAAAAGAACAAAACACCTTCACAGGAAGAAAGATAGCCCTCTTTAATAAATGGTGCTGGGAAAAGTGGCTTTCCACATGCTGAAGATTAAAACCAGACATATGTATCTTATTTTACACTAAACTAAAATAAAAATGAATTAAAGATCTAAATAAAAAAGCAAAATCACTCAATTTGCTGGAAGGCAGAATAGGTAATACTATTGAAGAGAAAGGAGTAGGCAAAGACTTTATGAACAAAACCCCAATTGCACAAGAAATATCACTACAAATCAACAGCTGGTATCATATCATATTAAGAATTTTTGCACAGGAAAAGAAATCGCCAACAGAGTAAAGTGACAACCCACAGAATAGGAAAAATCTTACGAGCTATTCCTCAGACAAAGAACTCAAAAAATCATATCCTCCAAATTAAAAGACTAATCCAAAAATGAACATCTGAAGTAAGTAAACATGTATCAGATGAAGAAATAGAAGCAGCAAACAAATATACAAAAACATGTTCAACATCATTGGTCATTGTAGAATGCAAATTTAAAACAACACTAACAGTCCATCTCACTTTAGAAAGAATGACTATCATCAAAAAAATCAACCAATAACAAATGCTGGTAAGGCTATGGGGTAAAAGGAATCTTTCTCCACTCTTGGTGAGAATGTAAACTGGTATAACCCAAACAGAAATCAGTGTGGAGATTCCTCAAAAAACTAAGACTAGAGGTTCTATTTGATATAGGTGTGATTATTCTAGGTATCCTCCCAAGAGTTCAAAGCATCATACCATACCTATATATC
Source organism: Hydrochoerus hydrochaeris (assembly GCA_004027455.1). Taxonomy (NCBI): domain Eukaryota; kingdom Metazoa; phylum Chordata; class Mammalia; order Rodentia; family Hydrochaeridae; genus Hydrochoerus; species Hydrochoerus hydrochaeris. The sequence continues at coordinate 292,017 of PVLA01001949.1, read as the reverse complement.
CACACACAATTTTAATACCTAAATCTTGGCAACAACCCAGATGCCCATCACTGGACAACATGGTTTTTATATACAAAGGAGTAGTACACTGACATAAACAAGGAAAAGTTTGAGACATTTTAGGTAAATGGATACACCTCGTGACCATACTTTCAAGTGAAATAAATCAGACACACATCTTTAAATACTATATTGTTTCTCCTGTGTGAGAAACCAAAAAGGATAAATGAGCACCAAATTGGGAAGTAGAAAGAAAATGTTCAAATGAGAAGGGGAACAAGGAAGCAGGGAAGGGGAATAGAAGGGGGAAAAAAGGAAAAAATGGAAACAAAGCTTTTATAAATAGAAAGGGAAATAAGGGTTGAAGGGAGGGGAGGGGAACAGGGTAAATAATCAAGGTTATTATGTATAGGTAGAAATTCCTTATAATGAATGTGATGATTATGTATGTCAAAAGTTTACCAATAAAATTAATTTAAAATATTAATTGATGCTCACATAGCCCTTGATACATATTCTTCCATATCTTTAGTAGCCTTTCCCTCCAAATGAACCAGTATTTCTAAAAAGAACTGTGTCCTAAAATTCATCCAGTAGCTCCATCATCAATTCAATAAAGACCTAAGGAATGTGTTAGAAAATATTCTATTCTTGGTTCCAGCAAAGTGATGTTTCTGAAAAGTGAATGGACAAAAGACTATTATTTAAATCTCAACTCAATATTTTCAGAGACCAAATCTAGTCAGAAAGAGGAGTGAAAAGTGAGCCATTATCTAGAAAGTGAGGGTTCACTGTGAGTCATATTAAATAATACAATCTCACTATTACAGAATAAGAATTATAAAGGAGATGTAAAGTCAGCTAGCTCAAATCAGTCTCTTTCTCCTCAGCAATACACAAACTCCCTTGAGACCATCTCCTGCCAGCAACTTCCCAGCTCAACTCTGAATACAACCAATGATAAGTAATCACCGTTTCCTAATGTAACACTTTCCTTTTTCAGATAATTCTAATCACAAGCACAATCTTCCATTCTGCCTCTGTTCGAATGAAGGTACAAGTCACATATTTCAGCAAACACTGATAACTGACAAAATACAGACAAGAGAATGAGAGTAGAGAGAACATAAACTCTCCTACAACAAAAGTCACTGAACGTCTTTCTGTCACCACAGTGAAGAAATGGCAGTGTGTGTTGAAAGATAGATGTGGAATATAGAATGAAAGGAACCTGGTTGAGTGAGGTCACAGCTTTCATTATGATACACACATGCAACCTGTTTTGAAGCATTAATCCCAGTTTCCATGAGTACTGGGCATGCTTAGAGATTCTTGAGCTTGTATGCTAGGAAACAGCACAAAAGCAATCAGTGTAATTTGTATATTCACGCATAGAAACCATTCCTTGGTCCCTCAAGAGCAAGTTTAATAACTGTCACTAATTACGTGAAAGATTATCCTAAGAAGGCAGATCATTATCTATTTCTAGAACATAATGAGAAGTAATAAGTTTTAGCCAGAACAAGGAACATTTTGGCTATATAACAGACAAAAAAAGGGAGCAGGGAGAAAAGGAGAGAAGAGAAGCAACAAAGAGATTAGAAAATCCCATAGGAATACTCAATCTTTACATTCGTGGTTTTCCATCAACTCTTTAGACCAAGTCTGGCCCACTAAGTTCCATTGTATACCAACATATGTCCATGACCTTAGCGTGGTCACATTTTTAATTCATTCTTACATATCTTGTTTACTCCATTTCCCCATCTTTTTATACTAATTTGCAAACATACCCCCTCCCCAAGAAGGCCTTTCTTGATCTGTCCTATTACTTTTTTACTCTTGGTTTCCTTGAAAATCTAGTACTTTTCCATAAACTCTCACTTAGGCTTTGAAAGATATCTGCAAGGCAGGCAAAGGAAGGCATATTATTCCCACTTCACAGATGAGAAAGCCAAGCTCAGAGAAAGGATGCTTCGGAGCAGAGATTTCAGTCAGGACTGAAGCCAGGTCTCCAGACTCTTAGACCAAAATTGGAGAAATTGTCTATGGCAGAGGTAAATGGTGGAGATTTTAGAGTTTACATAATAAATATTGGTTCTGTAACTTCCTTGCCATGTAACATGTGAGCTATTACTTCTCTGATCCTCAGTTTCCTCCTCCTTCATCTGTAAAACAGAGAAAACTATGAATTTACTTAATGGGTTGTTGTAAGAATTAAACAAGATAATACATTTCAAACACTTAGATAATGTCTATAAAACAGTTCCTTCCCCAGAGTTAAGTATTAGCTTTTCTTGGTATCATCCCCTAAGTTGACATTATCTGCCTCCCAGAATGATGAAACAATGTATGACATGAACTGCCTTCTCTAGTAAAGAAAAGGTTTTACAAATTAGTTGTGTAATATTCTTATAATTTCCTCAAGTCTCTCATACTCTACATGGCACCTCCTTTACAGCAGTTATAAAGTCCCCTTACCAACACCAAAGAATATTGGGCTGGGGAATGATGACCTTTGCTCATGAAAAGGATCCTTAATATAAGAGGTTAAATCAAATGAGGAAGAGGGTTGGTGTGTAGGAAAAACCCTTCACAGACAATATACTTTCCTTACCAGGCAAGAACACTAGGTGAACTATAGTTTGCCTCTAAGGCGAATTATATTCTACTCTACCCATAAGTCTTCCCTTTGGTTGCTCTCCATGGTTTCACTTTCCTTAGACATTGACAGAATTAGGTTTATGAGTAAAATATTCACAAAAAAGGAGTGCTGGGACAGGATCTTTAAAAGTTGATTTCTTTTACATTTCCTTTTTATTGCTTCATTTGAGCTAAAAAAAGGAGGATGTTTCTATTTAAGCTATCTAGATATAAAAATACAAAGTCTTGCCCTACCTAATTCCATGATGAAAGCCACAATAAGCAAGCTGAAAATCAAGATGATTTGAATTACTTATCTCTCAGAAAGCTTGCAATTATTTGAAAGATATTCACAAAGGAAAAACTAACTAAACTAAACTAAATTAAAAATCCTACAAGATGTTAGCCTAGAAAAGCATTGGCTTTGGAATCAGAGTTAGAGGTCTTGCCATAGAAAAACCTGTTATGGCAAAGGACATGTACATTCCCAATCTAAGGTGTGCAATTTTCTCTTTGGGATTAGGGTTAGAGGGCTTTGGAACTTGGTTGTGAAGAAAGTAACATTCAGAGTATGAGATATTTGGGAACATTATGAGAACAATTATAAAATATTTTCTAAAACTCTCCCATGACTTGAGATGGAAGTTTTTCACAGATACTGCCTTATGGTTCTAGGGCAAAAAATGCCAAGCCAAGGAATGATAACAATGTAGGGAACCTTATTTAGATTATGCCATTTAGGTTAGCTTGACAAGTTCTCCCTTGTCATCTGATCCTGCAGAGCTCTGCAAGTGTCCCAAATCTAATCAGTTCCATACTAAAAGTTCTGCAACATCTGCTTACTATTTTAACACCTTTTATTCCCTATCAAGGCTGAGGTATTCATGTCTACTTAGGTATATGTTTCTTCCTTACTATAACTTTTACTGAATCTCATCTCTTCCCCAATTATCTACACTCTTCCACTTGTCAACTTGTGTGTAAAACATTATGGAGTCCAGGGACTAGAACAAAATGGTAATTGAGAGTGAATGATAATGGATGTGCAATTTATTTGAGGTGATAAAAAATTCTGCAGCTAGATAAAAACTGATAGCTGCAGGCCACTGCAAATGTTCTGAACTGTAAATCCTAAATAATTTGAAACGTAACATGTTTATTTTACCTCAATGAGAATATAAAGGAGTATAGACTAAAAAGGTTCATAGCATTTTTCTGGACTAACTTTTCTATTTTTAGCAGAGAAAACTGAAATCTAACAAAGAATAACAATTTCACTCAAGTTACAGAGTTTAGGCAAGTCACCTCAAGTATTAACTTTTCATTTCTGTGGCCATTTGAATATATTTTTTTAATGAATGAATTTATAATAAAGTGATTTATTCAATAGATATCTTCACTGCACACTGCTTGCCTCTGGATTCCTAATTACCATACTTTACCTGCTTATCAATGAACATTCAATAAATTGATGCTAGACCCACTAACAATAACCATTTGCCATGACAACAAAATCATACTTTGTCTACTACTCAGTGATGCCACACTCTTATTAGTGTGAAATGTGTACATTTGCATTTGGAAAGGTTTTTACCCACTCCATACTTTTACCCTATTTAAAACTACATGGGAAAATGAACTTCTAAGAATCTGCCCAAAACACAATTTTCTCTCACTGTACTATAATTTCAGAGCTACTGTTGGTCTTGTCCCACAAATAAAATTGATTACTAAATGTGCCCTTAAGAATAATCTATGGTAAAATATACCCTCCTCAGGACCCGGAATCATGATACCTAAAAAACAACAACTTGATGAAGAGAAAAAACAAAGATGCACATCTCTGGGAATCAGGAGAAAGCTGAGAAGAAAATTAGAACTACAGCAAAGCTGAATGAAGTATGATTCAGAGAAAAGAATGAAGGAGTCTTAAGAGTGACCCAGGCTCCCAGGGTACGGGGCCTCTTTCTGCTTACAAAGTAAACTAGGAGAAGAATAGCACCTCCAGGGAGAAACCACAGACCACGCTAGCAGCACAAGTCCCAAGAAGAACACAGATATTTTTAACTGAAAATATAACATGCATTTTTACCCTAAAAGTAACTTACTCCATATGGCAAGTTGGAGTTAGAGAAGAAATCCAGTGTAGGACCCACCACATTTAATAGGATTTAATCAGGAGTCATTTTGGGGAAGAATTAATTGTTGAAGACTGTCCCACAGGGCATCTATTGCGAAACTGTACTTTAAGATTTCTTGTGTCACTCTACCACGGTGACTGGGTGGGAAACAGTGGCATGGAGAAAGTATGAGCTACACGTAGATACCTCTGAGACACTTAGGCTCAGGCAAGGAAGGATACTGAGGCCCCACTCTCTGTGGAGACATTTAGGCTCAGGCAAGGAAGGATAATGAGGCCCCACTCTCTGTGGTGAAAGGCTCTATGAGCCATTCAGAAGGGGCTGGGTCTTAAAGTGCTGGTATAAAGTCCAGTAGTCTGCTTGACTCACACTGCATCATTACCACCTGGCTGGCTACATCCAGCACACAGCTCAGTAGTCTGCCAACATGACCAGGGATATGTCTTGCCTTAGACAGATGCCACAGACTGGAATATAAAAACAGAGGGGCCTCTGAAGCTGAGGTTGGGGGCAACTCACAAACCTATAGGCTGTGCAAAGATCAACATGGGAACTAAGAGCTGCCGGAGTGAGTATAGCCTCTTGCAGAAACCACTGGCCAAACTCAGCAGGAAAGGTGGGATAAGATTCAGCATTCACATAAAACCCTAGGTATGCAAACAAAATACATTTTAGCATTGACTCGCTATCCCTGTCCCAGATATGGTGGATTTCCATACTGCAGTCCCTGCAAATAAACCACTCATTTAAAAACAGGAAATAATTTTTCAATTATTTCTCTTTATCTTCATTGACTTTAGAAGATTTTCTATCTTATTTATTATTTATTCTGATTCTTTTTTTTCACCTTAGTTTTCTCTGGGCTTTCTTTTATTTTGCTTGTTTGCTCTTTTCTGCTACTTTTACCTAATTCTATTAATTTATTTGTAATACGTAATAGGATATTTTATCTCAATTTTCTCTTATCGTTTTTTCTTTTATTTTTAAATTTTACTACTTTGATTTTCTCTTCCAAAGTCTTACATATTTACTAATATTACTAATGAGCATTAGTACAGATCTCTTTTCTATGGTTAAGGGTGGTACATTGTTATTATTACCCAGTCTGTTCTATTACTGTTTCTGATTTTGTTGCTACAGCCAAAGTAGCATAGTTATTGCTATTCTCTTGTTTTTACTATATGCCAGTATCTAGTTTGTCTTTCTGTCATTAATGATACTGCAGTTCATTTACACAGAATTGTGTGCTGGGCCAATTACACTGTACTCTCCTTTCCCCAAATTAATGAAGGTGCTTGGATCTTGGGACAAAGTATAAGGCCTATAGTAAGTCTCACCCAGAGTAAGTATTGAAAAGCAGAAACGAATTATGCAGTTTCCATACTAGCAAGAAAAACTTTCCCCTATATTCAAACAAAAATCTCAGCATCCGTGTGCCCCACTACCACAAATATAAAAAGACAAGCCAACAAAATGCTTTTTAAAACTTCAGATTCTCCCAAAGCTGATTCTTAAGTGTATCAGTAGAAAGGAAATCAAAAGCCAAACAGCAGAATTAAATGATATGATGAAAAAAGAGACAAAAAATTAGATCTGTAAGTTTTTCGGTGAAGTCAAAGATGATATAATGGACTTATTAAAAAAATGATCAGTAACTTTACATCAAACACCAACAAAAAGCTACCTGAGCTAAACAAAATTATATAAAATATGAATGACCATTTCAGCAAACAATGACAGCCCATGAAAAGATTCTAAACAGAAAGTTAGGACTGGTAAGTATGAGGTCATGAGTTCAATTCCTGGTACAAAAAAAGCCAAAAATCCAGAAGATTAAAGTTCTCTTGAGTGTATAAGCAGCAGAATGGACTGATATAAGAGCAGAATATCATCAATAGAAGGTGAGGCTGATACAGGTGACCATATACTCAGAGATATCTTACAAGCAACAAAAAACCATGGGAAATAGATCCAATAGCTACTAGATGATGGAAAAAAGGTTAATCTAGGATTAATTGGAATCAGTGAAAAAATCAGATGACCGTATGAATGGTATAAAAAAACCTGTTTACAGAAATAGTAGCAGAAAAGTTTCTAAACATGGGGAAAGAATTTAACATGCAAATAAGTCAGGCATGTAGAATCCCTAATAGCCATGATCAGAAAAGAATTCCATGACACATCATAGACAAAAATCCCAGAAGTCCAATGCAAAGGCAAAATCTTAAAAGTTGTTAAGAGAAAAGCAATGAATTACTTTTAAAGGTAAACCTATTATGATTATATTAGACTTTTCAACACAAACCTAAAGGCCAGGAGAGACCTAAAGAAAACAACTCCAGTATAGACTGATAACATCCTACAAAGCTATCTTTAAAAACTGATGGAGAAGTAAGGTGTTTTCATGATAAATAACACTTCAAGAAATTAATGACTACTAAACCAGCACTCCAAAAAAACTTCTCAATTACATCCTATAAAGAGACAACAAAGGAAAAATATAAAAAAGTTTAATGGAATGAATACACCAGGTAGGGTGGGCAGTTAAACAGAAAAGAAAAAAAATCAGCGACAATAAAATAATATAATGACTGGATTAAATTAATATCTTTCAATAATAACTTTCAATGTGAATGGTCTTAATTCCCCAAACAAGAGACATAGATTGGCAGACTGAATGAAAATATAAAACTCAACAGTACACCACATATGAGACACATTCAATCCAAAATGAAATTTGTAAACTAAAAGGATGGAAAACAATGTTCCATACAATGGGACTCTAAAAACAAGCAGGAATGGATATCTTATTTTTAGCCAAAGTGGACTTCAAGCCACTTTGAGGCAAATGTCCCTATAGATGAGTTAAGGGAAAAATTCAACAGAAAGAAATAACATTCAAATATATATGCAAAAAAATACCAGTCACCCAACTTCATAAAGAAAACACTAATAAATTAGATAAATATCAACATGATTATAGTGGGAGAACTATCACTAATATACAGATCATGTAGCCAAAATATTAACAAAACAATATCAAATTGAACCACACCTTTGAAAAAATGGACCTAATCGATATAAAGATCAGGAAAGAAAGTAATGAAATTGAGACTAAAAAATTACAAAGAATCAATGACTAAAAGAGCTGGTTCTTAGAACAAATAAAAAAATAGACAACTCTTAGCCAGTCTTACCAAGGAAAGGAAAGAGACCAAAGTCAATGTAACTAGAAATGAAAATGTTGAAATCATGGACACTGCCAAAATTCAGAAGATTATTAGTAAATACTTCAAGAACTTTATTCCAATAAACTGGATAATGCAGAAGAAATGGATATATTTCTAGCTAAAAATGAATTACTAAATCTGAACCAAGAAGATATAACAATCCAATTAACAGGCAACAAAGTTAAAGTACTAATTAAAAACCTACCAACTAGGAAAATCCCAGGATCCAATTAATTCACCACTCAATGCTACAAAAACTTCAGGAAAGATCTTATGTAAATATTTGACAAGGTCATTAGTAAAGTCAAAAGGGAAGGAATACTCTCAAAATAATTCCTGAAAGCTAGTATTAACCAGATTCTAAAAACAGACAAGGACTCAACTGAAAAAGAAAGCTACCTATTCATTTTAACGAACATAGATGCAAAGCATTCTCAACAAGATACTAGCAAGTAGAATGCAGCAAATCATCAAAAAGTTCATACATCATGATCAAGGAGGCTTCATCCTAAGTCTACAAGGATAGTTCAACATATGCAACTCAATAGATGTAATGCTTGAGATGAGGAGAAGCAAACAGAAAAATCATTTCATCATGTCAACAGATTTGACAAGGTTCAACATCCGTTCAGAATAAAAAATCTTGAGAAAATAGGGATAGGAAGAACTACTCTCAATCTGCTAGACGCCATATAATGACAAAACTACAGCCAACATCAATTTTTTTGAGGCAGGATCTCACTGTGTAGTTCAGGTTGGTCTTGAACTTGCAGAAATCTTCTTGCCTCAGCCTCAAGTGCTGGAATTACAGGCATGTACCACTACACTCAGTTTGACATAATAAATGAGGGAAAACTGAAAGCTTTGGTCTAAAATCAGGAACAAGTCAAGGATGTTCACTATCTCCATTGTTGTTTGTTAGACTTGAAATATTAGCTAGAGCAATTAGATAAGAGAAAAAATAAAAGGGATGCGTAAAGGAAAGGAAGAAGTCAAATTATCATTATTTGCAAATGCTTTGATTCTTTAAATAGAAGACCCAAAAAATTCTACCAAAAGCCTCCTAGACCTAAGCAACAAATTTAACAAGGCAACAGGATACAAAATCAACACAAAAATCCCATAACATTCCTGTATGACAGTAATGAATTCACAGAGAAAGAAATTAGGAAAATAATATCATTTAGAATAGTCTCAAGAAAATTTAAATTTTTAGGAATTAACCTAAAGAAGGAAGTGAATGACTACTACATGGAACCTACAGAATTCTGGAAAAGGAGATTAAAGAAGACATCAGAAAACTGAAAGATATCTTCTGATCCTGTACAAGCATAAGTAGTACTGTCAAAAAGGTCATATTTCCATACTGTTATATAGATTTAATGGAATTTCAATCAAAATGTCAAAAGTATTCCTGAAAGCACTACAGAATTCATATGAAATCAACAAGGATAGAGCAAGAGGTATCACAATTCCAGATTTCAAATTATACTACAAACTCACAGTGAAAAAAACAGCATGGTACTGGCACAAAACTGACTATACATCAATGAAATAGAGCAGAAGATGCAGAAATAATTCCAGTCACTTTCAGATATCTAATTTTTGACAAAGGGGACAATAAAAATACACTGGAGTAGATATATATAGTCCCTTTAGCAAAATGTGGTAGGAAAAATATACACATGTAGAAGATTGAATCCAGACCATATTTCTCACCATGTACTAACTAAAATCAAAATAGATTGAAGATCTAAATATTAGAACAGGAACACTTAATCTTATGGAAGATAAAATAGGCAAAATTCTTAAAGATATAGGTATAGCCAAGAACTTTCTGAACAGAACCACAAGTACATAAGAAATAACATCAAGAATCAATAAATGAGATTATATCAAATTAAAAGCCCTTTGCACACCAATAGAATGAAAAGACAACCTACAGCATAGGGAAAAATTTTTTGCCAGCTATGTCTTAGACAGAGGACTAATATCTTAAATATATAAGAAGAAACTCAGAAAATTATATCCCCCCCAAATAAAAGACCCCATCATAAAATGGTCAAGTGAAAGAATAAATGCTTCTTAGAACAAAGAAAAACTTATAAAAACATGAAAACATGTTCAGTATATCTGCCCATAAAAGAAATGTAAATTACAACAACATTAAGATTCTTTCTTACTCCAGCAATCATGGCTGCCAACAAGAAATCAAATAACAAATGATGGTGAGGCTGAAAGGTAAAAAGATCACTTCTGTATTTTAGTGGGAATGCAAACTACTACAATCACTATGGAAATTGGTATGGATATTGCTCAAAAAATGAAGAACAGAAATTCCATTCAACCAAGCAATTCTTTCTCTATCTTTGAAAATGTTAAAGACAGCATATTACAGTGATATATGCATATGTCTATAGTGGTACAACTCATCATAGAAATGGACTATATGTCCATCAACACTTGAAAGGATAAAGAAAATACAGCATCTATATATAACAGAGTACTACTCTGCCATAAAGAATGATCAAGTTGAGACATTTGTAGGAAAAAAGATGTACCTTGATATCATAATGATAAGTGAAATAAATTAGATACACAAATGTTAATATCACATGGTTTCTCTTACATGATAAACTCAAAGTATAAGAAAGTTAAAGAGCAAAATAAAATACAGATAATATTTCACAGTGAGATAGATCTTTTGCCAAAGGGAAAGGGACTAAGATATGGAGAGAGGAGGAAGGGAAGGCAGAAGAAGGGCATGAAAAAAGAATTATTAAGTATTTTGTACATGTAATGAATCCCTACTATGAATGTAATCATTATGTAGTGCAAACATATAATATTTTTTTTAATTTTAAAAGAAGAAGAGCCTGTGATTACTGCAAAATTGAATATGGGGATGAGTCTACCCCACCTATGTCCCTCAGGCCTGAGTCCAATGGAGTGGCAATGGCAATAAACTCACTACCTTAATAGACTATTAAAACATTTAAATAGCTTGACCAATGGGCAGAATGTATAGGACTATTATTATGGTCTTTTCCTCAAATATATCATACAAAATTAGTTTTCTAATCCATTCTTGGCCTCCTGTGTATACCACAGCATCTACCATTTATTTGCCCTTAATTGAAAAGTAACTGAACTATCATCGCAGTAACATTTTGTCTCTTGATAGAGGCCAAAGCAGTCGAGAAAGCACATTGTCCAAAGATAGGTTCAGTAGGTTAATTAGTTGCAACATATTCCTATTAATCATGAAAGTCTAGTAGTCTCAGCATGTAGAGGCTTCTGTGTGGCCCATGCCCTCACACAAATGCATGAAGGGGACAGAAGCCTTGTGTGCCCAGATGGCCTCAGTCTATTCACATACATGCAAAAGCAGCAAGAAGCTGATGCAGATGAAATGATTCACTCAAATGATGAGTAAAAGATAAAAGTCCAAAAGCATGAAGAACAGGAGATTAGCACCCTGGTCTCACAGTTCCAACTCAGAAGGGCTTATTTAAATAGTGGAAATACTAGAAATAATGGAATCCATGTGTTGTCAAGGGGCTATAAGGGGTGAACAAGAGGAAAAATAATATTTCTTCTGCTATTAAAAGTTTGCTATTAGTATTGTCACTGAATGCTTTCTGTATGTTGCTTGACTATTTTGTGTATGTCATGACCACTTGGGAGGCAAGAAAATTTTAGACGTACTCAAAGTTCAGCAAGACAACTAGATTAGGTGACTTGAAACATTCCTCAAGCCCTATATAAGTCAACAACCATTGCTCACAAATGATCTTAAGAGGGATGAAAAAATTCAAGCCTTTCAGTTAGATTCACTTCAATCAAATGCTAACATAGACCAGAACTTCATTCCATAAAGAATATATGATCAATCACCCAAAAATACATTTTGAAGCACTAATATTAACAACATATAATAACATATCAGTGCTGGTGTTTGTCTCTGTCTCTGTCTCTCTGCTAATATTCCTCTTTGATGATCCACAAATCATCAAAAGAAGCAAAAATAACAGGTTCACAAGACTTCATTTGCACAAGGGAGACTAGAGATAGAATATTTATGCTATTTAACGAAAAATATGTTTTTAAAGATTCTGAAACAGAGCAATAACACTGAGCTATCAAACAGAAATGCAGGAAGGAAAATTGGTTCTGCTCTGCAACTCTAAATACTTACAGGCCTATGTAGGTCATATCCAATTTTGTAGACTAAATTCCTTCACCTTATATCTGCAATGGGGATAGAAAAGCCCACCATGAAGGGTTCCATGAGGTAGGATATGTCAAGTAATATATAAAGGTAAAAAGGAAGGAATGATGAGGTGGTGGAAAGGAAAGAGGCATGAAGTCAGGAAACTAAGATCCATTAAATGTCTCAAATGACATTCTGACAAAGAACTCTAGGTTTCAACTACCCTAAATGATTTCTCCTCATATAAACTGCATCTCTGTCAGCAGATAAGGGAAAAAGCACAGTTAAACAGAACCAGCTATTTATAAGATTACAAAGGTCTTACTTTCAATTTTTAAGGAAATCACTATGACAGACTTTTGTTTTAGCTTTACCATCACTATCCCTATAGAAGGATCAGGAGGATGGGGCTTGGGACTAGTACCTTATTTGATGTTCTGTTATATAAAATCTATACCCTGCTTTCTTCTATATACCTGTGTATTAGTCAGATTTTCATTGCCGTGACTAAATATCTGGGAAAGTCAGCTTACAAGAGAAACAGTTTATTTTAGCTTACAGTTTCAGAGGTTTTAGTTGATGGTTAACTGGCTCCAAGGCAGAAATAATATTGTCGATGAGCATGCAGGAAAGCTGTTCAACTCATGTTATAGAAGAAACAGAACAGAAGAAGGGCTCAAGAAGAGATAACTCTTCAAAGGCATGCCCTCAGTGAAATAATTCTTCCAACAAGTGCCCAGCTTCTAACAGTGCATTGAACTGGGAACTCAAAAAAAAAATTAACTCATTGATGAGGTAATGCCTTCATGCTTTAATTACTTTCCAGAAACCAAAACTCTGAATACATAAGCCTTTTGGGGGACTTTTTCTTTTTATTCAAAGTGTACCATCTTGCTATCTCTCCACAGACATCCCTGACAGTTGGGTGTTATATGAGAAAACAAATCAAGCTGATTGACTCAGTCAAGCAGCTTTCATTGTTTCTGTTCAGAGCAGAAGAGAGGGTAGGGCAAGTAGGGAGTGGCCTCTTCCTACTCCAATCAATAAAGAGAAATAGACCAAATATAGTCTAGAAGTAAATTTCCTATAAAAGAGAGAAAGGACAGACAAAAAGGCTGGTTTTCCCAGGTATCTCTGTACTAAAAGTTCATTGGATGACATGACTAGTCTTCTGAGATCAACCAGATTATGCAAGGTTTCAGAGAGGCACCCTACTTGGAGCCAGTAAGAGCTTTTCCCAAAGATCAGTCATAGTTATTTAACACTGGCACAGACTCAGTACAAACCCTTAGCTCTGGCCTACAGTGGCCCCAGCTTACCCCATGCCTGACTTTAGCTCCCACTTTGGCTATAACTGAGAAGCAGTAAGACAAAAGATGGGAAGCAAATGTAAAAGAGAGGTATGCTTGAAAGCCACACTTGGCAGACAGCCCAGAAATTCCATAGCTTGAAGCTAGCCTAAGAGGGTCAAAAAAGGAAGAAGCTGACCTTAGAGGAGTCATGAAAAAGCCTGGACATGCTGAGGGCTGGAAACCTAACCAATGTTACCAAACAGACTGGATCTTATGGGTTAACCAGAGATACTGTAACTTTCTTCCAAGGCCAGCAAAGAAGCATGCCATCGGTAAATAGAAACTATGAAGTCTACCCATTGTAGAACTGGAACTTAAAGACAAGGAGGAACCTAACAAAGCTGCCAGGGCTAGGTTACCATCATCTGGTCCTTACAGTAGAAATGTGCTCCTTTGCTGAGTAGCAGCCTTCTGCTTTGAACTAACCATCTGCCCTATCTGAAGACAAAGTAATCCTCCAGATTCCCTCTCAGAAGAATAAGCATAATTTCTCATAAAGACATAATCTTCAGACTTAGTGTTTTCCTTTCATACTCACTAGTTCTTTTGAGTTCCACAAAGATCCAAGGAAATAAGGAATACTGAATTGTGAGCCACGAGAAGTACAGGTACTACTCTTTCTGAATTACCTGGTCTCTAGAGAAGATAGTTTCTCTATTTGCTGTTTTTTATCTGTAAACAGTAACTGAACCTTTGTCCTATACTCTGCTAGCCTTGTAACTCTTTGTGGGGGGGCAAATTGCAACATGTTTGCAAAAACTCTATCAAATTGTAGCATGCTATTCAAATATCAGGATCTAGTATCTGAGAAAAAGCACAACACATTGTCCCATTTTACAGGGAAGAAAAATAAAAGTTTCAAACATGTGAAGAAATATATTGCAAAGATCGTGCTACTCACAATTACATAAAAGATGTAAAATCCATTTCATCTGATTGTCAGGCCAGTCATCCAAAATTCTTAGTACATTCTATGGGATATAGACCCTTATGAGATGGCCTCTGTTGAAGGCTAAGTATCCACAAGCAAATGGTGATGCTAGAAAAATGTGCTTTCCAGTCCTCCTTCCCATGGTGATTGTAAACATTTTTTGGTTTTTTTAATGACTTACTTTATTTCCTTGCTACACTTAAGGTCCCTTTTAACCTTTAAATAACCCACAGAGAAGGATTTGACATCAATAATTTATATTTCAATATAAAAAGCATATAAGTAATTTAGGTATTCCTTTACTTACAATGGGTTTCATTCCAACAGAGCTAAAGCAAAAATTGTCAATTTACTTCTTCAGTAAGAAGGCTCTTCAGAAAAGACTCATTTCTAAAAACCATAAAATACTCAAGTGCTTCTGAGTATTATTGCTCTAGCAACCCTCCATTAACTAGTACAAGAGGCCTGAGAGAAATCTTCTCATGCCAGATACTCTTAGCACTTGTCTGTCCTGCTCACGCAGGTGGCAGCTTTTAAGTGCTAAAGAGTCACTATTGTCCAGGGATTGATAAGTGATGTTGGTAAGATAATAGAACATTTAATATTAAGAAATCATGAGGAAAGAAAGGAGATTTTTCTGTTTACTTGTAATGATAACTATATTATCCAAACTTCTTTACTATCCAGTGTGCCACAGAAATCTTGAGGCATGTAATCACGGTCCTTTTCTCTTAAAGTCATCACCAAGGCAGTATACATATGATATTACAGAGGTCTAAGCTAAACCAGAGGTTGACTAAACAGAGAAAAGAGGACCAAGACCTCAGGTCATAGACTTAATCTCAGGCAATCAATCAGGATCATAGTCACTCTGTAGGAATTGCTTCGGAGTTAAGCACAGATGTATATACTTGCAGTTCCAGGACTCTGGGAGGCTCAGTCAAGAGAATCACTCATACTGAATAGACTGGAGATTTGTAAAGCCCCTAGATTCAACCTTCAATAACACACACACACACACACACACACACTCACACACACAAAAGAATCATACAATGGGACAATCTTGGAAAGAAAGCTCCGCTATTTGCCAGGTGTCGTGGTGGGTAACTATTAGCACTCTGGGAGGCTGAGGCAGGAATTTAAGCCCAATCTGGGCAATTTATCAACTTTAGTGAGCTCCTGTCTCAAATAATGGCTGGAGATGTAGCTCTGTAGCTCAGTATGAAAGCCTGTAGTTTAACTTATAATACTACAAAAAAGAAAAGAAAAGGCTCATTACCCACAAAAAGGCTCATTACCTAGAGAACAATTTAGTTTCTCCTACTGTTACCAACTCTTAAATATCACCTTTCTTGTACAAACACAACATCTTTCAATAAATTTGTT
This sequence comes from Hydrochoerus hydrochaeris, assembly GCA_004027455.1. NCBI lineage: Eukaryota > Metazoa > Chordata > Mammalia > Rodentia > Hydrochaeridae > Hydrochoerus > Hydrochoerus hydrochaeris. Next base: position 276,118 of record PVLA01001949.1, on the reverse strand, counting down.
TGCACTAAGTAAAACACAAAGAACTGGAAATAAGGAAGCAGTTCAGGCTTGACTAACAGATGCTACCAGGTTCTCAGATTTCAAGGGGATTTAGAAACAGTCTTGCCTGTAGGAGGAGGATAAGGTACATGACTCTTACAACTGCTTTCAGTTTGGGGTTTCTAAGAGAGGTCTACAGGGTTATCTACTTTGCCTGAATTTAGAATGATCATTTGAGTCATGAATATAACTAGAAAGGTTTTCTCTGATCTGGAGAGGACTCTATATTTTTTAAATCACCTTCAATTAACCAAATATTATAGTAGATATTGTAATCCATAACTTGTGAGCAGTGAGAAACCACTAAGATGAATCTTGTGAATAAAAGTATTAATAATACAATTTCAAATTTTAATGTATGGAAAAAACCCTTCATGATCCATGGAGAAAGGGGGTCCCCACTAATATCATCCTTAAATCACAGAGCCTATAATATGTTACCTCTAGGGCTTTATAGCATGCCCTTTAGCACAGATAGTTAAGACTAGAGGTTTATGATGATTTGAAGTTTGAATGGATAAACAAAACTGTCATAACTAAACTCATCCCAAGCTTGACAATGTACATATCCAGTTAGACATAGACCCCCACTTACTCCTTGAATCAGACTGTTTCACTCAGGAAAATTATCTGCCTGGCTGCTGTAAACACCTAAGTTGGTCACCTGGGCAAAGGTAGGCTTTCTAGTTCTACATCCACAGTGAGTCTAAGGTTTCATACAGATGAAAAGCTTTTCTCAAGGTCCTTTTTGGTTGCAAAAGGAGACACTACATAAATAAAAGCCAAGTAACACTTCAACAGTGGTCCTTCCCACAAACCAAAAAGGTTGAGTTTCTGTGAGATCTTGTTTGTACAGAAGCAAGGAATGAAACAAATAATCTTTCATAGTTTCATCTCCATACCTACAGGCAAAGCAGAAACCAAAGAAATGTAGAATGTTTTTAAAAAATAAGAAAAAATTATACCTAGTTCGTGATGGCATCTCTATAGGCTCCTTGCGTTTTGACCAAACTCAAGGTTTTTCACACATGCTTCACCTCCTGTCAATAACTGTAATGTGTTCCATATACAACTTACTTTCAAGTAGGCTGCAATCTCTCCCCAGGCCATGGCCTAATATAACAATAAAGGTTTCTTTTGTGCACAGTAACAAAACAAAAGTGTCTCAATGACTTGAATTTGAGGCCAGCAAGTAAAAGGAAGCCTACAATAGGGATTGGTTTGCTGCTTATAGAATCATATCTTAGTAGACTGTTCTCAGTTTCTACAGGAGATACCAACCCAGGAAACAGATAATGATGTTAATAGATTAGAAATAGAGATTAACATTCAGCAAGCTCTAATTCATTAAACCTAATCAAATACTGATATGGTACATCAACCCCTGCTCTTTTAAAGTGACATATCCAGCACATAAGAAAAATAAGGTGAGAACACATACACAAACACACAAATGAAAACATGGAATTCTAAACAATGAGGGAGGCAGATTTGACTACATAAAAGACAATACACTTGGAGATTTCTTGTGTGGAAAGCAAAATAGTATCATAATTCCCATTTCTGTATAATGGACATATATATTACAAAGCATTTACACAAGACTCAATTATCCCCATTTTACAACCCCCATTTTACAAAGGAAAACTAGGTATATATCCAATGACTTAGCCAAACAATTTGGGTTTGACAAAACTTAGCCAACAATTTGGATTTCTCAGATTTTATATTTGGCTTTAGCAAGACTAACAATAGGTAAGGTTAATGTAGACAGAACCACACTAACAAGTCTTGATCATCTATCCCTGGGCTTGCATGTTCACACAGAAATGAAGCTTTCAGGGCTGGGGATGTGACTTAGTCATACAACTCTTGCCTTGTATGCACAAGGCACTGATTTTGATCCCCAGCTCCACACACATCAAAAAATAAGCTTTCAGACAGAAAAAAGAATCAGTAACCAATGTGATCCAACATTATTAAAAGTATGCAACTGATATATGTGTAACCATGTTTATAGCAGCACAATTTGTAATAGCTAGATCTTGAAAACAACCTAAGTGCTCATCAACTGAGGAATGGATAAAAAAATTGTGGTACTTTTATACAATGAAGTACTACTCAGCTGTAAAGAATGATCACATTGATATATTCATAAATAAATGGATGCAACTTGAGACCATACTCATAAGCAAAATAAATCAAATTCACATGTATAAATACCATAGTCTCCCTAGTATAAGAAATGGTAAGAGTACATAAGGTTTTATGGTAATCATGGTTCCCCATGATATTGCTTTGAAATCTCACAATGTTTTCATTCATTGGTTGGAATAATTTTATTCTGTTTTGTTTGATCTTATTATGTGTGATGGTATGAACAGCTGCTTTGAAGAAAATAAGACATTATGGCAGCCATTGCTGATTTAATATCAACTTGCTTTGAAGTCCTAATGTGGTTTTGTTCTTCTATTACCATTGGTTCTATCATGTTGTGTCTTACTGGATTTAAAAATGTGTGATAGTATAAACAAATTTTTATGGAAAATGAGATATTATAGTAGCCATTGTTTATTTTCTGTTATTTGGTTCAGAATGCCTTGAAATACTTTCATTCTCTTGAATGGTTTTATTCTATTTTGTTATGTTTGATATTATTGTGTGCGGAGCTATGCTCAACTATTTTAAAAGAAAGTGACATTATGGTAGCTACTGTTGCCATCCAATTGTCCTGTTGTGAAGTACTGTGTTGCTTGCATTGTTCTGTTCTGATCTGCTTTATTCTGTCCTCTTTTGTTTTATTCTCTGTAAAATAAAATTCAAATCTTTAAAAAAGCGTACAATTGGTATGGAGTCAGGGTTAAGACTTTTCCTTGTTATTATACTTGCCTGCTATTTGCCAAATGACTTAGGAACGATGTTCCCAAGATGCTACTAAATCTTATCTAAGAGTGATTTTGAATAAATAAGGCAACTCTCTTACAGTGTAAAGGTACAACATTCCAAGAAAACATCTATTCACCTACCAACTTTATAAGCACTAATTTAGTGAAATCCATTTCTATACCCTACCTAGACATATTAGAGCTTGAACAGACTCTAGAGTACTTGAAAGATGAAGAAAATAAACCCCAATGATTGTACAGTGAATGAATGTTAAACCATGATTAAAAATCAAGTTTGCCATTTCTTAATCTAGGTAGCACTGTTTTCATCATATTATTCTTTTCTCCAACCAAAGACAATGTAAAATAACAGAGACATTATTTACACTTTTAAAATCTATTACAAAAGGGCTTCCACAACTTCTATCATGGAACCTTTTGGCTATTACAGAGTCTTATTATAAATGTAAACATAAATACTCATTCATAAAAATTAAAAGATCTGTCTTCAAATTAATATCATTCATTCAGCAGCTCAATATGTTTTTTTTCTACTGGTGAAACCACAAAAACTGGGCCCCAGTATTTCCTTAATATTCTTCCTTAGTGAGCTAAAGATCATTTAAAATATACAAAAAGATTCACAATGATAAAATAAATATTCTATAGTATAAGGTAACATGGAACATTATCTTACTTTATAAAGTAATAAACACTGCTATAGTAGAAAGAATATAGAAATTCTGAGTTATGATTTAGGGATTACTATTACTGCTGTAGGTTTATCATCACAGTATTTATTGTGAACTTAGATTTATGCTGTTGTTATTAGCTATAGGAGGTTAGTGAGCAAAGCTGCTGAAATGTTGCTAGTATAAACTGAGATTCTATACACTAAATTGCAAAAATTCAATCACTTAATAATTTATATTTTATAATGTATGGTATTATAAACTATTTTGTATATACTGGTCTAATATATGTGAAAATTAATTTTAGTTGTAATTTTTGTTTTTTAAATGTGATTATTAGAAAAATTTAAATTGCTTTTGTGACTCATTATATATTCTATTGTCTGACAAAAAAATCAGTACCTTTTAATCATGGCTGTACAGTAACATCTTCTGGGAACTAGGTTAAAAAGTTCTGACTTCTGGGTCCTATTTTTGAAGATTCTTATTGAATTAGCCTAGATTCTAGCTTTTAGCCATTTTTTTTCTTTGCTTGTTTAGAATTTCTTTAACTGCTACTCAACGAATTTACTTTGCTATACAGCTAGAGGTGAGAACCACTGGTAATGATTCTATACCAAGTGGCTGCTGGTGTTGTCTGCCTGGAGGAACATTCCTCTTGGCTTTAGATTTAGGAAAATCAATAAATGTTTGTTTACAGATATTCTGAAGCCTGATTTTGTCCTTTGCCTCTCCAAACCATCCTGGCTCACTCAGTTACCTGGCCCCCATCTCTTGATTTACTGTATATTATAAATGTGACATTTTCCTGGAAGTAAAATGGGTTTGGATTTGGGTGTGATTTAATCTTCTTTTAGAGAGACAGGGGCTTATAAACACAAGAGCTTAAGCTGTATGTGTATAAAACCTAGCACTAATTCTGAAGGCTCATATTTATTGATGTGCTCTTTCTGACTACCCTTAAGTTTGATTCATCAACTGAGGAAGCTGATTTGTGATGCAAATGGCATTTTGAGACATTAATGAAAGATGGTACATATGCAAGGAAGAAAGAATTGGATATATTTTTAATGATAGAAAAGGATGAGTGTTCACTTTTTTTTACCTCTCCCTTTGGTCAGTGTCCTCACTTACATCATCCCAACCAGATAATGGTACCTTCCAGTATTTTAGCCTTCCAGTAAAGGACACCTTTTTGCAACCCTTTGGAGCAATCTTGGGGCTAATTTCTTTGAGCTAATAAGGTGATAGTGATGATGATGATGATGATGATGACGATGATGATGATGATGATAAAACAAGATACTATCTGTTGTGTACCTGTTAAGTATCAAGCATTATGATAGATACTTTACTTCCAGATGTGATTTCATTCAGTTTGTATAAAAGTGCACTAGCTCTAATTTTAAGATAAGGAAACCAAAGATCATGGATATTAAAAATTGTGGGGGCTGGGGATTTAGCTCAGTGGCATAAGTGCCTGCCTTGCAAGCACGTGGTCATGAGTTTGATCCCCAGTACCAATTAAAAAAAAATTGTGTCAAAATTCACAGAGGCAGAAGGTAGTAAAGCTACATCTCAGGTTATCTAATTCCAAATACTCTTCTTCTTCCTTCATATCATTCTACCATAATGTAATCCTTGAGGCCCTACAATCTCCCAAGTATTTTGTTTGTGGTGTAGAAGACTCAGGCCTTATACAAGGGAAACTAACAAAAAATAATAGGTTTTATGGTCATGACACACCCTCATGTTCCTTTGCTATTTGTCTTGCCCTGTAGCAATTTTAACATTTTATCTCATTCACTGAGACATCCCATGACATTAAAGAATTGCCAGTACCATTTTCTAGATAAAAGAATCTAAGCTTACAATAAAGAACAAATTCCATCTCACAATCCTAAGAAAGTCCAAGAGCTGGGACACCTGTCCAAAGTTCTTCCCCCACAGAACCCAATTAATTGATGAAGAAGAAATTGTTGGAAATTCCCTGATAAGAGTACATTTGTTAATATCCAGGTTTTTCATGGTACAAATGCCAATGCCTTGTAAGCCCCTGCAGGCTACCTGCTTACCACACCAAGCACATTTTAGATGCCAACCATTTGTATTTCTCTCAGTAATTTGCAATCAGTAAGCCTAGCTCAGGGGTGGGGCATGGCATAGTTACAGTTACATTAAGAGTTCTGTGATAATACACAGGGTAATCATACTTCTCTAAATGAAACAAGGTAAATGAAGCACAAAAAAGGAGAGAAGGGGAGTATATGGAATTACAGAGTAGAGAAAAGGCATTAGAGAAGATGGGAAGGATCTATAAGAATCAAAGATAAAAAAAGAAAAACATTGAAAAGAAATATAAGAAAGGCAAAAAGTTCATAGAATATATAAATAGTTCTTCAAAACCATCCAGGCCAACATCAGAAAGGGAAACTAAGGCCTGATTATGGAAGTGATTTGAACAAAGGTAGGAAGTGAAGAGGGTTATTAAAATAAACAAAAGACACAAGAGACAAAAGAAACATTTAAAATTGGAAAGGTGAAAATGAAGTCCAGGTCCTATGTAGGAGACAAAAAAATAAAATAAAATAATAAGAGAAAAGCCACCGTGAGAGGATTGAGCAGGATAATAGGGGCTAGTGAAGGGAAAGCCAGGAATATGAAGCCAAGGAGAAATAAGAGGAGAGTGAAGACTGACACTCACCCTCACAAAGCTGGCAGGAAACCATCCCTCCTCATCGTCGATCTGGCCCCACCACCAATCCTTGTTGGAAGCATCCAAGACTTTGATGACGTCGCCAGCCTTAAATGCCAACTCCCGGTTGGCCATGGTGACGTGATCCCATACTGCCTCAGCACTAACGATGGACTCTCCAGTGATCAGCTTAAGAGACAAAATAAGAATGTGTTCAGTCCACACAGCTGGCTACCTTTCTTGTTCCTTTACCCACCCACAGAGCTCTACTAATTAGGGAAAATCTTACACATTCCCCTGGTAAGGGTTGGGGAGAGGGGAATGGCAATAGAGTATAAACTGTTAGCTTTCCATTAGCCAATGCATAGAATAACTCAATGTGTGCATATAGAGTATACATGGGTTATGCTCTCCCCTAGAAAAGAAAGCTCCAGTTCATCTCTCTTCGGTGTTTCAAGGCAGTTCTGAGTCTAGAATCTTCCCAGCATGAAATCAATAGCTAAAATGAGGTTCACATGTATTAACTTTCAATTGTCTATGCTCTTCACCCTTTCCATTTCTTGTAACTGACCAATTGAGAGTTGAAGGTACCCCCACTATACGCCTCTCCCTGGAGTAACAGATTACAACGTATACAGTAGACTCCAGTGCTACAGCCTCCTGCCCTCACTCACACATGATACTGCCTAGAAAGTTATGGGTATGAAAACCTATGATATTTTGTGATACTCTATGCCCAAGAAACTAAACCTTGGCACAGATTAATTCAGTGCTCTATACAATTATCTTGTGAGATACAACAGGAGTTTACGTTGACTTGTGCATGTGATACACATCAAAATTGGGCAGCAAAGAAGTTGAGATATGAGCTATAAGGATCACCCAGCAAGGCAAAGCCTGTGTAGTCATCCCAACCCAGCTCATTAGACCATTTTGCAAACAACAGCAGGAAACATCTATTCTCCCACCACATAAACACATATTCATGATATTTGTCTAACCACAATGATAATGGTAGGGGTTAGCGGTAGTCTGGCTCTCTCTGGCTATCATCCTGACCACTTTTCTTTGTTCACTTTTTCCACTCATCTGTTCCAGCCTGGGATCACTAGACTTCCCAGCATCTGGGGGGAACATATTCTACAATAAAGCACATATAGGCCTATCAGGCACAAGAACCTAAGGACTCTCTCCCCAGCCCTAAATTCCTGGATATGTCCTTTAACTTTAAGCTTTAAGCTAACTTTAAGCTTTTTCATCAATCTGCTTTGAAGAAGGATTCACTCCCGAAAGCAATCATGGAACCCTAAGGTTGAAGGCACAACAATTTAAAGACAACAGACATTATGCAGGAATATGTATTCTCTTCCATAGGTCTATCCTAGACCATACTCACCTATGGTCATGGGATGAATGCATAACACATCAAACACATATGCAGACATATATAATCATAACATTTCAAGTCAGTGTACTTTTCATCAAGTCCTAACTAAAACACAATTCATTGTTCAGCATTCTACTCTTGGTGCCTCTTACAAAAAATAAGGTATGAATTAATCTCCTCCATATGGATATAAGATTACCAGCAAGATCTTTTGTAACGCCACATTTCAAGTGTTTTGTGCTATACTGTTTGAAATGTGTTTTCATATCTACTACATCACTTGATTGGCACTGAATGATTAGAGTCTCACTATTACTTACTATTTTAAAGATAAGAAAATACGCTCAGAGAAGTGATCTGGTACTTCAGCCAAAAAGGAAAACATTGTGCAGCCAAATATTTTGAGTTTATATACTTTTTAAAGCATCTGATCTTTATTTTTCATTAGTATTTGTTTATAGTATATGACTGTTGTTTACATTCCTTGTGGAAAATAGATGCAAGTAAAAAATACAACTTAATTCCTTTTTTATCACCTATCCTTTCTCTCTTTCCCCTGCCCATTAACTTTCTTTTTGGGGGAAATATATGAATCACATAATGTACGTATTTCTTGGTACATATATATAACATATCTTGATTCCTTTCTTCATCACAGATAAAATTAAAACATTTATAGGTAAATGGATGCAACTTGAGAACATACTCATAAGTGAAATAAATCAGACTTGCACTTGTAAAGATCGTTTTGCTTCCCTACTGTAAGAAGCTAAAAAAGTAAATGGGATCTGCAATGTACAATAGATATTGTGAAGTGAAAGGAAGCTGTTCAAATGGAAAGAGATGAAGAAAAGAGATAAAAGGAAGGGAAAAGGAAATATATATCTAGATATAGATATAGATAACAGTTAAGATATACTGCTAATTGATATTAGTTCATTGAAAAGAAAGGTGTGTGGCTATATTGTTTAATCAATTTTTCATACCTATTGCTTATAATAGGAGTAATTAATTTTAAAATAACCCTACACAATGTACTAACCATTGTTATTCTCCTACAATCTTACATTGAAATTTTGTACCACTATTTTTGTTTTTTTTTCTTTAAAATAAAAAAAGAAACCCAGAAAAATAGGGATAGCTATTCTATTTGCAGACAAAGTGTTTTTCAACCCAAGACTGATAAGATGACACAAACTCACTACTTACTCTTTAAAGGAACAGTATAAAAGAGATATCAATCATAAATACATATGCACCAAATATTGGTACAACGTTTATAAAAATTAGTGAAAATAAAAAATAAGATTAGCATTAATACAACTGTAATGGAAGATTTCAGCAACCCACTGTCAAAAATAGACAAGTCAACTAAACAAAATAATCAGCAAAAAACTAACAGAGCTGAACTAAACCTTTGAACAAATGGACTACAGAGTGTTCCATCCCACAACAGAATATACAACCTTCTCAGGAGCACACAGGATGTTCGCCAAAATAGACCACATACTAACTAATAAAATATGCTTACATAAACGTAAAGAAATTGAAATTATCCCATACATATTATCAGATCATAGTGCAATGAAATGGGGAAAAATGGCAAAAGAATCCACAAAACATAAAAACATGAAAGTTAATTAGTACTCTCTTGAACAACTGTGTCACAGATGAAATTAGAGATTAGACAGTTTCTATGACAACACAAAAATACCAATATGACAATACCAGTATTTACAGGATGAAATGAAAGCAGTATATGAGAAAAAAAATTATAGTGGTAAACTCCCACATCAAGAAAACAGAGTAAACTCAAATAAATAGCCTAAGGTTGAAGTTCAAGGTTCTAATAAAAACCAAGTTAAAGCCAAAGCATGTATGAGGAAGACCAATATAAATATCAGAGCAAAAATTAATGCTATTAAGACTTAGGAAAAAAATGTAAAAATAAATAAATTGAAGAGCTGATTCTTTGAAATATTAAGTACAAATAGCCAAAAAAAATCCACCCAATTAGGAATAAGCTGGAAGCAATCACAATGGATCCTGTAGAATTCTAGAAGATCATCAGTACCTACTTTGAGAAGCTGTACTTTTGTAAGATGGAAAACACAGAAGAAATGGACAGATTCCTAGATACATATGAATTACCAAACCTTAATAAAAACCATATAAAATTGTAAATAATCCAATTGTCAAGGAAATTAAAGATATAATTAAAACAACTTCCAATGAACAGATATCCAGGTCCTGATGGATTACCTGCTAAATTCTTCAATAATTTTAAGAAGATCTAATGCCACCACTCCTCAAACTCTTTAAAGAAACTGAAAGGGAAACAAAACTCCCAAAGTCATTGCTAGAAGCAAGTATTACCTGATGTCATAACCAAAGAAGTATTCAACCAAAAAAGAGAAGTACAGGCCAATCTGTTTAATAAACATAGATGCAAAAATCCTCAAGAAGATACTTGTCAAACAGAATGCAGCAAGTCATGAAAAAGGTAACACACTATAACCAAGTAGAATGTATCCCCAAGGATACAGGAATGGCTTAACGTATACATACCAATAAAAGCAATGCAATATATTAACAGAAACAAGGACAAAAACCACATGATCATCTAACTACATTACAGAAAAAGAATTTGGCAAAATCTAACACCCATTCATGATAAAAACCCTAAGGAAAATTAGAACAGAAAGTCTTTATATCAATCTGAGAAAACTCATTTATGACATTAACCAAAGCAATAACCAAAATCATACTAAGTGGTCAAAATGAAAGCTTTCACTCTAAAATCAGAAACACAATAAAAGGATGCTCACTATAACCACTCCTGTTCAGTGCAGTTCTAAAAATATTAGCCAGAGCATTTAGGCAATAAAAGTAATATGGATAGGCAAGGAAGAAGTTAAATTGTCATTATTTGCAGATGACATGATACTCTATATAGACGATTCCCAAAATTCCACCAAAAGCCTTCTAGAATTAATAACCAAATTAAGTAGAACAGCAAGATACAAAGTCAACACTCACAAATCAACACCATTTCTGTACACAAATAAGAAATTCCCTAAGCAAAAAATAGAAAACAGTATGTTTCCAAGAAAAATGGCACCAAGAAAAATGAAATACTTAGGAATCAATCTAACAAAGGAAATAAAAGAAATATACATTGAAAACTACAGTACTGTGTAAAAGGAAATTGAAGAGGATATCAGAAAATGGAAAGATATGTTCTTGGATGGGCAGAACCAATATAGAAAATGGACATACCTCCAAAACTGGTAAAGAGATTTCATGCAATCTCAATCAAAATACCAACAGCATATCCCACAGAACAAGAAAAAAAATCCTAAAATTTATATGGAATCGAAAGAGACTTACAATAACAAAACAAATTCTTGGCATCAGGGAAAAGACAGGGGCATCATGATCCCTGACTTGAAATTTTGGTACAAAGCTACAATTATAAAAAAAATAGCATAGTAGTAGCAAAGTAAGGGACCTGAGAATCATGGAACAAAATAGAAGACACAGAAATAACTTCTAAGACAATCAATCACCTACCTTACTTTTGTAGTGAAAGAGCCAAACACGTTCACTGCAAAAAAGATAGTCTCTTTAGTAAATGGTACTGGGAAAACTGGCTTTCCACATGCTGAAAACTAAACTTAGACCCATATCTCTCACCATGCATTAAACTAATATCAAAATAGATCAAAACTCTAAATACAAAAATAGAAACACAATCTTTTGAGTGATAGAATAGGTAAAACACTTGAAGACATAGGTATAGGCAAAGACTTTATGAACAAAATCCCAGTTGCACAGGAGATATTACAACAAATCCACAATAGGGATCACAGAATATTAAAAATTTTTCAAAAGAAAAGAAACCACCAAGAGAATAAAGACATAACCCATGGAATGGAAAAAAATTTACCAGCTATTCCTCAAGGGACTAATATTTACAAAATATAAAGAACTTTAAAAAAATCAGACTACCAAATTTACAGACAAAATCCAAAACTGGACATCTGAAATGATAAAAAAGTACAAATGGCAAACAAATATATGAAAAAATATTGAACATCATGGGTCATTAAAGAAATGCAAATTATAACAACAGAGAGTCCATCTTACTCCAGAAAGAAATGCTATCACCGAGAAATCCATCAATAACATAAGCTGGCAAGGCTTTGGGGGAAGAGGAGCCTTCCTTAATTTTTGTTGGGAGTGTAAATTGATAAAGCCACTATGGAAATCAGTATGAAGAGTCTTAAAAAAATACCTCTGTGTGTGTGTCTGTGTGTGTGTTCCATTTGATCCAGGTGTGCTTTTTCTAGGTATCTTCCTAAAAGAATTAAAAGCTTCATACCTCAGTAATACATGCATACCTGTGTTTATAGCAGTACAAATATAATAGCTATATCTTGGAAATAACACATATGCCCATCAGCAGATAAATGAACAAAGAAAACATGGTTTCTATATACAATGCAGTACTACTTTGGCCTACAAGCTTTGAGCTAAAATAAATTTTTACTCCTTTCACTTGTGGGTACTGGGTATTTTGCCTCTGCAATAAGAAAAATAGGTAAAATTTTGGTACAAGGAGTGGCATCACTTCTGTGACGTTACCAGATCATGTTGTTCAAGAGCATTTGGAACTGGCTTGTGAGAAGTTTCAAAGACTCTGGAGATAATAGCTGAAGAAGCAGCCCTGGAATGCTCTAAGCTGAACTTGATGGGAGATTCTGGTCACAGCTCAGAAAACTGAATGCTGATAGACATGCATCCAGTAAATATCAGGCTCAGGAGGTTTCCGTTAAGAACAAGCACTGCACTGGCTATTGGACTCCAGACAACATGTGTTCTGCTTTGGCAGAAAATTTGTCTGCACTTTGTTCATGTCCATACATTTTGCAGGAGACTAAGTGCAGTGGACTAATTATTCTAGTAGAAGAAATTTGAAGGCAGTCTAATGTTGTGGTGATGGCATGGCTACTTTGGGGGCTTCTAGATCTATGTGGAGAATCAGGAATAGAGAGCTCAGCAAAATGATTTTGAAATTCCTGAGTTTGGCAAGTAAACTTATGGTCTGTAAAACTGGAATAGAGAACTCAATTAATGAAAAGGAAGAGGACAATAGTAAAGATGGCCTGAGGGTATCACAAGAACTCTAGCCTATACAGCCTAAAAACTGCAAATGTGAAAGATTTTGTTTTGAGAATAGAACTCCAGAATACAATGCTCCAGAATGGTGGAAGTTTTTCCTTCATAGTGCTTAGCAATCTAGGCACTCAAACCCTACAGCAAACAGAGAAGGAAGCCTGATGATTGCCCCAGGTGGCAGCAGATCTTGGCATCATCCACATAGTCCTGGTTTTAGGTGTATGCAGAATGAAAGAGTTCTGGGCTCAAGAAGGCTTCCACCCTGATTTCAGAAGAATGTGTAGGAAGCCAGGCATTGTGCTGCTGAGAGGGCAGTGGAAAGTTGTGAGTACAAAGCCAAAAGTGCTAAAGAGACCTCAGAATGTTGGAAAAGCCAGAAGCACAGATCATCTGAGCAAAATCCCATGAAGTGGACAAAACTAGTGCAAGAGAAAAGCCATAGTAGCTACAATCACTGGCAATATGATATAGGCAGAGCCACTCAAAACCTTTGGAGTACAATTGTTGTTACAGATGCTAGACACTAGATATGGAATTATGGGATTTAATGTTTTCCCTGAATCATGGATTTGCTTTGGGCCCATTCTTTTCTACCCGCTGTTTATATGTTTTGGAATAGGAATTTATCTTGTGCCATTGTGTTTTGGAAGTGTTTAACTTTCTATTCAATATATACAGTGGCTTCACAGCTAAGAGTTTTTCCTAAAACACAGAGAACATTTTGGACTTGGACTATTCATCAATGCTGAAATTGTTAGGACTTCGGCAACTCTTAGAGATGGACTAGATGCATTTTCCATAAAGGAATGTACATGAGTCTTTGGGGGTCCAGAGGTATAATGTTATGGTTTGTATCTTGCTATCTTCCCAAGTCCTCACGTAGTCATAAGTGAAGTTTTTTTGGATATGGCTAGATCTATGACATACAAACGTGTATTAATGCTGTGATTAATCCACAGATTAGTTTAGTATGGTTCTCAGTGTAGATGCTGAGAAGTGCCAAGCTGGATGTGGGCAGCACCACTGACAAGGCTTGTAGCCCCAATGGGATAAAAGGGACAGGAGGGCAGGCTGCTTCTTGATTCTTTGTTGCTTTCTGCCTGCCACACCACAACCCCCTTTTCCTCTGTGATACCTATCTGCCATGCCACCCTACTTTAGAGCTAGCCAACTATGGACTAAAACCTCTATAAATTGTGAGCCAAAATAAACCTTCCTCCTTTAACTTCCTCTTCTGTCTCACCAAAGAGATATTTAACTAAGACACATTTCAAAATCTAAAAATCTGAAATATTTCTGGGCTCAAGCAGTTTGGACTGGGACACTCAAGCTGTATTATTCCTAATTTTTTTTAAAATGAGGAAACTGAATATTAGAGAGGTTGAATAATTTCCCCAAGTTCACATAGCACCTAATACAAATGTAGGCATAATCTGGCCCTAGAGATTCTGCTTTTACATATCCTGTCTCTGGGTCTAAGTTTCTTCACATATAAAATGAAGTTAATTCTATACTCTCATTTGCCTTGTGAACTGTAAAATATAGAACCAAGAGCTGGCAAGTGTGTGTGTGTGTGTGCAAATGTATGAGGACTAATCAAAGGTATGTGGTATCTGTATTAAGTCTACTGTGCTCTACTATCAAAGGAGCAAAAAGATGTTTCCCTCTAATCCTCTGAGTTTTTTTTTAAAGTTACCTAAATTTGGGCTGAACCCTGACTCCAGGTCTTTCTTTTGCATACAGAATCAAAATTTAACTTACTATAAGATTTTTGTACGAGAGTACTTTGCTCATTCACTTTCATCCAACATTCAACATGTGGAAAGATCTGCTCACTGTGACTGACTTTTGGTCTTTATCTGAAGATTACAGGGCTTCTAGGCACCAAACAATAACAAATGAGGGTCAAGCAGTATACAAAGCACGTTAAGACCAGGCTACCCTACCTTCATTTCTGGGCTTCATTAATTTAAAGCAGTGACTAAAGGAGGTGAGGACTAGAATAGTCAGACAAACCAAAATGGAACTCTTAGTATGTAATAAGGACACTGAAGAGCACAGTTTTACAAAATCCAAAGACAAGAGTTTCAAACTACATAAACTTAGGCCTCAGTCTCTTCATCTGCAAAATGGGACTATGTTTGCCTTATAGGCAGAGTTGTAGAGTAAGCTGAGATGTTAGATGCAATGTGCTTAGTAGTTTTTGGCATATGCTGGTCTACTACTATAAGACATCAAATAAAGGAAGGATTATAAGTGGCTCTTGGTTCTAGGAAAGGTTTTGTAGGGTACTAAAGACAGGATTTAAAAAATAATAGGATTGGAGAACAAGTCAGCATCTCCAGATAATCAGCCATGCTGGATGGAACTTGGGAGATCAACCAAGAAAGCAATGAGCCATCTTTCCTCATAAGCAGCATGAGCGAGCCATGGGCATGCCACGGAGAGAATGAGACAGTGTCTTCTGTGAGCCTACCCATGCACAGGCTGAGAATCAAATATCCCATGCCTCCCCACCACCCCCCCCAGCAACTGGATGGTCTCAAGGTCAGGCAGAGTCGATAACAGCTAAGCTACATAAAGTATAAGCAACGAAATGCACATATTGTTAGGTTGATTATGCTGACCTGTGGCCAGAGGTCTGAGCATCTCTTGGGAGGATGACTGTATGCGATATAGCAAATATGGGGGATTTCTTTCTATCTTGACTTTGAAGGCTAATATTGTTTTCACTGTTTTGCTTTGTTCTGATTAACTGTTTTCCTCTATTCAATATTCTGTCTTGATTGCTTTTATAGTGTTCTGTTTTGAGTTTGATTTTGCTATGCCTGATTGAATGGAAAATTATTGTGAAGATAACAAGATATACAATAATATCTCTATTATTGTTATCCCGGTATACTGCTTTGAAGTTCTGTGCCAATTTTGCTGCATTGTCTTGACTGACTTTTTTCTGTCTTGTTTTGTTGTATTTTACTATCTTTAAAATAAAAAATAATAGGATTGCAACAGATAACAGAAGGAACAGGAGTGTAGTTGAGACAAAAATTTAAGAGGTGAAGACAATAGGGATTTGATGGTAAACTACTTAAGTTTGAAGAGGGCAAGATTGAAAAAGCAAAAAGGACAAACAACTGCAAATATGGACTGGAGTGACATATGAATAGTCTTGAATCTGATTTAAAGAGGAGGTTGTCAAATTTGATTCTGAGGAACAAGAATCAGTTTTATGTGTGGTCATTAATGTGTAAGGGCATATTAGGAGGAAACGTGACTTTGAAGTGATTATAAATTTTTGCTCTTGAAAGTATTCAATGTGGAGAATCAACAAGACATACAAGTAGGTTTAAAGTTAAAGTGAGGGAAAAGAAGATAGATACAAATAGGTTGTGAGTCAGTAGCTGAGGAGGAACTATAAGGAAGATTCCCTTGTAAGAAATAGCTAAGAAAAAAGGTCACATACCTTTGAAACTGCGATGATAGGAGAGGCACAGAAGAGACAGAGAATCAAACCTAAACACAGTTGTCAGCACATAATTAGCATACAATCTCATGAAAGCCAAGGATAACAGTCTCAAGCAGTAGGGGCTGATCAGCATTATCAAATGGTACAGAGTTACATAAAGAAAGCCAAGAAAAGACCTTTGGAGAGTGGCTATATCAAGGGTTAAATTTCCTATTGCCAATCAGATTTATATACCCCATAGCACCAAAAGCCCTAATTCCCATCTGTCCCTCCTCTTCATCCTACAGGTTCAACATAAAGCCAAGAGTTGGTACTTGGCTACTCTAGCAAGTTACACAAATTGCTCTGGGCCACAGGACAACACTATTGTGACTTGTAGCAGGATAACTTTCAACCTCCAGGGCAGTTGGGATGCAGGAACAAATATATGTGGCTCTTACTCAGACTTATCAATGAATGGGGCATACAGTGTTTCTTACTCAATGAAAGATATTTCAGGGCATGAATAAGAAGAAAGGGTTTTATTATGCTTGAGACGGAATAAGATTACATTCCTTTTTATCCAGACTTCTCAAAATAATCCTTATTTCAAATATTTGATCCTACAAATAGATACATTTGTCATAATAGCCATATACCCTGATTTTTAACCTATAAATATAACCACAATAACCTGGGAGCATTGGGAATTTAAAAATCTAAGACTGCTCTCTGAAAACAACAAAGAATGTGTCCTTGGAGTGAATGGGCAATGGGTTCTTTGAGGGAACAGACAAAAGAAAAGGAAGAAGAGAAGCAAAACAAGGAAGAAGAGAAGAGGCAAGATCAATTTATTAAAGACACATAAACATTGAGTTGGGGTCTTCCTTTTATGATTTAAATCTCTACAATTCTTCAAAGTTAGCATTAACATTCCCATTTCTTCTGAAGATAACCTCTGAAGTTAAACAAGCAGCCCATACTCACCCCGTTAATGGGTACTGCAGCAGATTTCAATCTCAAGTCAGCCTTATTCAATAGCTTTATTTTTGCCAGTCATGCACAGTGCCTCTTAAGAAGGCAGAGAATTAGATGAGCCCATCCTGTAATGACTTAGAGCAGTAGGAACATGTGTTACACATGATGCTGCAGGAACACACAGCCCTCTATCAACATGTGAGCCAAGTCTCTGCAGCTGAGCGTCAGACATTCAGGTTTAATTGCAGCATTGGCACTTTGTGATAAATAAGTGGGTTTTTGTTGCAGTTTGGACACTTGGTCTCTAAAATGTTTGCCATTGCTTCCCTAGAGAACTTATTAAAAGACATTTCTGAGTCCTGGATTTTTGATTTGGTAGCTCTGAACTAAAGCTCCAGATCTTAATAGGTCCCAACTAATGCTGATGGTACATAAAACATATTTGGGAAAACCAATTGCCCTAGATCAGGGATGGCAAGCCTTTTAGAGCTTTCAGTGATACAGCCTGCTGTGGCATGTGGGCCAGAAGTTCACAACTACTGTCCTAGATAATTTTCCTATTCCAATCTCTATCCTTTTATCTCCTGAAGTATCAGGAGATACTTCAGGAAGTATCTTATTTCTAGTACTTCCATCCTATTTTCAAGGCTTTCTACAGATGTTGATGTATGTCTTAGAAAGGAGGTTTGGGGTCATGTAATAAGTACACTCAATAGCAGACTGTGCTAACACAAGAAAAAATAACCAGGATTACAATCCTCAATTGGTTTTCTAGAGCTAAATCACTTGTTTCAATCTTCTTGCTCTTGCCCCAAATCTGAAAATTACCAAACCCCAGACAAATACTTAATTAGCCTGGGTGATTACTAGATACACTTATTTGATTATCAAGAAGCAGAAGGGTGATTTTTTTCGAAAACTGAGCAACTGTGTGTTGCATAGAATAGCAAATGTGCCAATTGCCATAAAGGTAGCTGAGCTGGGCTTGCCTTCTGAGAAGAAACACAGAAAGAAAAGGAAGAATATGAACCTAATTTATATCTTTATGACACTTTCTGAGTTTGACATCTGCCCCTTTCTTCACAGAATAACCTCTTAAAAACTAGCATGAACAAAAGCAAAATTCCTTTTCCTTGTACTCTCTAAACATATTAAAATAAGCTGGAATTTTATATTCTCTTTGGAAGTAGTCATACATCATTTTAATACATACTTTTAAATATTGACTCTACCTCATCAAAAGTGTTGATACATAACCATCCTCCATTTCTGGAAAAGTGTGACCCAGGCTGTTTCAACAATAGCTAAGAGGTACCATGGTGTAAAGCAAAGGCTCAAATGACAAATAGAAACTCTGCCAGTAACTCATTGCATACTGGAAAGCAGCCTATATATCCATCAACAGATGAATGAATAAAGAAAATGTGCTATCTACACATAATGAAACACTACTATAAAGGATAAATTCAAGACATTTGTAGGAAAATAGATACATCTGGAAAATAAAATGTTAAGTGAAGTAAATACATAAGCTTAAATGCCATACAATATCTCTCATTTGAGTAAGGCAAAGTGCAAATAAAGAGCAAAATAAAAGACTGACAAAAGAAAACAGAGAAATGAGAAAGATACAAAGAGACTGAGGGTGAGAGGATAGGTAGAGGGGAAGTAAAAACATCTAATATGTGACCAAAATGTACATATACCAAATAGCCACAATGAATATAAACATTATGTGCCATAAACTTGAACTAAGAGAGAAGACAATATGGTGGATCAGTGAGCAACAAAATACAAAGCCTCCCAGGAGAAACAACTCATATGCCATAATAAAACACCCTGGAGAGACCCAGACAGGTGGAGATGGATACTCTTGACACAGGAAGAAATTAAAGCATAAAAAAAAGCTCATCAAATACTTCAGGACTACAACTGAAACAGCAGAAAATTACAGGACACAGTGTTTTCATGGTGATCAGCCAAGTGTGCACCAGCTTGAATCCACGCAGGCCAGTAGAGCTGCCCAAACTCATTCCTGCCTCCACTCACAGGATGCACAGCAGCGCTGAAGTCAGGGGTTGGTGAGCCCAATGGAGAGCACCAGAGCCAGTGAAGGGACCTTTATTAATCCACAGTCAGTGCTGGGAATGAGATCCCCCCCACATGGGAAGGGTGCAACCAAATGGGCCACATGTTGGAATCAGGCAGGAGGAGCCTGAACTGGGAGTGACAGTGACTTCAGTTGGTTGTCTCTCCACAGAGCAGATTCATGGGATTTGCTTGGACTGGGCTATGCCCCTGGCCGGGACCCAATGAGCCATCCCAAATCGATTCCCTGCACCTAGCAGGAACAAACTGGGTGAAAGGCCCCTGAAATTTGGTTGGCCTGGTGGGGGTGGCAGGCAGGAGAGGGCAGAGTTCCCTCACCAGTGTGCTTCAGAGGAACTGTGGCCAACAATGTAACCTGTGTGGAGGAAGCCAAGGCCATGACAGGAAAGAGAGGTAGGAGGAGGGCCCCAGTCCAGGACCCTGAGAACACTGAACCAGGAGAAGGAAAAACAAGGGAGACTGAGGGCAGCAAACATACAACATCAGACATGGCTTCAATGGACATAAAGAGATATCTACATGACCTTCTAGATGAGTTCAAAACTGAAATATTAAATCAGGTAAAGCAGGATATGAGTAGAGTAATAAAAGAAATGCTCTCAGGAAGCATCTCTCAGGATTTACAGAGGGGAGAAGGGAGGAACACAAAAAAAGGAGAGAAACATTCAATAACGAATATAAAGAAAATGTAGAATACACAAAGCAGATTCAAAGAGACTACCAGGAAATTAAATACTCCATTGAAAGCTGGAAAAACTCCTTAAAAGAAACTAAGGGTAGACTATCAAAACTTGAAGACAAGTTGGCAGTGTGTGATCATGAAAGGAAAGATCTCTTAAAAATAACAAGGAAACAGGCAGTAAAAATACAAAGGCTAGAAGATGACAAGAGAATCTACAATTTAAGAATAAGAAATGTGAATGAAAAAGCAGGAATACATACAGGTGAATTACAAAGGCTATTCATGGAAATAATTAAAGAAAACTTCCCAAGCATGGGAAAAGAAAATCACATTTGGTTATGTGAAGCATACAGAACTCCAGCCAACTACACCCAAAACAGAGCTACACCCAGATCTATAATAATCAAGATACCAGAAATTCAATATAAAAACAGAATAATAAAAGCCATCATAGAAAAGAAACAGATATAAAGGTAAGCCCATCAGGATCATGGCTGACTTCTTGACACAGACCATCAGATCAAGAAGAGCTTGGAGTGAAGTATTCCAAGCCCTGAAAGAGAATAACCTCCAGCCCAGATTGATATATCCTGCAAAACTGTCACTAGAGGTTGATGGAGAAACAAGATGCTTCCATGACAAAGAGGAACTCAGGGAGTTTGTGACCACTAATACAACCCTACAGAGAATACTGAAGGACATTCTAGAGAGAGAAAAAAAATACCAGGATTTTAGGAACAGTGGCAGAAAGGCCTCAATGAGTGGGGCAGGGAGTAGACTGAAGGAGAAAAGTAGACAAACAAAGGCAAGAAAATAGCATGGCAAAAATGAGGCAGAGAAGGATAACTAGAATCTCTAGCATAGATGGCCTTCATACACTATATTTTCAATAGTGCACCAGGATTTAAATCCCACATTACTCACACCACTCTGCTTAGATGTATTATATTCTGTTCCAGTCATTCTACCTGTACTAGATTTGAGGGCACAGACAGTAATCCTGAAAATAACAGGATATAGTATGGTAATCATCCTTAATTTCCTATTAACTTAATCTAAAGCTCTGTAAAACCTACACTGTTTAACCATGATTTATCATAATCGAATCTGGTTTGTTGGATCACTGTTTTGTATTGATAGATTTTATTCAAAGCTGTTATGATTGATAGTGTCAAGTCTGAGAGTGTAGGCAACTGCACTTAAGATGACAAGATCCACTAGAATATCCACTCTGGTTTGATAATTACCTGCCTTTGAAGTTTTATACTGTCTACAATGTTTTATTGTTACTACTATTATTATTTACTGCTATACTCAATTATACTGTTATATTCAATTATGCCTGATGATATAGACATTCTATTGAAGATAATAAGAAACACAGTAATCATTGTAGATCACCTTGTACTATGGTTTTATACAATTTTGGGGGGTTTTTTTGGTTTCATCTTTTTATAGGAATTTGTTTTGTTTTGTCTTGCTATGTTTTGTTTTTCCCTTTAATACAGAAAGTATAGAAATACATGCAGAGATTCATGCATGCGTAGCTGTTTACACTCTCACTGTTTGACTATCTAATTTGTATGCTTTAATTTTGTAACTTGAGCAACTATTTGTAAGAGGACAATATGTAATTTATCAATTAATGATTTCTTATTGTTTATCATTTTTTGGAATTCTGCATTACCTCTACCCTTTATATGCTTTTGTTTCTCTTTAAATTAAAAAAATGAGTCTTCAAATCCTCAGACATGGTATTTATTTAGGTATCATTTACTTTATCTCAGTAAGATTTTAAAGCCTTAAGTTTATACAAATCCATGTAGAGACTCATGCATGCGTAGCTGTTTACAGTCTTACTGTTTAAATATCTACTTTGTATGGTTTAATATTGTAACTTAAACAACTATTTCTAAGAGGACTATATGTAATTAATCAACTAGTGATTTCTTACTGTTTATCGTTTTTTCTTAAATTATGTATTATATCTACCCTTTATATGTTTTTTTTCTCTTTAAATAACAAAAATAATAACAATGAAAATGAGGAAAGATGGAGGGACACAGTGAGTGTGGAGGGAAAGGGGAACAAAAAAGAATAAAAACCCTGATATATATACACATATACATATATATGTACGTATATGTGTATGTATATGTATATACATATATATTCCCTAAAATGAATGTAAACTTCATGTATTGTAAATATGTACTAATAAAATAGATTTAAAAAAATGTAGCCAAATGGACCAAGGATAACACATGAGAGAGAAAGTTTTATAGACTACCAGTCATTAGCCTCTTGACTGGAGAAGTCTCTCACACCACAGCGGTTCCCAAGTGATAAACATTATCTCATAACATAAAAACACCTTGGATAAGAGTTAATGTCAAGCTGTTCTGGGACTTTCTGGCATCTCTCAAGTACCTCTAACCTATAAGTAAGACACTAAAAGACAAATACACTAAAAGCCTTAACATGAGGCCCCCCCATTCAAATTCTGCTCAGAATTACCCCAAGAGTTTTATCAAGCATGTCTAGAGATTGTAATCACTTATATTGAAACCAGCTGCCTTAAACTTTGTGGGACTAACAGTGTGTAGCAAGAATTTCATAATTTCCCTTTACTGCACTAGACCAGTCACAAGAAAACTAGAATCTCTGAAGCTCTACTTCATGTTTCTCCTCCTCATAAGGTTCCAGCAAGAATAAAGAATGAAAGAGAATTTTATTAGTCAGCCTAAAGAAGCTGTCTATATTTGCTCTGCTCCTCCTTCTTCCCTGTCCCTCAGCATTGATATCACCACTACCCCTAAAACAATGTCTTATTATCATCTATAATCAATACTTTATTTCCTAGAGCTGTACATAATTTACTTAAGGCAGCAATATTCTAAAAGGCAAATCATTAACATAATGACAACAACAATAAGAACAGACTCATCAATGCCCTTTCTGTTACAGGCAACTGAGTTAGTTAGAAATATTATAGGTAGTCAGATAGGGCTGAGTCCTCAAAGGAGCCAGTACAAATGTTCAGATACCAGGAGCGAGGGGAATGGTGGCTATCTAGCCTACTATGGTCCAAGAACTCAGCGCAAGCCTGCGTCAGGCATAAGCTCCCCGGAAGTTCCAGCGAGGGCCCGCTCTGCCACTGGGAACTCAGCGCAAGACTGCCTCAGGGCAAGGCTGCCCAGAACTTCCACCGAGGGCCCACCCTGCCACAGGGAACTCAGTGCAAGCCCGCCTCAGGGGTAAACTCCTTGAAGCTCCACCAAGAGCCTGCTGTGCCACCAGGAACCCAGCGCAAGCTCACCTCAGGGATAGGCTACCCAGAATCTCCACTGAAGGCCCACCTTGCCAAAGGTAACATTCAGGAATCCCTCCCAAGAATGAAAACTGCCCTGGACTGCTGCAGAAGGGCCCGGCCTCCCACCTGGAACATCAGAAGATCTCAGCAGGATCCAGTTAGTGTGAAAAAATTTGGAACTTTACTCCCAGGTGGTGAACTTTGGACTACACCAGATTGAATGTATCAATTTGGTGAGTATACCCCTAAAATAGAGGTGTACAGGGGGTAAATAGGGCCAGTAGTAAAACCCCCTCAAATTAACTGTAAGACATTGGTGTGTCTGAAAAAAATGTGTGTGTGATCCCCTCCTACACATAGAAAACACCAGGCAGAGTGAAAATGACAAAACAAAAAAGCAAAACGCAGTCTCAAACATAAAGTTCACCAGAAGCAAGTACGGGAGAAACTGAAATAGAGGACCCCAAAAGCAACACACTGGGAATCTCTGAAAAGATAGCCAGTGAAATAAAAAAAAACAACTGCATCAGGCTATAGAGGAAATCAAATTAGAAGTACTCTCCCATGTAAAGATAGAAAAAACAACTTTAGTAAAGGAGCTGTTCAATGCAGTTAAAGAAGAACTAGAGAAAAAAGTACATGAGCATGAGAAACTGATTGAAACTTTGATTAAACAATGCAGAAAACAATCAGAATTCATAAACAAACACAAAGAGACATCCAAGAAACACAAAATTCTATTGAAAGCATGCAAAACTGCCTAAAGGAAGCTGAGGATAGGATTTCGGACCTTGAGGACAGGATCACAGTGACTGATCAGGACAAAATAGAACTTTTAAAAACAGCAAAGCAGAATGAAATGACAATCCAGAAGCTTCATGATGATGCCAACAGCAACAATATAAGAATAATGGGCATTAGTGAAGATACAGGACTCCAGGCAAATGACATATGTAAAGTATTTACAGAAATAAGAGCAGAAAATTTCCCAAACATTGGGAAAGAATCTGATATGCAGATAAGTGAGGCATATAGGACATTAAACAGTCACAATCAACATAAATCCACACCCAGACACATAATAATTAAGATATCAGACATACAGCATTAAAACAGAATATTAAAAGCTGTCAGAGAAAAGACACAACTCACCTATCAGGGAAAGCCCATTTGAATCAAAGCAAACTTTTCAGCACAAACCCTCAAGAAAAGAAGAGCTTGGAGTGAGGGATTTCAAGACCTGAAAGAAAACAATCTTCAACCCAGACTGATGTACCCAGCAAAACTTTCATTCAAATTTAATGGCCAAACAAGATACTTCCATGACAAAGAACAACTGAGGAAATTCATGTCCATCAAGCCAAACCTAGAAAGAATACTGAAAGACATACTAGACAGAGATAAAAATGTCCACAATCCCCAAAACAACAACAGAAAGAAACGTCCAGGTAGAATAAGCAATTAAATAAGAGGAAAAGCAGAAAGAAACAACTGGAACATAACATGGCAAAGTCAACCCAGTACATATCAGTGCTATCCATAAATATAAATGGCCAAAATTCACCTATAAAAAGAAATAGATTGACAGAATGGATCAAGAAACAGGACCCCACAATATGCTATACACAAGAAACACATCTGAGCCAAAAGGAAACTCATAGATTAAAAGTCAAAGGATGGAAAACAGTATTCCATGCAACAGGAACCCAGAAAAAATCAGGGGTAGCTATTCTATTTGCAGACAACGTGAACTTCTAACCTAAAATGATTAAAAGAGATAGAGAAGGTCACTACATACTTGTTAGTGGTAAAACTCAAGAGGAAGAACTAGCAATTAAAAATGTGTATGTGCCAAATACAGGAGTGCCCAACTATAAAAGACAGATACTAATGGACATGAAAAACCAATATACAAGAACACAATTATAACAGGATATCTTAACAGCCCATTGTCACAAAGAGATAAATCAACTAGACAAAAGTCAGCAAAGAAATAACAGAACTGAATCATAACTGTGAGCAACTGGGCTTAATAGAGGTTTACAGAGTGTTCCACCCAACCACATCAGAATACATATTCTTCTCAGCTGCACATGGGACATTCTCCAAAATACACCATATATTATACCATAAAACATTCTTAAGTAAATGCAAAGGTATTGAAATCATACCATGCATAATATCTGACTATAGTGCACTGAAATTGGAAATTAATGGCAAAAGAAATAGTAAAACCTGCATAAATACATGGAAATTAAATAACAGCCTTTTGAACAACCAGTGGGATACAGATGAAATTAAAGAAGAAATAAATCAATACCTACAATTCAATGAAAATATAGAAACAACTTACTGTAATCTGTGGGATGCAATGAAAGCAGTCTTAAGATGGAAATATATAGCAATAAACTGTCATATCAAGAAAACAGAAAAAGCACAAATAAACAAGCTAATGCTCCATCTCAAGCATCTAGAAAAAGAGCAAGCTAAACCAAAAACTCATAGAAGAGAGGAGGAAATTGAAAAGATTAGAGCAGAAATAAATGCAATTGAAACTAAAAAAAATACAAAGAATTAATGAATCAAAAAGCTGGTATTTTGAAACAATAAACAAAATTGACAAACCCCTAGCTAACTTTATCAAGAGAAAGAAAGAAAAATCCCAAATTCATGCAATAAGAACTGAAAAGGGTGAAATTACTACAGATCCCATGGAAATTCAAAAGATCATGAATACCTACTTTGAAAATCTCTACTCACATAGAGTGGAAAACACAGAGGAAATGGACAGATTTCTAGAAACATATGAAGTACCAAAGCTCAACCAAGAAGACATAGCAGTTTTGAACAACCCAATATCAGCTATTAAAATTGAAAATGTAATTAAAAACTACCAACAAAGAAAAGCCCAGGTCCTAATGGATTCACAGCTGAATTCTACAAGAAATTTAGAGAAGATTTGTTGCCAGTACACCATAAACTCTTCAGTAAAGTTAAGAAAAAAGCAATCCTCCCTAAATCATTCTTGGAGGCAAGTATTACTCTGATATCAAAACCAGAGAAAGATCCAACCAAAAAAGAGAACTATAGGCCAATCACACTGAAGAACATTGATGCGAAGTTTCTCAACAAAATACTAGCAAATAGAATGCAGCAAATCATCAAGAAGATTATACATCATGACCAAGTGAGGTTCATTCTAGGAATGCTGGGATGGATTAACATATGGAAATCAATAAATGTAATACACCCCATCAACAGAGCCAAAAACTAAAACCATATGGTCATCTCAATAGATGCAGAAAAAACTTTCGACAAAGTCCAACACATGTTCATGATAAAAAACCTTCAGAAACTCGGATTACAGGGCATCTACCTCAACCTTATAAAGGCCATCTATGACAAACCAACAGCCAACATCATACTAAATGGACAAAAACTGAAAGCTTTCACTTTAAAATCAGGAAAAGACAAGGATGTCCACTCTCACCACTCCTTTTCAGCATAGTTCTGGAAACACTAGCCAGGGCAATCAGACAAGGGAGAGAAATAAAAGGAGTAAAGATAGGAAAGGAAGAAGTTGAATGATCACTATTTACAGATGACATGATACTCTATATAGAAGACCCAAAAAACTACATTAAAAGACTGCTAGAGGTAATAAACAAGTCCAGCAGTGTAGCTGGACACAAAGTCAATGCTCAAAAATCAATAGCATTCCTGTACACAAACAAAAAACTCACTGAGATAGAAATTATGTAAATATTGCCCTTTACAATAACATGTAAAATAATGAAATACTTATGAATCAACCTAACTAAAAATGTCAAAGACCTATATGCTGAAAATTATACTATGCTGAAAAAGGAGATTGAAGAGGATATTAGAAAATGGAAGGACATTCCTTGCTCTTGTTTAGGAAGAACAAACATTGTGAAAATGACTATACTCCCAAAACTGTTATACAGATTTAATGCAATCCCAATCAAAATACCATTGACATACCTCAAAGATCTAGAGAAAGCAGTACTAAAATTCATTTGGAAACAGAAGAAACCTAGAATAGCAAAGGCAATTCTAGGCATCAAAAGCAAGACAGGAGGCATCTCAATTCCTGACTTGAAACAGTACTATAAAGCCACAGTGATAATATCAGCTTGGTACTGGCAAAGAAATATACCTGAGGATGAATGGAACAGATTAGAAGATTCAAGCACAACTACAAAGACACCCAGCCATGGGATATTTGACAAATGGGCTAAATATGTCCACTGGAAGAAGGATAGTCTCTTTAATAAATGGTGTTGGAAAAATTGGCTCTCTACATGCCCAAAACTGAAACTAGATCCATGCATATCACCATGCACAAAACTAAAGTCTAAATGGATCAAAGACCTCAATATTAAAACAGAAACACTAAATCTACTGGAAGACAAGGTAGGTAGAAGTCTTGGAGACATAGGGCTAGACAGAGAATTCATGAACCAAACACAAACTGCACAGGAAACACTTCCAAGAATCAACAAATGGGATCTCACATTATTGAAAATTTTCTGCACTTCAAAGGAAATAATCAACAGAGTGATAAGAAAACCAACAGAATGGGAAAGAATTTTTAACCAGCAACCCCTCAGACAAAGGAATTGTGTCTAGAATATATAAAGAATTGAAAAACATCAATCCCCCCAAATTCAAAGAGCCTCTCCAAAAATGGGCATCAGAGATGAACACACAGTTCCCAGAGAAAGATATACAAATGGAAAATAAATACATGAAGAAATGTTCCCCATCACTGGTCATTCGAGAAATGCAAATTAAAACAGCATTGAGATTCCACCTTACTCCGGAAAGAATCACTGCCATCAAGAAATCATCTAATAACAAATGTTGTTGAGGCTGTGGGGAAAAAGAAACACTGCTCCACTGTTGGTGGGAATGTAGACTGGTGCAACCATTATGGAAATCCATATGGAGAATTCTCAGAAGACTAGGATTGGAAGCCCCATTCAATCCAGCTTTCCCCCTCTTGTGTATTTTCCCCAAAGAACTGAAAAGTTCATATCACAGTGATATATATGCACCCATGTTCATAGCCGCAAAAATTGTGATAACTAAATCCTGAAAAAAACCAAGATGCCCATCAACTGCAGAGTGGATGAAAAAGATGTGGCATTTTTATACAATGGCATATTACTCAGCTATAAAAAAGGATGAACTTGAGGCCTTCATAGGCAAATGGATACAACTTGAGACTATCCTCATTAGTGAAATAAATAAGAACCATATTTATAAATATCATATTGTGTCTCTAGTGTAAAAAATAAATAAGTACTACAAGAGTAACAAAACCAAAATGTGTAATTGCTATTGTAAAAAAGAGAGGAAAAGAAAGTGCTCTAAGGTATATAACTGCATGTATGTTTGAGTGTGTAAAATAGGTGACCATACTGCTGAATCTTTGTTGGATCTTTGAGCAGAACTGTTTGTAGTCTGACTGTTTGAATATTTACTATGTACCCTTTAACTTTGTAACTTGAACTACTACAACCAGGATGACAGTATATAACTTATATTTTAATGATTTGTTAATGGGGCTTTTTCTCATTCTCCTTTTTCTTTCTTTCTTTTAGAATTCTGTATTGTTGCTACCCTTTTTTCTGTTTTTTTTTCTTCTACTTAAATAAAATTTATAAATATAAAAAAAAAGTTCAGATACCTTGTGACCTCTGACACAGGCACCTCCTGCTATGGGCCAGTTCTCAAGACAAAAGCAAAGGAAATACAACCACATCCTAAGGATTGCTATCCAAATAGCTGTCACCCTGAGGAAGTCAGGAGTCACCATCCCAATCCCTTACTGGAAGACTCACTGAGGTTAAGCATGCCCGCTTACAACATGAATGTTTTCCTCATTTATTCCTGACATAATCAATTTTACCTGAGCAGTTAATCTTATTGGTTAACCATAGTTCTGTCCCACCTTATGTCCACCTTGTGAGTTCCTATTTTTTCTCACCTTGGACCTGTCTAACCTCATGATTTTACTCTATAAAATTCCCTAAAAAGACAGCCTTTGGCAACCCACTCAGGACCCTTTCTGTCCCCCAGACAGAATCTTTCTTTCTCTCAATAAATATATTCTGTTCTTAACCTCTGCTGTTCGTAAAATTTTTCAATTTTAGAGAACATGAACTCGTATTGGATATATAGTAGGTTGGGAGTTTCATTCCCCTATATCATCTCTACAAATTGCTTAGTAAAATATATAACAAACTGAACGCATTCTCTAACCCTTTGCTGTCTGTTGAGCATGTCTGAGCCCTATAACCAAAATGTTCCTGCTCAGGGTGTCATGCCCTTGGGCTGGGTACTAAACCTCCAGTCACCAACTCGAATCTCTTGCTGCCTTCATTCCCTAAGATAAAGGCAGATCAGGACTAACCTAGAAGAAAAGCAGAGGAGCTCAACAGCTTGAAATAACCCTGAAATAATCTAGACCTACCTTGACACCTATACCTGAGTTCTTGGTTTTTTTCTGTGACTGCAATGGGACCAATACTGATAACCTTCAATTTTCCTGGACTATGACTTGGAGCTTAGCTTTGGGAGTTTCCTAGGCAGGGTGGGGGTAGAGTTCCTCTAGGTTTCCAGAATGGTAGGAGGAGGGGTCTAAAACTACATGAAGAATCTGTGCTCTGTGCCTCCCACATGGATAGTTCTATACTCATCAACACCAGAGGGTGGGTGGGAAAGGCAAAGAGAAGGAAAGTCATTTTTTTATCCATTTGACAGATGCCATGTTAGGAGGGCTGTGGGGGGGGCAGGGGAAGAGACAGGTTGGAACTAAGGGTTCTAATGTCTAAATGTGACCATCTGGTTTAAGGTGATGAGAACACAAACAGCATTTAGTCAGGAGCATTGTGACCTCTCTTGTCTGGAGAATAGAAAGGAAAAATATATTTTAATCAACTTATACCAACTTGAAGTCTCGGTATGCTCACTTAGCATACAGGGTTACTAAACTTTGGGCCTTGGCATGCATTTCCAAAGTGAATGTAAGTGTCCACAGGGGAGTCATTACAAGCCAGAGAGGAAATCTGTATCTAAATAGTCCATCAGAAAGCAGAAGATAGTTTCCAGTGGTTCATTGACTTCCCTCTGCATCTTGGCTCACAGTAAAAGACATCCAGCCAAGCTCAAGAAACCTAACAGTGTTTTTAGTCCATGTCAGAAGCCTTTTGTGCTCAGGAATGGGCTGCATTTCTCCTGACAAAATCTACCACAATCCTGGGTTCCCAGCAGACATTCATTAATTGGTAGAAGAATGGAGGGCAGGGGCACTGGCTCTCAGAGTGAGCCAGTGACTCAAATTAGATGATCTAGCTTCCTATTAGACTCTTTTTTAAAGAATTCAAGTGATACAGCATCTAAAATAAGGCTTCATACAGGACACAAGAGAAGCCAAATCAGATCTACACTCAAGTGTCCTGGAGGGATGGTACCAGTTTTGTACCTGCAGGAAAATTGTTTGTGCTTACAACAAAAGATCTTCAAGTAGGTTGCTCAGGCTTATGTAAAGGAAGATTCTTCCAATCTGGGATAGGTAGAGGATGTGGAGGTAGACAAAGGAGGGGACCCAAAGTAGCTAATTGGGGAAAAAGCATCCAGTAAGTGCCAGGGTTTGAAGCTACTCTTCTTGACTCTGTCCAAGGCTCAAAAGCCTGAAAGATCATGGATTCTTTTACACAGAGGTGATCTAGATTGGAGACTCAAAAGAGCTATCACAATGAGATGAGTCTTCAATATTACAGGTAAGAAAACTGAGGGTGAAAAATTAAGTTGGTTAAAGTATTAATGTAGGCAGTACCAGAGCTAATAATAGAAACCAAGTCTATAGTCTTTTAGAACGATGTATGTCAAATGCTTTTGAACCCTATACTCTAAGTTTTTTGTTTTGGTACCAGAGATTGAACTCACAACCTCGCACTTGCCAGGCAGGTGCTGTGCCGCTGAGCTATATCCCCTGCCCCTACACTCTAATTTTTAAAAACAAAAACACTTAGCTGTGCCTTTCATTAAAAAAAGTAACTATGCAATAATAGATGTCAGTTTGTTTCCTATTATTTCAATATTTATATGCATCCCACTATTTTAGGCAGCTAAGTTAGATAAAAATTAATACACAGTCAGAGAGGGACTAGGCTCTTAAGGAAGCTGGTGAAAAATAAAGACATCAGAATTGTAGATGGAAGCACATCTAAAGAAGGCCAGGCCTCAAGACAGAGATGCAAAGGCCAGGCCTAAATGCCTCCTTAAGGAATAAACAGAAACTTGAAATTATTTCATAATTAAAACCATCTGTCCCAGTAGGTCCAGATAGGCATCATTCACCCAAGTGGGTGACAAGAGCATCTGGATCTGTCCCTTCTCTAAAATGCCTTTGTTCTTCACATGTACCCTTACTGTGTGACTCATTTCCCTATTGGACCAAAATTAGCTAAGCAGCTATTACTTATAGGTTGATGGCAGTTTGACTAAGTTGTACCCACATTGTGACTTTGCTGTATAAATTACCCCTGACAAAGGGCTTTGTTGGCAACATACTTGGGACCCCTCCTGTCTCCCAAGAGATATTTCTCAATATAAACCTTTCCTACCCTTAAACTTCATTGTTCCTTGGAATTCATTCTTCAGTTTGGAGGGACACAAATTTGTCACATCTGACATCTAGCAGGTTGGGAGTTGTATTTCTCTTGTATTACCACATCGTCTTGTAAACCTCAAATATAAATAATAAAAATTTTAACAAACTTGCAAGAAAACACTTATACCAGTATCTAAATACTTTTACAGTATGGGCCTTATAAAAATTACCTCACAAGTAGAAATTTAAAACAAGTATTATTAACAATTTAATGCATGAAAAATTTCTGCAAATTTACCCCCTGAAACTTACTGTACAGATCTCTGTTTTAGATATGTCTGGTACTCTTTGCTCCCACAGCTCTGCAGACATTCCTTCAGTACTAAAACCAGAGCTTGCTACTGCAAGGGTTCTAAAGAGATCTGACTGTCTGGGAAAAGAAAGGACAAAAACAACTCAGAACGATGTCTGAGTAACTTCCAGAATTACTCTCAACATCAGATATCTTTGCTTGGGAATCTCAAACTCAAATTCAAACTAAAATGTAAATGATAGTAGAAAACAATGGCATAGGAACAATGGGCTGCAAGATTGGCTTCATTAGTGACTTCTTGTGTACTTAGATCTAGTTCTTTTCTGAGCTAGCTGAATTAGGTCATTTCAAATAGAAAGCTAAGCAAAAAGAATCAGATAGATAAGCTTAAGTACCATTCGCTAATTTGAATAATGTAAAATAAAAGTTTGACAAAAGGGAGATAAATCTTTTGCAAGTGGTAAGGGGTCTAAGAAACCAAGCATGCGGGGAGAGGGGAGAAAAGGAGACATAAAAAGGTTTAGGATGTGTCATGTACATATATCAAATATCCACAATGAATGTAAACATTATATATCACAAACATGAACTAAAAAATGACAATAGTAATAATGAAAATGGGGAAAGAGGATCTAGAGACAGAGGGGTGGGAGGAACACAAGAAAAGGAATGGAAATACAAATAATCAAGATATGTTAAGTGTATGTACCTACTCCCTAAAATAAACACAAACTTTATGTACTGTAAACATGTCCTAGTAAAATAAAACAAAATAAAAACAAATAAAAGAAATAAATTTGGGACCATTTTTGAGCTATACTGCTGTCTTTCTCCTCAAGTTTTTTTTTTGCCTTTGTTTTGGTTTTTGCACTGAGAATTGAACCCAAGCCCTCACACATCTAGACAAGCACTCCACCACTGATCTGCATTCCTTACTCATTTTATTTTGAGACAGGGTCTCACTAAGCTGCCAAGGTTGGCCTCAAATTTGTGACACTCCCTATAATCCCCACCTGTATTTCTGCCTCTCTAGAAGTTGTGATTATAAGACTTCACCAATGTGCTCAGCTGTGAAGGTAGGTAGACTTTCACTTGAGGAGGGGTGGTGTCCTGTATAGGGATGGCTTTGGGTTCCACTAGCAGAAGCAAGAACAATACCTCCTCCAGCCAATGTAGGCCAATGGGTTACAATGACCCCAAGTATCTTCTCCCAAATGATTAAGTAGGACCACTTTTATCTGTTCAACATATTATAGTTTCTAAATTGTCTTCAAAACTAGGATATCATTAGATCCTCTCAACAATTCTGAGATAAGCAGAGAAAGAATGAGTTGTTCTATTCTAAATGCCAGGAAACAGGTCTAGAAAAAAGGAAGCCACTTAGCTACCCCAGAAGCAGAGTTCAGAAAAAAAAGCCAGATGTTTTGCCTTTTCTTATTGGAAAAAAATATGGCTGACATTTATTGAAGGTTTAAAATGTATGAGATAAATCTAAAGTTTTACATATACTAACATTGCATTCCAGTTTAAAGATGAACAAACTAACATTCAGAAAAATGGATTGATCGATGAAAGTCACACAGGGCCAGAATCAGAAACCAAAAGGTTTTACTCTCAAACCAGTAGTGTTAAATGCTGCTCCCCACAACACAGCTTCACACTTTCAGGTATGATTCAATGAAGTTCAGTCAAACAATCTCCAATGTACAGTAAGGTAGAGAACAGTGTATATAGTATATTATAATAAAAAGTACAGAGTAATACATTATATTTGCTTATGTATCCATATTTTTCTGAAAGTATTCGTTGGTGATCTCTGTAGAGAAAAGCTGGGTTGCTAGAGGGCAGGGGTGGAGAGAAAGACTTTATTGTGTACTCTGTTGTACCTTTTAAATTTTGAACCGTGTATTAAAAATTTTTCAGTGAGGTGTCTAAGGTCAAGTGAGTTGAGAAAATTGCATGGCTGTTTCTTGGTAGGGCTGTAGCAGCTAACCCTTCCCCATTTACCTCTCTGCCTTCTCAAACTTGAAGAAAAAAAGGTATCTGTCTCCTATAATCCTCCAGTCCCCCTTCTTGTTTATCTAATCCTGTAGAAGGGTCATTATTGCAGTTATTCTACAGTTTTAAAAACATAAATGAAAATAGCAACAGATTGAGCTAGGTTTCACTAGTAATCAGTGTAAATCAAAAAATAATGCATTAGCAGCAAGAGAGATGACACAAAAGACCTTTAATCTCAATGGCTAGTATCCAAAGCCTGACCTCCAGATTCCCTCTACCACTTTTACCACTCTGAGTCAATGTGCCTACCTTCCCTTCTCCTGAATTCAGAATGGCAGAAATAAACAAGCAATGAAAGCTCTATGAGATTCTCCCAACTCAAGAGTTTTTGGGTGCACAAAGGAAGAATACACCTAGAGAGAAAAAGCAAGCCCAGCTGAATTTTAATCTTCACATTAAATCCAAAAGAGTCAGCTTATATGGTCTCTAAGGCCTCTTAACTTTGGTTCTTGGATTTCAACAATCTTGTCCCTCAAGAGTTGGCAAAAGTCTTCCAAAAGTCAACCCTCAAACATATTTTCTTCTGTCTTACCCTTAGGTAGGTAGGTCAGCCCCACATGGCTTCTATAACCAGAAAGCTGTGAAGATATGGGTAGCCAAGGTAGATCCAATGCCTTATGGGATCCTCCCCCAGAAGTGGATTAAATAGGCAACATAATTCCCTCTTATAGCAGCTGAACATTTTCTCTAATGTTATACTGCTTGCAATATACAAGAGATGAGTGGGACCAGTGAGACATGAGCTTCTGTGGCTGGAAGAAAGGATTAATCATTATGCCTCTTATGGGCAAGCAGGAAAAACGCTAGGAAGGGCTGGATCCCAGGCAGTGCCTTCCCTCCTTGTTCTTACTATATATAAGAGAAAACTCTATGTTTTTACATATATTTAATTAAACATTGCATTCCAGTTTAAAGATGCTTCTGCTTCTTCCTTTAGCACTAGGAAACAGAGTGGCAGCTTAGGACAATGACAGTATATAGGGTTGGGGGTCCAAAGGCATACCTTCTAATACTAAATCCATTGTTACCTAATCCTGTGTTGGCAGTCTCAGTGCCCCCTTCTCTGAACCACAGTACCCTCAACTGTAAAATTGATGCAACAGTGTTTAACAGAATGGTGTGATTTATTTATTTATTTATTTATTTATTTATGCATGCAGTACTGGAGATTAAATCCAAGTCCACTTCACTGAAGTACCTACCTAGCCCCTTTTACTTTTTAGCTTGACACAAATTCTTTCTAAATTGTCCAGGCAGGACTCAAACTTTCCATACTCCTGCCTCTGCATTCCAATGCTGGGATTATAGGCATGCACCAACACGTCCTGATTTGTCAAAGTTTGCAAGACAATTTCCCCATTACTTGTCACAATGTATTCTTGTACCTTCCAAATCCCATAACATAACATTTGAGCCTATTTTCTAAGACTAGAAAACTGAGGCTCAGGAATATTTTGCCTACAATATCCACAGAATATTGGGGGTGAGCTAAATAATCTTGTTCCTGAACCCCTCCCAGTCAACAAAACAGATGAAATGACTATGAGCACAAACATCTAGAAATAAATTCCACTCCCAGAGCCAGATCTAGCACCTTAGGCTGCTTCCTTTGGCAGATATAGGCAGCCTGACCTTGCTCTTTCCAATTCAGAAAGAATTGTCCCTGCCCATGATGCTTCCTTTTAACTTACTATTTGGAGTCCCTGAACATCCCAAACTATCTAATCACCTAAATGCTGCACACCTGTTTTCTTTGCCAGAAACTCTGACCCAGCATTGAAAACCATTTATATAGGTGGGGATGAACCCAATATAATTGTAACTATCTGGATACCATAAAGGTTCCTTCCCTTGGTCCCTCTTTTGGCTTTTCTCTGTCTCTGTCTACCTTAACATTAGTCAGACACAATTAGTGACTGGCATAAAGAACAGCTTTGTGGATAGAGAAAATGTTCATCTTGAAAAGCATTTTCTTAACTCAGCATATCTGAGCCTTGACATTATCTAAGTTTAATGATGGTCGTTTTATTAGTAGAGTAATAAGACTCAGGAAAGTGAATCCTGCAGAGGCATAGCCTAAGAAGCAAAGTAGCAAGTGCAACTCATGTATCTTGACTTCAATTCCAAAGCTAAGATGTGATCATGAGGCTTCTAGAGACAACTCAAAGGAAACTCTAGGTCTGCTGATCTATGCTAGGCCTGGCACATTCTGGCTTCTTTTCTCACTGCTTCCCAGGTTTTACTGAGAAACGATGTACATGGTACCTTCCTTACACAGCCAGTCTTTGGTTCTAAGGGCCAGAAAGGCTTCCACAAGACACCATGACCTGGTTTCTAGCTGAGAAACTAAATATAGCAGCCACTCATTACCGGGACCAGATGGCCCAAACTTCTATGCCTAGGGGTTGGGTTGTAGTCAAAAATTACGTGTCTGGTCCCGCAGTCCACTACTAACACAGGAAAGGTTGGGCCACTGCCAAGTAGGGTATCCCTTTAGATGCCATACCACTTTCTTTCCAAACTACAATTTAGATATACTTCTGTTGTTATTTCATTCCCAAGAAAAGAGTAACTTAAAATCAATGACTTTAGATTTTCTAGGGTACTGCTTCATAATCATATCTCTCCATAATGGCTTGTAAGGGGGCTGAAGAATGAAAGAGCAGACTCAAACTTTCTGCATTGATTAATAGCAATTTGTTTTCTCTACTCTTCTACATCTGCCTGTAAAGTCACATTTGAGGGCTCACATCTGAGTCCTGCTTGTCTTGTGAGTCTTCTACCACATCCATTTTAGGATTCATTTTATTACTGAGTTCACAGATCTCTCAAACCTGACTTCAGATTAAAACAAGTTAGAGAAAACTGATGGAAGCCCACTAGCTGTGGGCAGTTCCCTATCATACTTATTTACAAGAAAGGCTGAGCCTATGGGTGGGATATTTTCTGCATAGGGCTATTTGGAGATTGTGAGTGTGTCACATAGATATGTTCAAGTATGTTTCATTGGTAGATTATCACTGTTTCTTAAGTTTGTTATTTAAGAGCATGTCTCAGGAATAGGATTGTATACCCTAAATATCTGAATACACATTTCAGTGTCTCATGTTTATATAAGTATATAGTTGTGCCTTATATTTACCCAGGTGTGATCTCACATGCAAATGTGCACAAATGTGCCTCATGTGTGTCACTGTATATGTGCCCTGCTTTAGACTGTGAATGTCAAGTGTACCACATGTCTGGGTATGTGTGCTTCAAGTCTATCAAAGTGAAAGCATGCCCCACATGTATATGCCCAATGTGTATCTCAAATATGTTCCATGTATCTGAGTGTGTTGTGTATAGCATATATATGTATGTGTGGGTATGGATGAAGGGCACAGACTGGCAACAAGGCTAAATGAGTTTTCTCCTTCAACAACTTGCTTATACAAGCTAGCATTCCTTTAAGTCAGGTGGGTCAGTCTGCACATAAGCAGGACAAAGAATCTCAATTCAAATTGTACTTTCATCAAGAGCTAAATAGAGAGGACAAGGATTGAAAACCAACCAACTCTGAGACTGTGGGTGAGTCCCTGCCTCTTTTTATGCCACAATTTTTCCAGCAATACTGTAAGGGAGTGAATTCAATGTATACAATCTTTTTTAATCTCATCCAGTGACTTCCCAATTTAAGCACCATAAATTAATTGTGGTTCCTTCCCCCTTACCACTACCAAGTGTCACTACACTGATGTGTACATGTGGATTAGCACCTGAAGATATTTCATCCTAGCTAGTCCATCTGCAAATAATGGTAAGCTATTGGTTGCCTCCCTATATGTGGTCATTCCACACTCCTTTTCTCAGTGACATGAGCCATCTGAAATAAAACTGATAAACAGCTTCAAAGATCTTCACCAAATCCCAGGCAAAACGATATGTGATTTATCCAATCATTCTTCCTCATCCTTTGAAAGGACTGTGAAAACTGAGAAGGGAAATGAACCAGCTTTTCAAAACAAGGTCTATTTTTTAAGAACCAGGACAGATAAATCTGCAAAGGGAAAACATCCAAACTAAGCAGGACACAAAGGAATGCAGAATAAATGTCACTTTTCAGCACTGGCAAAACCTCTCATGTGTTCCTAGAATATATGCTAATCAAATAAACTTATTATAGACCTAATAGATGTATCTGAAGTGCCCATTAATGTTTCAGGGCCAACCAGGCCAAAATTATCTGGTAGCATCTGCTTAGATTCTTCTATCATGTTAACTAACTTTAATTTTTTTTTAAATTCAGCAAGATGTGATGGCATAGCCTCCTAGCACTTGGAAGTTTGAAGCAAGAGGATTGCCAGCCTGGAGTACTTAGCAAGACAGTGTCTCAAAAAACAAAACAAAAAGCCAGAGTTGGGGGCACACACCTGTAATACCAATACTTGGCAGGCTGAGGCAGCAGGATCACTACAAGTTTGAGGTCAGCCTGAGCTACACAAGCAATTTCAAGGTCAGTCTGGACTACATAATGAGACCCTGTCTCAAAAAAATTAACAAAAACAAGTTACAGAGGTCTGCAATGAACAAATGAATTCTTTGCTCAAAGTCAGTTGGCAGTGATAGGTTGGTAGTAACAAACTCCATATGCTAGACTCTTCCACTATCTAATAAGCATGCCTCAGTCTATTAATCTGACTTACTCAAAGCAATTTTTGAGAATAATCTTAGCACTGCCCAGTTTACAGGGTCATGGAGAATAGGCCAATGTGTTAGGAACAAGAAATTACAATAATTTTTATATTCTTGCCCTGTGCCCAGTGCAGTGAGTTTCCAAACAAAATGATGCAGATAAAGGTGAAGATAGTGAACTTGTTCCATATATGTCAGTGGTCAAAAACCTTTACTTTCTAAAACTCTTCTTAATCATACCATGAAAACCAAGTAATGTTCATCTCAAATCCTAACAAAGGACTTGGGGACCAAAAGTGGTTTTTTATTTGTAACTACCTAGGTGGTTCTGGCTTGAAGGACTTGAAAAAGTTTCAAATAAAAATACAATTAATGTTGGCTTTCTTCCAAGCTCTTCTTTTAGCTTTGTAAGAGATAGGGAGAAAGAAACTAGCTTGCTATTCATAGCAACATGTATGTGACACAATGGGGAATGGGGCTAGGGATAAATAAAAGCTTCTGGTTTAAAAAAAATTCCAGATTTCTACCAAGTACCCAAAGCATAGGGTAGTCACAGCACTTTTTTCCTTTTTAGGAAAAGTTCTCTGTGCTACAATGGAGACTGAGACATAAAAACAATGGAATTTTTTCAAGGTCACTCACTTCAGCCCCTTTTTATTTTTATGGAACATCTACTCAATTTCAGACCAAAGCTAAACTATAGCAATTATCCATAGAAGATTTTTTTTTCTCAAAGAATTCTGAGATATTGTGAGCCCCAATTTACAGAAAACCAAGTCAAAGAGACAAATTTGCTCAAGGTCACATAACTAAAAGTGATAGAAACTAGTAGTTCAATGACCATCTGCTTTCCATCACACCATACTGATTTCCTAAATTACTCTCGAAAGCCAGAGTGGCTTACACATCTCATGGGTTCAAGTAATTGTTCCTATCAGGCAATGTTCTAGTTCCAACACTACTACCAATGCACTATGTCCTCTTGAACAAGTCCTTTTCCTCTCTAGGTCTTGTTACCTAGCTTTTACAGTGACAGAATCAGATCCAGGATCTTTAGCATCCTTTCTGTAGAAGATAAAGTTGTCTGCAATGATTCAAGTGACAATGCAACTTCTAGAGCTTCAGCCCAGAACAGAATAGAAGCAACCACATGACAATGAATCTTTGGGCTCAGTTTTTCTCATCTGTAAAGTGGAGATAATCTTTGTTCTACCTACTTCAACAGAGCCACAAGAAAGACACAGCAAGACAATGTATAAACCTACTAAAAAGTATGTGCAGCATTTAGGAGGGAAAGTCAAAAATCAAGTATCTACCAGTCTCAAATGCTTTTTTCTAAATTTAAGCAGGTTGTACATGTATTCTGTCCAATAAATCTTGAGTCTTCTTGTGCAGTTCAATCTGGATTTGCAACACAAACATCTTGGTTTCCAGTCCAAAAGAAATTAATAAATCCCCCCACTGAGTGCTAAATATAAAGCTGTCTTAGTATTTTGCCTTTATTCTGAGCTTTCTCATCATGCCAGAATTATCAGAGTCCTTTCCACTATTAAAGACACCCTAGCTCTTCCTAGGCCCCTATTCTAATGCCAAGGCACCCATTACCCAGCCCTTGTCAGCCAGCACAGTTCACAGAGAAGTAGAAGAGAGTAGGCAGAGGAGAGGCTGTGGGAGGTTCAGCTAAAAGTAGATGCTGCCTTTAGGCACCACACTATGAGGAGGTGGGGGTGGGTTCTTAACACATCCTTCCTGCAGCCAGCTGGGCACGGAGGTGTGTAGCTTCCCCTCTGCTAATGAAGGCAGGCAGGCAGAGAAATCAGGTGCAAGAACCATTCCCGGAGCTGCCTATGGATGTACAATGCTGGCCTCTTTCACGCCCTGAGGGCGGATGGCTACACAGCAAAAGGCTGCATAGCGTCCTTTCTCAGGAAAGTTAATGTGGACTAAAGGAGACTCTGTATTCTCCTCACTCTCATCCCACTGCCTGCCACCCCAAGGGGTGCTTACATAATATTCTTATTCCCCACTTTTAATTTTTACACACTTTTTATTTTAAAGAAGATAAAACAGGGCCAGGGCTTTAGCTCAGTGGCATAAGTGCCTTCCTGGAAAGTGCAAGGACCTGAGTTCAATCGCCAGTATCCCCCAAAAAATAACGATAAAACAGAATAAAACCAATCAGGATAAAATAGATTAAAACTAATCAAAATAAATGAGTATAAAAGTTAGAGGACTTCAAAACATTACAAAATCAACAATAGTTATCATAATACCTTTTGATGTCTTTGAAATAGCTGCAGATAACTTTGGATATAGTAAAAATCAAACAGAATAGAATAGAATAAAAACAATAACAACAAAACAATGAATGTAATAAAGGACTTCAAGACAAGCCAATAGTAAATCCAAAATTGCTACCATAATATATCTTGCTATCTTTGAAACAGCTGCTCCTGCCATTAGATTTGGCATAATCAAACAAAACAAAAGAAAATAAAACCCAACCCAAAACAATACAACAAAAACAATATAGGACTTCCAAAAAAAGACCATAGGGAATCAACAATGGCTGCAATCCTCAGGAGATTCTCCTTGGATGCCACACTGCATACCACTATCCTCTAAACCTATGATCAGACCACTGGCCATAGACCTGCAATGTTAGTGAAACTCCAAAGCACCACAGGCATCCAATTGCATTTCACCTCGATAACTATCATCACAGCCTGTGTTTCTCCAGATAAGCCTGTCACTTATGGTGAGTGTGTGTGTGTGTGTGTGTGTGTGTGTGTGTCATTGGTACTTCTTGTTTGCCAGCCTGCACCGGAAGGGTCTGAAGTCTGTCTGTTCCAGTCCAGCAGCAGTCCGTGCATTGCATTGGTTCCCAGACTGGGCTTGCTTGCTGGTGTGGACTTGTTCTCTCTACCCCTGGTCCATGAATGATGATGACTCACAGGGAAAGGCTGCAAGTTTTACACTCTTGTCACTTTACCTGCTCCAACTAAACCTGAAAACATATTCAAGTATCCATCCAAGACAGTACACAACCAGAACCCCATAAAGAAGGTAGCAAACAACAGTGAACAAGGACCTGAAGATTCAAAATCACATGCCTATCCCTATAACTTTGGACCCTATTTTCCCTTGGTTTCTTCACTTGTGTGTGTGTGTGTATGTGTGTGTGTGTGTGTGTGTGTGTGTGTGAGAGAGAGAGAGAGAGAGAGAGAGAGAGAGAGAGAGAGAGAGAAAGAGAAGCAGTGTGCTTCAGACCTAACAGGTATTTTGATCTCTGCCCTTAAGTGATTCTTGGGGAAGCCTGGCAACTTAAATAAGACTCACTCATAGTCCACACTTGGATGGCCTATCTCTCAAGCAGTTTGGCTGATCTGGGCAGAGCCATTCTCACTCCCCTAATTCCAATTCCCCTAATAACTAAAGTCTGCCTTAATAAGATGGTTGCTTGGAACTTTAGATTTTGTCCTTCCAAGCCCTTTTCATCAGACTCGCTTCATGTTTTTTTCTTATACCATGCAGAAGTTTCACCTGATAGTTCATTTGAAAGCATAATTCCTATATAGAAACCACTTCTAGCTTTAATAACACAGATACTGAGGTAGAAAAGGCCTTGGTCAAGATCTGGCAGCAAAAGAATGGGCTTCATCCTAAGGCTCTTGAGGCCTTTTCCATTTTTTTTTATTTGAGGTGGGGCTTTCTTCTACTGTAAGTCTGCCTTGGATATACTGTCCTTTTAACACAATGTTACCAACTCTTGACTTCGGTGTTCAACGTTCAAATGACCA
The DNA here is from genome assembly GCA_004027455.1 of Hydrochoerus hydrochaeris. NCBI lineage: Eukaryota > Metazoa > Chordata > Mammalia > Rodentia > Hydrochaeridae > Hydrochoerus > Hydrochoerus hydrochaeris. The sequence goes on along the minus strand of PVLA01001949.1, from coordinate 233,220 downwards.
ATCACTATTAAGGGCCTAAAACTAGTGTAGACAAGTGCTAAGAAGAAAAAAGATCTAAACTCAGATACGTCCCATTTTTCTTTCCGCCATTATCCTTTCAAACCTTCCTCCTAGATTTTGCTCTATGTTGCTGAACCCCTTCAGTTCTCAAAGAGTTGTGACTGCATCCTGAACACAAATCCACAATGCTGTCTACATTATAGTATGTGATGACAAGAGTTCAATGTCAGTCACTACCACTTTCTACTGTGTAGCCTTGAAAATGTCACTTAATCTCTCTGAGCCTCACAAAAATCTACTTTTAGATTTGGGAAAGGAGCAAAAGAAATAACTAGGAAGTGTGTTGAATTTCTTATTACTATTAACAGTAGAAATATTAACTAAATGAATGACTTATAAACACCATAGAAAGGATGTCAAAGCAGCTAGTCCCTTACTTGCTAGGCTTCCCCAGATATGAGATACTGGTTCTGATTCAATATGAGGCAATTCTCAATTATTCAAAAGACATGTTTCTTTAACAAGCTGAATCTCAAACTAGTATACAGCTGCTACTTAATTCTATAGGAGTCCCTTCCTTGGTTAGTTGTTATAGTTCACCTGCTACAGAAGAAACATAAGCCAAATATATTTTTAAAAGCAAATCTATTCTAGTATACTGCTGATACTCAACTCTATGGGGCTCCCTTCTTTGGTCATTAGCTATAGTTTACCTGATACAGAAGAAACATAAGCCAAATATATTTAAGAAATCAAATCTATTATCCCAGAATCACTCTGATTTTAAATGTGACAGATCTTTGGATTACCTGCTAGTCTTTATATAATCATTTTGATCATTAATGGTGTTAGTCACAAAGGAAGCACAAGGGCCAGAGATTGAGCTCAGTGGCATAAATGCCTGCCTGGTAAGCACGAGGTTGTGAATTTGATCCTTGCTACAAAAAAGCAAAAGCAAGTACAAATTATTAGAGCCAAAAGAAATTTGTGAAACCATCTAATCCATGTATCCTTATTTTGCAGATGAGAAAAATACATTTCAGAAGGAAAAGGTAATTTATCTGCAATTACTCAGCAATGAATAGAATCTTCACACAAATTTGAAGGATTTCTTTTTCCCAGAAGGGTTCAAGCCATTTCACAGTTAAAGAGTTATCCTTTGCTATCTGTTGGGGTTTGGTTCTAGGACTCCTTTTGGATACCAAAATCTGAAGATGCTCAAGCCCCTTATATAAAATGGTGTAGTATTCACATATAATCCAAGCACACCCTTCTGTATATTTTATTTTTTATCTTTAATTTTCCTTTTTATTTCTTTTCAAGAGACTGGACCCAGTGCCTTGTAAATGCTAGGTAACAGCTCTACTCCTGTATACTTTATATCATCCCTACTTAAATGCTATGCAAATAGTTTTCATACTGCATTATTCTTTAATATTTGCTATGCAGATAGTTTTCATACTGCATTATTGCTATGCAAATAGTTTTCATATTGCATTATTTTTTAATATTTATTTTTATTTTTGTTATTTTTTAATTTTTTCTAATATTTTCTACCTGTGGATACAGAAGAACCTGAAGATACAGGGCACTGACTATATTTTAAATACAAATAAATACTAAAATATTCATTCTCTAGGGTTGAATCCTTTTCAGAGTAGGCACTCTAAAAAGCCTCTATAACAAAATCTCATCACCTGCAAAGCCTGCCAGTTCACATGTGTGATAAGCTCTACTTAAGCAGAGGTGTTATTCACATTGAAATATTCCACATTCATGGAATTCTGGTTATGAAATCCTCATCCCTGGCTGAATATTACCAGTACATCCAAAATGCTTTTAGAAAAACACTGATGCCAGGGTCCAACCATGACCAACTTAATCAGATTTCCCTCAGGAAGTCTATGAATCATTGTTAAGAAACTCCCTAGGTGATTGAAGTGTGGACCCAAAGTAGAGAATGACTGAATTAATGGAAATGACTCAGTAAAGCAGTAGGGAAAGTAGTGTCTTAAACTGTTTTGGGGCAAAATCTGCTTTGCTGTGCATGGCACACACCTGTAATCCCAGCTACTTGGGAAGTTGAGGCAAAGGCATAAGGATCATAAGTTCAAGGCCAAACTGGCCTCCTTGGCTTTCTTAGTGAGATCCTGTCTCAAAATTTAAAAAATAAATAAAAATAAATAAAAAGGGTTGGGTATGTACCTCAGCACTTCCCCATTTCAATCCCCAGGAGGGAGAAACACACACACACTCACACACACACACACACACACACACACAATTTATCATGTTCTGCTTTTGTAAGAAAGGAAAAAGAATAAAAAACAGAAACTACAGTTGTGGAACTGATCCTCGGCCAAATTCTGTATCCAGTTAAGAAACCTCTGGTTTCTGGCCACTGAATAAAATGGAGCTCTGGAACCTATAACCACACTGACCAAAAATAAAACACCAATTTTTAATCCTTTTTAAGATATTATCATCAATTTAGTAGATAACAGCTATAAACCTAGTATATCTTGATGCCTACAAAACACATATAAAACCTACATGTTATCCTTATTAACACACTGATAGGATAGATGACAACACAACCCCATGGTGTCTGTGGTCAACTAGATACATATGAAAATTAATGGCTGTCTCCAAGAAGTTCTGATGAGATGGCAGAGGAGCCAGATTAACCTTATAATATTAAACAACATTTCTTTGAATCAACAACTTGATATTCACTTTTGAAATGGTATAATGCTAGAAAAGATTGCTAATCTGTTGTGAGACATAAAGAAAATATTTAAAACTCAAAGGCTAAAACAATAGACAAATCAAAATACAGTAACTGATATAAGCTAGAAGAAACTGTTCATTTCTTGCAAAGAAAGAATAAAAAAATTAAATCTATAAAATGTTAGAATAATGGACCAAACAAAAAAATTTGCCCAGTGAGGTGGCGCACACCTGTAATTTCAGCACTCAGGAGACCGAGGCAGGAGGATCACTGAGAGTTCAGGGCCAGACCGGATGACATAGTGAGTTCAAAGGTAGACAGAAGTACACAACGAGACCCTGTCTCAAAACAATCAATCAAGCAATCAATAGTAAATAAATGCCTAAATAAATTTTAACAAGTTTGGTTCAAAAAAACCTAAACTAATTCAAAATGCTAACTTCACAAAAGAACACTGAACCACACAGGAAAGAATTTCAATCCACAAACTCAAAAGGCTAATACAGTGGCTCTTAATCCTGACTGCATATTTTAATTACCTTGGAGAGCCCTAAATTAAAAGTATGTGGTTGCAGAGCAGGGACATACATAGCATGGGTATTTTAAAAATTCTCCAAATGATCTGAATATTCAGCGAGGATTGAGAGCCAGTAGAGGCTGTATTATTACACATTTCACAAGTGGATTAAAATTCCTTTTTTTACTTGGTCCTGGGCAGGTAGCACCTAGAGTAGCAATGACAAGTGCTGGGTAGCACATTTTTAAAGAAACAAGGTACCATTGTATGCTTCAAAATGAAGGACCATTGTATGAAAACTGCAAATCCTTGAAAACCATTCTGTATTTTAGGCTTCAGAGAGTCATACTGCCTTTCACCTTCAAATTCCAAATAGTGATTTTTCCTAAGACTGACTAAATGGAACTCTGATACATATTCAAGACAAAAGGTAGCATTTTATAGACTGAAGAACTTGTGCAAAAGTGCTTTACAAAGGAAATGTGTTAAAAAGCACTAAAAATGTAAGCAAGTAAAGATGTGGAAGCAAGTATGACTTCAGGGATGACTCACACACACCTCCTTCCCCACCTGACTCTTAAATTCACACTAGCTGGGAATGATCAACTCTTAAGTCTCCCACATCTCTATTGGAAAGGCAGAGCCACTCTCATCCTACCAATCTCTCTGACCTTCATTCTCATCTGTAAAACTGAAATAGCAATCCTATCTGCCCACTTCATAAGGCTGATGTGATGTTCAAATTAGAAAAGATGTAAAATCACTTTGTAAATTTTATAAGCCCATGCACTGACAAAAAGTTATTGCATAGCCATTACTGGACTGTTTCCCAAGCTTTCTCTCTCCTTAAGTCCCTTCCCCCTTCTTGATTTTTCCCATTTTGTACTTTGATATCAGGTCAAAAGCACAATGAATTAAATATTCTAAAGAGCTAGAGCTACCTATGGAAAGGACACAGTCTGGGCACATATTGGAAAACCTAAGCTTTAATTAAGGATTCCTGGAAAGTTAGATATTCATTTGAAGAAGAGTCAGAAATACAGAGTATTATAAGATTCACCTCCATTCATTTCTTGGGGGAAAAGCCACTGGAGCTTGGTCCAGATGCCCAGTATAAGGTTGAGGCACTTATATTTGGGGAAAAGGGCTCAATTCTTATACCTCTGTCCAAAACAAACACTCCACAAGCCAAAAAGAGATCACAGGCTGAGATGGCAGAAAAGCTAGACAACATACCGTGGCAGCATCCCTGTAACTATTGGTGTGTCTTCTGGTCATAGTCAAGCATTCTTAATGTGGGCCTCCCTACAGGGCACTGTAACACTTCATGCATAAGCTTTCTGACATCCATCAGCTCCCTAAAAGTGTAAACACATATGTGGGCAAGAGAATTTGAACCATCCTTTTTCATTAACACTGCAACAAACTGACTCTTCCAACTTGCCTAGCCTTCCCAGTAAGAAGCTACTGAATGGAAGAAAGCTGCTCTGAATTCCACACTGCAGTTGGGCTAGGCAAGAATTCCCAAGCATCCCCAAAAATTGGGTTAACTGCGTAAGTAAATGTTGCAGGTTCTGATAGATGGAGGCTATCTTTATGGAAAAAAAGTGCTGGGCTGGGGATTTAGCTCAGCAGCATAAGTGCCTTCCTTGCAAGCATGCAATCCTGAGTTCGATCCCCGGTCCAAAAAAAAAAAAAAGAAAAAAGAAAAAAAGAAAAGTGCTGTGCAGTTTATTCCCAACAAGCTATGACTTCACTCCTTCACAGTTTGAGTGAAAAACTATATTTTTCAAGATGTGCAGACTTCCTGAACTAAAGTTAGGCAGTTGAAGTAGTTCAGTTAATCCTAAGAAGAGGGATTTGACCTGTGGGTTTCCCAATAAATAAAGGTAGGCTCCATATGTCTGCGGAGGACATATTTTCTAGGTGTTTGCAGGCAAGTAAGATTTCTTATCTCCTCCCCAAAAGCATTTCCCTAACTGTTGCTAGGCTCCAGCCCTTGTCCACTCACAGTGATGCCTAGATCTTTAAAGGATTTGTTCTGGAGCTCTAGGGCACTGAGTGATGAAGGAGGTGCTAGGATACTAATAGAGGGCATTTTCATTAATTCCATTGTGGAAAGCTAGAAACCAAAATCCCTGAGCTGGGATTTTGTCCCTCCTAGTAGCAAAAGCTTATTTTCTACTTAAAAGAATGAGAAAAGAAAAGGGAATAATGAGCTTTACTAGAAAAGTTGAGACAAATCAGAGAGGAAAAGATCTCTTTGCTTCCTTACTTCTCATTCATTTAGAGTGACGAGGAAGAGGGTGATAGCAAAGGAGGGAGGAAAAGAAGAATGGGAAAGATTATGAGAGAAGGTGTGAGGAGGCCAGGGATTTAGCTCAGCAGGCATAAGCACCAACCTGGCAAGCACAAGGTCATGAATTTGATGCCCGGTTTAAAAAAAAAAGTGAGGGAAGAAAAAAACATATCAAATACATATGGCTCCACTCCTGTGGATTTCATTTCTCATTTTCTCCCACTTTCGTTTTTTGCATTCCCTCACAGATTTGAAGGAAAATTGCCAAAACTTTAGGGTTCACACAACTAAAAATTCTTATCTTCATCTTTTGTTTTTTATTCCTCAAACTCTCTTCATCCTGCTCTAAAATGACCTGCCATCTGGCTATGCCTACCTCTTACTTGCCTAGGTAAATGAATGTTGAAGGTGTGAAGTACCACAGCTAAATTACTGATGGGATGGCTCATTGTAACTACTCCTTTAAGCTGAGGGGCATCAGACAGTAAGAGGAGGACTGTCATGGGTGGCACCCATCCATCTTAGCACCATTTAAATCCTCACAAACCCTAGCCCAAGAAGCCACTAAGAACTGTGGAAATCAGTGCTGTCTTTTCTCATCCTATCACCATCAACCTCAACAGTGGGCACACACACCCACAAACATACTGCCACCATCATGTACATAAACATTTCCGAAACCTTTCTGCCAAGGGTTTGCCAGGGACCAAGAAGGGAAGAGATTTCATGATGCAATTTAGTCATAAATCTAAGTAAAAAACTATCCTTATAAGTCCTGTCTATCCTTAGCAAAAATGAGAAAAAAAATGGCATTGCAGTGGTGCTGTCCCCATTTCCCTTACCACACAGCTAGGCTGAAAATTCCTTAGGTAAAACTTCTCTAAATATCAGCAATCAGATATGCAATTGCTTCTTCTATCATCACTTGCTTAGCATTTCATTTTCCTTTTCACTTGTTTTCAATTTAATCCCTTCCAACTTCAATTCTAATGGGTATTCCAAGTCCCAGAATGCAAGAACTTGAAGTTACCTAATTCAAAATGCCAATGTTTACAGGAAACTCAAACCCACTGAGGAGGAAAAAAATGCACCAACTCAAACAGCTAGTGTGTGGAGAAAAATCAGATCTGCAGCTGCCTGACATTGAACCTTCCCTACTCACTGTCTCAAAGCAAAGTGCTACAGCAAGGTACATGATATAATGCTTAATTTAAATAACATCTCTGGTGAGGTACTACAGATTGAATCCAGGGCTTTCACACTGAATTCAGTCCTTTTTTATTTTATATTTTGGACCATAATATTACTAAATTTTACGGCCTAGGGCTCCCAAATACTGAGAATACAGGTATGTGCCACTGCAGTTTGTGAGATTTTCCTTACAAAGAAAAAAGTTATTGATTCCCCCCCAGGACCAAAGTCTAATTATGAAGAATCAATGCCAAAAAACTTCCCAGATCGTGCTTATGCCACGGTATCACAAAAACAAAAATACCTCAGCTTCTCACCCACACAGTCAGAAAGCCAGTTTTGAGACTCAAAACCTGGACTGACACCATTAAATAATACTCTGGGTCCTGTGGTCAGGACAATCTCAAACATCTCCCACACTTTACAGCCCCTTGCTCTTCATAATAATTTCCAAATAGATTGAACATCAGGACATAGAACTTGACAGCATAATGCCAACAGATCTGTACATCACACATTACCAGCCGCCCACGTGAGTGCAGGAGGAGCATGCGTATGTATGCCTATGTGTCCTGATTCATTGTTACATGAACCAAAAATGGCAATATTTCAATACAGGCAAGCAATAGAATGAGGAAGATTTGCCTACATCAGCAAGGGAGAAAAAAAGTACTGTGCATCCTGAAATAAGAGTTAATTTCCTAGCTTTGCCAAGTTTTCTCAGCAGAAACAAATATAAAAATAATAACAATAATAGCAAGTATCACCACTACCACATGATAGACAGACATGTCTCAAATTGAAATATTGCTTCCAGCTCAAATGTTGCCTAAGATCTCATCCCATTCCATTTAGACATTTTTTTCTTGGTGCTCAAAACTCTTAACACATTAAGATACATTCAGTTATGAGAATGTTTCAATTAGAGAGACCTCTGCTCTTAAAGCAACAAAGATGCAAGCACCACCACTTTCTCACAGTACTATCAAGCACTTTAAAAATGTAGTTCAAGAATAGCATTACAAATGAGATTACCACCAAAGGAGCCGTATCCAACACAATTATTCCCAAGGTAAGTAAAAAATTGATGAGATACAGAAAAATCCTCAAATTCAAATCCAAGGGTACAAACTCTGAGAAACAGAGTTCAAGGTCTTTTGTCACAGTCCTCTCTTGCCAATTGAAAAGATCAAAGAACACTCTTATGTTCCATTCCATGATGCCAAAGAAATTGACATTTAATGCTGTAAAAAATGTTTTAAAGGTGGCTTCTTTCCACATTGGAAACTGTAAACCCTGGACAGTAAATGGAGATATTTCGAAGGACAGTCACCAACTGCCATCTCAAGGAACCCCACCGCATTGCTTCCCAACTTCTTGCCTCTCATTAGAGAAAAAAATCATTTCTCCTAAATCCATTTATTACATCGATATTTTCCCTCTAAACATCTAGGACAAGATTGCCTTTCTTAAACACCAAAATTTCATCATGTTTTCCCAATCTCCTTCCTTCATTCACCCCCTCCCCAAACAAACCCAAATGCACTCTTGCTGTCAAAAGAGAAATTTTGACTAAAATTCACTAGTGGAATTTAAAGATAGTTTTTGAGAAAATGTATTGACTAGACACCAAAGATAAGTCGCTGTTAATGAACGCAGAGCTTGCTCTACGAATGTCACACAGATGGAGAATACACACAGGCATGCACACTTAAATTAAAAAAAAAATTTCTTTATCAACAATTTCACTCAAGCAATTATTCACAAGGCATACTTAAAAGACAAGACATGACAAAAGATTTAGGGAGAGATAATATACCAACGTCATACATATCACAGCGAGGCCATGTTGAAGCTCAAAACGTTCCCCCCTGAGTAAAGATTGTTCTTTCTCTCCCTGTCTTTTCTAGTCTCGGTTTCGGTTTCGGTTTCGGTCTCGGTCTCGGTCTTGGTTTCGGTCTCGGTCTCGGTCTGGGTCTCGGTCTGGGTCTCGGTCTGGGTCTGGGTCTGGGTCTCGGTCGGTCTCGGTCGATCTCTCTCTCTCTCTCTCTCACCCCCCCCCCCGCCCCGCGATGGCTCTCGGGATGAAATCAAAAGGAGAGTTCGCAACAGCTCAGGTGGCTGTACTCCATTCAGCGCGTTCCCAGGAAAAACATGAGTATGACATTGACAAGCAGGAGGACTACAATCACGGCAAAAACGACTACAGTTTGCACATCCAAGGTCATAGTGCAATGCAGAACACTGTAGTGTTCCAGGTGGGGGGCTGGCAGATTGGGAGATGTCAGTCTCTGTTCTGTCAGACTGTCCATACAGCCACCATGCTAAAAAGGAGAAGAGGAAGTCGGGTGGTTAGGGAAGGGCTGGGTTTAGCGCCCGAGTATGTCAGGGAGGGGAGGGAAGGGGGATGGGGACAGAGGCACTTGCTTCCACCCTCCCTCAGGATTGGGCTGATCTTTTCTTGCCTAGCTGTGAAATCTTAGCTTGTGCTGAAGACCGCAGTTCAGCATTCTCTCTCGGGCGCCACGGAAAAGCAAAATCCTGGTTTCCCAAGGGTAAGGCGGGAGGAGCCTATCAGAGGTTCTCCAGCGCCAGTAGAATCTGTCTGTCCCGGCGTACGTCCACCTGTCTGGCTACCGGTCAGTCTCAGTCTCCTCTATTCTCTCTAACTTCCTCGCTTTACTACGCTGCTCTCTTAGCTGGACTCCAGGCTGCCAGCCACGATTTCCAGCCCTTCCTCGCAGGTCTTCTCCCGCTTCTCTCCCCACCCCCACCTCAACCCGGAGGCTGTCTTTATTCTGAGAGAGACCGTGGGCGCCTGCGTGAAGCGCGGCCAGCATCACTGACAGACCCACTGGCCAATAGCAGCTGCAGCAGGGGATCGTTTACTGCTGGGGGTGTGACTTGAACTGATGTGCTAGCCGCGGCAGCCAATCCGAGGGTCCAACGCCCCAGGAGCTGGCTTGCTCCATTTCTACCTAAGAATGGGAGCCACTAGTAGCTAGGTTTTGGAGTGGGGGAAGCGAGCTTGTAGGGGTGGGTTGAAGAAGATGTAGACAGATTGCGGGGCGAACCAAGAATTTGAGAAAGGGAGGGAGCCAACCAGAGGGGATGAAGAGAAGCTGGCCTGGCAGAAGAGATGAAGGAGGGTCCAAGAAAGAAACCATAAGAAACAGAAAGAAAGATGGGAAGGAAGAAGAAGAACTAAGGGATATGATGAAGAAAGGGGAGGGATGGGAAAACAGGATAGGTAGAGCAGAGGCATGTACTTGGTAACCACTTCTGAGCCTGGGTCAAAGAGGAAACAAAAGCGCCTTTGGCCACTGCCCACATAAATACAGGCAATTAGTTAGCTGTAAAAAAAATTCATAAACTCATGTTTTGGACAACACCATAGGAACGTACTACAAAATACCTGAAATCCAATTTTTTTGAAAAGTTCAATTCTACGTGGCTCTCTCTGGTATGGCTTCCCTGGCCCAGTCCAAGGTCCTTTTCTAATCAGTTTCTTCTCACTGTGACAGTTAACTTGCACTATTTCAGCATGGTGGGTACTAAGAAGGGAAGCCTGCTAGAGTTAACTATTCAGCATGGGTAAACATCCTTTGTTATTTAATTTTTTTTATTTTATTGGTACATGTTTGTAATTAATGCTGTTTATAATCATCTTGGGGAGAGGTTACATGTACATACCACAGCTTGTTTTTTGTTTTGTTTTGTTTTTTGTAATCCCCTTCCTCTTCCCTCCCCCTGTCTCCCCACTTCTTGAATTCCTCTATGCAATTTTCATTCTTGTCCATATTATAATGATCTTAGGCCTTGTTATGACATATAATGTTTACATTAATTGAGGTTATTATGTTCCTGTACATGGTGTATCTTTATTCTACTTACTTCCCCTTCCTCTCCTCCTTACTCCTCATACTTTTTTCCTTAGACCACTTTCCTATTGCAAGAGCTCCATCTCTTAGTCCCTTTCTATGCTTCATTATTCTCTTTGTACTTTGCCTCACTCAAATGAGAGATGCCATACAGTATTTAAGTTTGTGTGTCTGGTTGATTTTACTCAAAATTATATTTTCCCAGAGTATCCATGTCTCAAATCTGTCATTTTTTTATAACAAAGTAGTATCCCATTATTTATAATACATTTTCTTTATCTAATAATCTGTGATGGGCATATACACAGTTTTAAGGATATAGTTTTTATAAATTGTGCTTCTATAAATATTAGTACACATGTATCACTTTAGTATAATGTCTTAAATGCTTTGTGGAAGATACATAGCAGAGGGATTGCTGGGTTGTGTGGAATTTCTAATTTCGTGTCTTTGAGAAATCTCTATGATGCTGCTTTTCATGATAGTACTAGCTTGCATTCCCACCAACAATGAAGGCCACAGCCACAGCAACATTTGTTATTGATTTCTTAATGATTGCCATACTTTCTGGAGAAAGACAGAATTTTAGTGTTGCTTTAATTTGAGTTTCTCTAATGAACGCAGATGTTGAACACTTTTTATATATTTGTGAACCATTTGTACTTCTTTTATGAAGTGTCTCTGGCCCATTTCTTGACTGCATCTTTCATTTCAGGTGGTTTAGGTTATTTTGTTTTGTTGTTTAGTCTTATTTTGTTTTGTTGTTCTTTGTATATTCTGGACATTAGCCTTTCTTTCAGGGATAACTGGCAAAAATCTTTTCCCATTCTGTAAGTTGTCTCTCTACTAATTGATTCTTTTACTCAATAGAAGATTTTTAGTCAGATATAATTCCATTTGTTCAGTCTTGCTGTTATTTTCAGTGCAACTGATGTTGTTTAGAAAATCCTTTCCTACACCTGTGTCTTCAAGTATTTTACCTATTTTAACTTCCACTGGGTTTAATGTTTGTTTTAATGTTTAGATCTTTACTTCATTCTGATTTGAATTTAGCATATGGTGAGACATAAGGGTCCAGTTTCAATCTTCTGCACAGATAACTAGCTTTCCCAGCACAGCTTGTTGAATAGGCTAACTTTCCTCTAACACATGCTTTTGGTCACTTTGTCAAAGACCAAAGTATGTCAGGGGAAGTTTCTGCATCCTCAGTTTTATTCCGTTGAACCATGTATTTGTTTTTGTTCCAGTACCTTGCTTTTTTATTATTACTATTGCTTTGCAATATAGTTTGAAGTCAAGTATTGCTATGTTTCCTACTTTGTTCTTGTTGCCCAAAGATGGTTTTGTTATTCTGGGTCTCGTTTGGTACCAAATGAATTTTAGGGTTGATTTTTCAAGATCCATAAAGTATGCTATTGATATTTTAATTGGGACTGCATTGAATCTGTATAAAAGTTTTAGTAGTATGGCTATTGTGACAATATTAATTCTGCCTATCCAGGAGGAGGGGACATCATTCCATTTTCTGATGCCTTCTTCATCTCTTTTTCAGAGTACTGTAGTTTTGTTTGTAGAAGTCTTTTACTTCCTTTGTTAGGTGTTATGGTTGATACACTGTGTCAACTTGAAAAGTTTAACTGAGAGACTCAACAGGGAGACAGGGTTCTTACTTTGTAAATACCCTCATCCTGTGCATGTGAGGGCATGGAGATTTTGTAAGTACTACACCCACCCTGAAGGTGGGGGTGGCCTGCATACAATAGAAGGGAGGAAAAGAGGCTTGCTCTCTCTCCCCCTTTTGATCTGGCTGCTAACTTGAAGTGTTGCCCCAGTGATATGACACTCTGCCTTGGAGCCAGCTGATTATGGAATGAAGCCTCTAAAAACTGGAGGCTAAAAATAAACCCTTCCTGCCTTCATTTTGAGTATTGGATATTTTGTCCCAGAAACAAGAGATAAGTAAAAGACAGAATTTGATACCAGAGGAGTGGGGTTGTGGCTGTGACTATGCCTGACCATGTGGTTCAAGAGCTTATGGGAATGGCTTATGGGAAGAATTTGGATAGGTTTGGAGATTTAACCTGAAGGAGTAGCCCTGGGACAACTTAAGGTCTTCTATAAGGGAGATTCTGGTCAGAGCTCAGAAAACCAAAAGGGTGATAGAAATCCTGCCAGTAAAGCTCAGGCTTGGGAGGTTTCTGCTGGGAAGAAGGATTGCATTGGTTGTTGGAGTCCAGATGATGTGTGTTATGGCTTGGCAAAAAGTTTGTCTGCATTTTGCTAATGCCCAGAGACTTTGCCTGAGGCTAACATTAAGGATGATGGACTAATTAAGCTGGCAGAAGAAATTTCAAAGCACTTGAATGTTAAAGTGGTGGCATGTCTGTTGTTGGAGGATTTTAGCTAGATTTATGTTGTGAATCAAGAACAAAGAGCCCAGCAGGATTATTTAAAATGTTGTGAGTTTGGCCATAAGAAAAAACTCTAGTAGAACTTTTGGCTATAAAGATAGAGCTAAGACTTCAATTGCTGAGAAGGAACAGAGAAATAAAAAAGATGGCCTGGGGGCATCCTAGGAAGCAGTGGGTCCCCATGCTTTGCAACCCAAAACCTGCAAAAGTGAAATATTTTGCTTGGAGGAGAAATCATCAGAGAACCACATTCCAGAATAGCAGCATAAGCTCTATGAGGTTTCACAATGGCAGCAGCACAGATAATTTGTTCCTTACAATCAGGTTCAGAGTGTTCAGTGATCCAGGCTCTTGGTCTCTGTAGCCAAGAGAGAGGAGAGCCTGGCTACTGCTCCAGCTAGCAGCAGACCTTAGCATCATTCACATGGTGCTAAGTTTAGGTACATACAGAATGGAAGGGTTCTGAGGTTAAGAAGGTTTTTGTCCCAATTTAAAAGGCCTGGGAGGCCAGGCAGTGGGATCCTGAGAGGGCAGTGTGTGAAGTTGTGAGTGTGAAGCCAAAAGTGCAGTGCAGACCCCACAAGTTTGGAAAAGTGAGGAACATGGATCACATAAGGAAACCTGCAAAGAAGGAGCAAAGCCAGTCCAAGAGAGAAGCCATGGGATTGGTATCCACCAGAAGTGCCATAGGGTTGGAACCACACAAGCCCTTTGGAGCTCACAATTTGCCATATATTGCCTCAAATGGTGCACATGGAACTACAGGGCTTAATGTTTGCCCTGCTACATTTTGGACTTGCTTTTATTTCAATCCTTTGTACTCTCCTGTTTGTACCTTTTTGAATGGTAATGCCAATCTGTGCCATTGTATGTTGAAAGTGTTTAACTTTGTTTTCATTTGTACAGGGCCTTGCAGGTAAGGTTTGCCTTACATTTTGGAGGAGACTTGGGACTTAAACTGCAACGCTGGAACTGTTAGGTCTTTGGCAACTCTTTCAGATGGACTAGATGCCTTTTGCATAAAGGGATGTGCATGAGTCTGGGTGTTCAAGGACAAAATTTTATTTTTCTAATGTAATATAATATTGATAGACCTAATGCTGGTTCTTAAGGCTTGTTAAGCTGTGTTATAATATTCAAGTTGCAAAAATTTAAGAATAAGCATTCCTTTGTATCTGGAGCCTAGTTTAAAGAAATGTGTCTGGTTGCCAAGTTGAGACTGTGTCAATTTGAGAAGTTTAGAAGTTTAACTGAGAGACTCAGCTGGGAGACAGCGTTCTTAATTTGTAAATATTCTCATCCATTGCAAAGGAGGGCAGGGAGATTTTGTGAGTGCTACACTCACCCTGAAGGAGGGAGAGAGGCTTCCATACAATATAAGGGAGGAAAAGAGGCACTTACTCTCTCTCCTCCTTTTGGTCTGGCTGTTGCCTTGAAGTGTTGCCCCACTGTAGAGTCCATACTATGAATTCTATGAGGAAAAGAGATTGGCTTTGTATTGTCTAGAAAACCTTGAGTCAAAAATGACACGCTATATCTTAAATAGATTATTTCAAAATGTGAACAAAATTATCTCTGGCCCTATAAGATATAATAAATTCCAACTAAGTCCCCACTTTACAAATTTTGGCTCATAATATAACCAGTACTGCAATGAGGAATTTTAAACAGAATTGTATACACTTTAGAGATAAGCAGTTTTTCCACTGCCATGCCACCCTGCCTAGGAGCCAGCAGATTATGGACTGAAACTTCCCAAAACTGTAAGCTAATAAAACCTTTCCTTCCTTCATTTTGGATGTTGAGTATTTTGTCCCAGTAATGAGAAAAAAGTAAAAGTAACCAAAACATTAGATTAATTCCTATGTATTTGATTTTGCTTAAAGCTACTGTGAGTGATATTATTTTCATAATTTCCTTCTCATCCCATTTGTTTTTGATGTATACAAATGCCAACTATTTTTGTTTGTTGATCTTATATCCTTCTACACTGCTGAAGTTGGTTATTAATTCTAGAAGTTTTTTTGGTGGAGTTCCTTGGATTGTCTATGTAGAGTTTCATATCATTTTCAAATGATAATTTGAGTTCTTTTCTTCTATGTATCTCTTTTATTTCTTTCTCTTGCCTAAGTGCTCTGGTTAATATTTGAAGTACTATGTTGAATCAAAGTAGTGACAGTGGACATCTTTATCTTCTTCCTGATTTTAGGGGGAATGCTTTTAGCTTGTCCCCATTTAGTATGATGCTGGCTATGTGCTATATATAGGTTTTATCAAATTCAGATATGGTCCTTGTATACCTATTTTCTTCAGTTTTCATCATGAAGAGATGTTGGGTTCAGCATAGATAACCTTCTTACACAAATGGTAATTTTTTCCAGCTAAATGTTTGTGACCAGTGTCTAGAACATAAAGGGTTGGTGGGAGGAGCTGAACTACAAACAAGAATAGTTCAGATTTATTTCCATCTCTACACCAAACTTACTGTATAACTTTTGGGCAACTCTTTCTCCCTATCTGGCCCTCCATCTCTCTGCAATCACATGAAGACTTATGAGATATAATAAATTCCAACTAAGTCCTGCTTTACAAATTTTAGCTCATAATGTAACCAGTACTGCAATAAGGAATTTAAAACAGAATTTTATACACTTTAGAGATAAGCAATTTTTCCAAACCTCCTCCAGCTGCACCTTTAACCAACATTCCTATACTCATCTGCCCCAAAGGGAAAAAATATTCAGATTCTTGCCCCAGGAGGCCAGGGCCCAGTTTCCTTTCCACAAGAAAGAGGAGAATGAGCTGAATATGGCTGGAAGCTATAAAGCAAGTGTGGAGATCTGTATTATCTCTCATTGCTATTCCTTTCCTCTGTTGTTTATAATGAACACCTGTACTTGGTGAGGTGCTAAACTGAGGAAAATGGGTCCCTTTATCTCATTGGAGCTAGCTTTAAATAAATTCTTTTTCATTTTCACTGAAATAAATGGCCTCCTTTGATTTGGTCAGTTTGAACAGATATGAGCAGATAGATCTGAGTGGTTATTAACAATAGCATCACTTTTGAATCATTCTTGCCAAAATAACAGAAAGCCTTAAATCAAGTCAAGCTTCTACTATCAATTTACAGAATGTACAGAGGAAAAAAAAACATTAAAATATAGTGTGGGAATTCATTATATAAAAATCCACACTATAAAAGTCACAAAACCAATAATCTAGTCTTGTAAAAAACATGGGAAGAAAAGAAAGATTAATTGATTAGAGTGGAATTTGAAATACACAGACATACATTTGTTGCATTTATGAAACAACTGGAAATTTAAACACAAATCAGATATTCAATGATATTAAGGAATTACTATTGTTTTGATATAATAATAATATTGTGGCTATTTAACAAAAGAGAAGAATAAATTTGGTTTTTTAAATATGACATGAAAATACCAACAACCAAAGGAAAAAATAAATTGCTTTTCATCAAAATTAAGAACTTTTGAACTTTAAAGGGCACTATCATGAGTGAAATGTTAACCTAAAGAATGAAAGAAAATATTTACAAATAATATATATGATAGACTTGTATTTAAATATAAATGACACTTTTAAAGCTCATAAAAAAGAACTATAACTCAATTTAAGAAATTATCAAAGGCTCAGGCTTGACATTTATCCAAAGAAATGTTCAATAAGACACATGAAAAGATATTCAATATGACTAGCCACCAGAAAAATTTGAATCAAATACTGAAAATGGAAATGTAGGGCATTCACTAAATAACTGTTTGTAATAAGATACTACTTTACATTCACTAGAATGCCTACAATCATAAAACCAGATAATAAAAAGAGTCATGGAGGCTGTGGAGACATAAAACCCTCAAAATATGCCTGGTGAGAATGTAAAATGGTGGGGCCACTGTGAAAAATCATGTGACAATTCATCAAATGTTTAAACATAGTTACCACTTGACTCAACAATTGCATTCCTAGGTGCACATTTAAAATAAATGCAAATATGTTTACACAAAAATATATTCATACCTGTATTGTTCATAGTAACAAAACTATGGAAATAAATGTTCATCAATTGAAGAATGGGAAAATTGTGGTACAGTCATCTAGTGGAATAGTTTTAGTCACAAAAAACAATGAAGTATTTTACATACTACAACACAGAACTTTGAAAATATGATAAGTGAAAAAGTAAGAAATGTAGATCAGGATTTTGTACAATTTTCACTTACATGAAATGTTCATATAGTAGGTTAAATACTCTTCCATGAAGCATTTATTTCAGTTATTAGATTTTGATGTAAAATGTACACGATAAAAGAGGTAAAGCAGTTTGAAGGCCATTCTTCTAGGTTATTTTGAAGATAATAGCAATCATGACAGTACCATTATGCAAGCAACTAGAATCTTTCTCCTTACCTTTGAAAGTTCAGTCTTATCCTGTTGGTACTTTCCATCTTTTGACTCCAATCTACTACAACCTGGCTTTATTCCCATCATCCCTTAAAAACTAGGAACCTCTCATAAATATAAACAAATGATGAACTTATTGCTAAACCTTATGGCCATGTTTTCATGTTTATCTTTGCTGACTACTCTGCCATTTGACTCCATTGTAGCCTTTGTCTTTCCTGAAATGTCAGGGGTACCATCCTCATGATGTTTTCACTTCTTGCCTGGGTTCTTCTTCAGCCTGTTTTTAATATCATAATTTAATGAAATTCTCCCAATTTCAGGCCCATTCCACCCATTTTCCTTTTATTCCACACTTTCCAGAATGGGATCATCTACACCAAGCTTTGAACTACCATCTACATTATGCACTGATGCAACTCCTTTCAACAAAGTCACTGGACAATAGTGAAGAAGAAAACAAACATAAACGCTTGCCTGAAGGTGTACAGAGAACTTATGTCTCTGATAATGACTCTTCTGGACTGTGGAGGTGAATCTCCAAGTGCTTTCTGGATATCTTCTGCTGAAAAATTCTCACAAACATCCCAAACCAAATAAATCAAAAACTGAAGTCATTTTCTTTGTCACAACCCTAATGGTTTTCTTCTTCACCTGAGTTCTTTCTTTCCTGGGAATGGCAGTCACACACTGAACTAGCCAGTACATATCCATAAGCCCTACTATCTCTTTTTCACCTCACCAAAAGCCAACCAGTGCTATCAATTCTCTTCTTCCTTAACCTCTTTCTCATTTATTCTCTCTCTCTTTCTCTCTCTCTCTCTCCATTGCCAGAAACTTTAATTAGTTTCTCATCATCGTTCATCTATTAACATTCATTACTTGAATTTTTTGTGCTGCTCCCCACTTCAAATTCAACTTCTATTGTCTTGTCCAAATTATCTCTTTCAAAGGCAGTTCTATTCTTATCAATCCTGTAGTGTATACTATGGATTGCTAAGTTAAGATCTGTGTCACTCATTTTCTATTCTGCCTTTCTATATTGCTTAAAAGCTAAAATGAAACAAAAAATCCTACAACAACAATTTCAAATCTCCTAGACTCTTTAGCAGACAGTGTTCTAGATGCAGTTAAGTTGTGCAATCACCTACACATGCCCAATATTTGGAAAAGGTGGTCAGGCAAAAGCCACATCTCTGCTGTTTCTCTTAAGCAGCATAATGGTGGAGGAATGAGGGTTTTCTATGATTGTTGGTTGTACTTCCATAAATCCTAATGCCTTGTCACTAGCTCTGAGTAATTTGAGTTCTTTTTTTTTTGCCCTGAAATTTTGGCAGATATGATGAGAGTCTAGCCAATACATAGGGTAATGGCAGCTTCTTCATTCATAGATGACAAAGCAGAGTGCTCCCGAAAGAATGGTGCCCTGTGACTCGGATAGCAGCATGAGTGGTTCCTGAGGTCCTCCTAGTTTGAGGCCCCTGATAATCCATAGACCAGACTGTATCTTGGATTATTTCCCCATTTTCAACACATGAGAGCTGCTCAACTTGTTGCTGCCCACAAACAACACCAGCCTGATTTACCACACGTGAGCCAATTTCCATCCGGGGTTTTCTGTTACCGTTACCATTGGCCTGGCCCAGGCCAGACAACCCATTCTGTCCCGGGTCTAAGACAATAGTTCTCACATCCTTGGACAATCTAAGGCAGAGCTATTACTCTAGTCCGTGGAATCCCGACCCGTGCCTCTGGTGATGGCCAATGGTATTGGGTTAGAACCTTTTAAATTTAAATCACTCTTATAAGATAGATGATGATGTTTTGTTTAGTGTGATCCAAGACAATTTTTATGCCCTTGGGGGATTTCTCTGAGGCAAAATTGTTATTTTTGGCTCACTTTTAATTGGAGAAATGGGGAATCCTATCCCCCAAAAACATACCTCTGGAGTGCCTGGTTCATAACCTTGGTGCTCTTGGCCTCAAGGCTATAAAAAAACCAAAATGCTGATGCATTTCTCACATTGGAGGCAAGTTAACAAAAACCTATCATCTGAGGATGTGCCTTTCTCTCAGTCTATCTTGTATAATGGCCCAAATACTTCTGGGTTGCTCTGCTCCACCAAACATTCTCCCTTGTATCTCCCAGAACAAACCCTGCAGCTTTCTCAGTCAGAGGTTCCTGTACCTCTGCACCTTCTTCTCCTCCTTCCTCCCCCACAGTGGCCTCTAATCATTCCCTTAGTTTCTCTCCCCAGTCTCCAACTTCCCAATCCCCCCCACCAGAGCAATCTGCTTAGTCAGATGGTTTTTTTGTCTCCTACTTCTGCATCGCTGTTCTCTCTGCCAGCTCGTCCCACTCGCTCCAGCCTTCCGGCAGGCCATATGGTTCTTACAAGCCCTCTTGTTGCAGAGCTCATGAAGAGGATGGCCACCATCTTGTGGCCCTCTGCCATGTGGTAGTACACTGCCATTTTGTGATAAGTCTCAGGGCCAATGTGTGCCACTTTGTGGCCCATAGTGTGATCAGCATCAACCATCTTGTTGCAGGTCACATGATGGCCAGCCGCCATCTTGCACTTTCTCACTGTGTTATTGGCAGCAGCTAAGCTGCTGCAGAGCATACAGTGACCTGCCAATGGCCTATGATTCCTTGTCACATGGTGATGAGCAGCCGTTTTATAGCCAGTCACTGAGTAATTGCCCACACACACCTGCCGGATGGTTGGCCACTCAATGGCTGGCCACTCGATGGCCATCTACCCCACAGTCTTCTCAGCCTCAGTCTCTGCTCCCAATTCAGAAACAGGCTAGCCCCAAGAAATTAGTTAATCATGCCCCTTTCTCCCTGTCTGTCCTATCTCAGATTAGTCATAAATCAGTTTCCTTTTCTGCTATTCTTATTTCAAGATATCTCTATTAATTAATTTACAAAAAGGTTCATACTAGTATATTTTTTATAGCTCAAATTGGCCAAATATATTTGAGTGCACTCTGATTTTATAATATGTTTGTCAGTCTATATATCTGTTGTTTGTTTATACTGTACAGATCATCTGTCCACATTTGTCTGTTTGCCTGCTCTGTAAACAGCTGTTCTTTTTATTTGAGCTCAACAATTTTTTCCTCCTCTTTTAGGTTTATTTGGGTTATACATTTAAAAAGCATGCTTTCGACTAGTTTGCCAGCTGGTTAAAATGTTAAAACTGGTTAAACAAAATCACTTGGGGTGAGGAGACATTAGACAGGACTTCAGTTGATAAATAAGAAAGTGGCCACCTGGTGTTTAAACCAGTCTTATTCATTTAATCAGAGGCCCCAATAATCTCCATAGCCTTATAGGAGACACCCCATCTAAATTTCATATGACTGAGACAATTCATTGTTGCTGATCTGATGGTATATTCATGATCTCAAATGTAAAATTAAGATTGCTTATGATGACAAGTGTTTTCTTTCAGATCCAGATGTCTCCCATTTATCCTGTGCTCCAGCCAGGAGATTCAGGTCAGACCAACACAAGGTCACCACTCAAATAATTTTTAAACCAAAATTTATGTAATATATAATGTATATGTTATACTTAGAGATATTTAAATAACTGAGAAGTCCAAATAATGTCACAAATTTCTTCAGTACTCAAACGTTAAAAACACCCATGGTTAATGTAAAATAATAGTTTCATTTAATGTTTAATATTAAGTTTACTGCCTGTACTGCATTTTACTGTAATCAATCTTCTAGATGTTCAATAACTAAAGTTAAGAGATAATTATAAATTTCTTTTAGATTCCTTTTGCTAAGATCCACCAGATCTTTTCCAGAAAAATGTTATATGATACATATTAGAGCCATAATTAACTATACTTAAATGACACTGTAGCTGATCTCTCTCTCCTAAATAAAAAGGTAAAATTAATAAAACAGGCCATCCTCAAAATCAGATGTCATTAGACATTCTAACAGCACAGGAGATTCAATTGTAAAACCTAAATGTGTGTATGACAAATCAATGATGTGAAATTATAAAATTCCCTAGACTTATCCTTATCCTCCTTATGGGAATCCAATGCTAAAATTATACTCATAAATACCCTGTTGATGCTATTATTTGACTCCTGCATACTTAATTGATTCTTTGCCTTTGTCTCCTTTAGGCTTAAAGCTGTACACCTACCCAAGATAAAAACCAGATATCTTGTGACTCTAGAGGATATAGATACCTTCCCTTGTGGGCCAGATCCCAAGACAAAAAGCTAAACTTGGCCCTCAAACCCCACAGGGAGACCTTAATATGGCTTTTCCTGATCTCGACAACAGAGATAAAAAAATAATAACAATCTGATCTCTTAGCAGTGACACTTGAGGTTCTCAAGATAGAAAAGCCAAAACAAGACAGAGTTGTCCAATCCCCTCCTGGACCATGCTTCCAGTGCAGCAAAAAGGACACTAGACCAAAGAATGCCCCAACCTGATTACAATCTCAAGGACCACTAAAAGAGCAAATGTCCTAGCTGCCAGAGAGTGGATAAGCCATTCTCTAATGCCTTGCCCTCACAGAAGATTTCATCACTGCCGGATTCATCACTGACTGATCTACTCAGACTTGCTGCTGAAGACTAATGGGGCTTGGGGTCCACAGCCCCCCATTAAGGTATCCTTCTCAGAGCCCCAAGTCCCACTGGGGGTCTCAGGTAAGACATTCTCATTACTTGTGGACAAAGAGGCCAAATATAATGTTCTTCCTGAGTTTCCAGGCCCTTGTATTAAGTCCTCAGTCTCTATAGTGGGTGTTCACAGCCTTTACAGATAGGGCCTATTCCATGCAGGTTCCAGACTCTCTTCTTTAGCCATGGCTTCCTAGTAATTCCAACATGTCCCACACCCCTTTTAGGTAGAGATCTTCTTTCCTGGTCAATCCCATAGTTTGGGATACCTCCAATCCCACCCGTGCTACCCATGCCATGTTTATTTTAATTCAACTTAGGGATCCTTCAGTTTTTCCTTGTGTTCCCTAATATCCCATAGCTCCTAAACATTTACAGGGACTTAAACCTATAATCAAGTGCCTTTTAGATAGTGGTTTTCTTAAACCTACTCATTAACTCTATGATATTCCTGCTCTCTGGTACTCAAGCCTGATGGGTCTTATCGTCTAATGCAAGACCTCAGGGTAATCAATAACACTAACGCTGTTACCTCAATCCACCCAGTGGTGCCAAACCCTTATACCAGGCTCTCTCATATCCCTCTTTCCACCACTCACTTTACAGTTGTAAATCATAAAAATGCCTTTTTTACCATCCCCCTACACCCTAATTGTCAGGATCCCTTTGTGTTTATGCAGACTGACCCAGACACTCTGGGGTCTCAACAACTTACACCTATTATCTCTATAGTAAAACCTCTCCTCAGGGACACATACCAACCCCTTCCTTTCCTATTCATCAATGTCTCAGACATACCCCTGGTCAGCACTGGCAGGTAGATTTTACATGTGTGCCCTATCACAAAACTCTCAAATATCTTCTCACCTTTGTTTATACTTTTTCAGGATGGATAAAAGCCTTTCCCATGACCAGATAGACTGTTGATGCAGTTACTAAAGTTCTGTTACAGAAAATAATCCCAAGGACTACAACCATGGCAGAGCAGCCCCTACCTGGTCTTCTTGGCAACCCTAACAGCAGTCAAAGTTGTTAAACTTCCATCCTGGTTCCACATCACTCAAGCTAAGCAGTGCCCTCCCAATCCTGAATCTAACCATCCTGAGTGGTCATCTCATCTTCTGTCACCCACCCATCTCCATCTCACCAAGGCCTTATAGCCACAACTCTCAGGCTAAATCATGTTTTGTTATCCAATTTGGTTTTTAATTCCTTACATTATATCAATTATCTTTTTACAGCAAGACTCCTGACAGTCTTTCCTAAAGACTTCCACATCATGTGTAAATTTGTCTTCATGCTGTTCTATATGACAACTGTCTTAGCTCTCTCTACCCTCAGCTGCTTAGTCAAATGTGAGATCCCTGAGGGTCTAGCCTCTTATCTTTTATAGTGACACAGCCACGGCCTTCCTCACCCCTCCTATTCATTCCAGCTCAACTTCTGGACCAGAGACAAGCGCTACCTACCCACACTTTTAACTTTTATTATTTCAGATGAAAAAATAATCACCTCTCATAAATTCACTCCTCCTAACCCCACACTTATTTTTCAGAAATCTACCTCACCAAGGTACTGATAAAATGACACTTCTCCTGAAATTCTACCTCACTATGGCCCTGATAAAATGGCATATAAAATCAAAGGCACCTTTCTTTTTACCTCCCCTAGATCCTTAAATACGATAGTGGTCTTACTCCTCATAGCACCTTATCTCTTTGTATTTCCAGTCCAAGATGCGAGCATTTACCAATGATGAAGTTGTCCTGGCCAAAACACCTGGTACCAGCTTCTACATCTACATGGGCATCAGCCATCATCCTGTCAACCTTCCTAAACCCCAATAAGGTGCCCCCCTGCCAGCAGGAAGAAGTAAGAGAGAGACTTCACCTTTTTCCTAACAACAAAAAGATGGGAATGAAAGGACTATGCCTTGCATGGCATTACATAGTGGAGGCGGGATTAAGGATGTTTATTTTAAAGCCACTCCCTCCTTCCCATATGACAACTTCCTTCTTCCTGTCCCAGTGGCACAAAAAGGGATAGCCACTCCCTCTTTCCCATATGACAACTTTCTTTTTCCTATCCCTGTGGCACAAAAAAGGCTCCAAACAGTCCCCTGTGTGTCATCAAATGCCAGCCCTAAGCACCACCCCTGTCAGAGCTTATAAATATATCCCACACTCCACTTTCCTGTCAGAGGAGGTGATTAACCTGGCTGTGGTCAACTCCTCCCCATGTCCTCCAAATAAAAGCTACTTTTATGTTATATTTTTCTCTCTTATTGTGCCAAAAGCCTAACAAAAATATTCACAAAGATATTCATAAAGAAACACAAAATCTTTCCAATGTATTTACATACTTGGCTTCACTCACCACATCCAACTTGGAAGATGTTTCTATGATACCTACAGCCCCTCCCCTTCCCATACAACAGACTCACCACAGCACATCTCTGACTTCACCACTCACGAAAAACCTCAGGTACCATGACATGGTCCATGATCAAGCTATGTGTTTCCCACTAACAGAGGAAAATGATATGGATAATCCCACAAGAAAATGTAGGACACATGCTGCTTTTAATTTCTTACTCTTCAAAGAACTCAGACTGTCCTCAATAATGAGGTTCAGACTCCTTATACATTGAGTTGTTTAGACAATATAATTCAAGGTTTTCAAATGTTGCCAAGTAATGTGACCCACCTAGCTCACACATGCCTTTTCCCTGCACAGTTTCTACACTTTGAATGACAGTTAAGGACACTCATTTCAGAGCAGGCACAAAATAACCAGGACCATAAAAGATGAAAACATTCAGGCCATAACACAAGAAATGGTGTGTTTTGTGGGACAATACACTGACATAAAAATTTAAGCATGAGCCCCACCTCTTCTTTTCATGCAATGTAAAGAAGTAATACATTGTGCATGGATTTCTGTCCCAGAAGATGGTACACCTAGTAAATCCTTTACTCAAATTTTACAAGGCCCTACAGAAACTTATACATAGTTTCTTACTAGACTACAGGAAGCAATACATAGACAAGTCTCTCAAGAGGATGCCACTAAAATTGTCCTTCATCAGTTAGCATATGACGATGTTAATGAAGACTCTAAAAGGGGCTTACCATCAGTCTTTCACACTAAAGATTTATCCCCTTATATTCTAACATGCCAAAATATTGGATCTACCATCAATGCTTCAGTACTCAAGTTCTCATAACACAGGCTTAATTGAAGCACAGGAAAACATACTAGCCAACAGTATGCATCAACTCTAAAAGCACCAGTCCCTTTGACTACTCTGGCTGGACCTAGTCTGTCTATGTTCTATGAAAGGATTTCACTGGAAAAACATTGTAAATCTAAATTTCATAAGAAAGGCACACTTGAAGAAAAACAAATCATGTTCCCAAACAAAATACCTCAATAAGGATTAGACACCTCTCAGCCTACATGCCAATAATTCAAAACCAATTAAGCTAATTTTTTCCAGTCCTAATCAGACTAGCAACAATCTCTCTGTGTTCCTCTTTTACTGGTCCATGGAACTAATCAAAGTACTCAAATAGATTTACCCAGGGCTCCTTATATTATTAGTTCATTGGGAGTAAAAGAGTCAATTTTGAGTCCCAATGAAATTCCCACACCTGGACTTGACTCTGCAAATGAACCTGTTAAAAATGAGCCTTTAAGCAATAAACTTTATTTTTCCCCAGGGCATTTCACTTCCTACAAATACTTATAAATTAAATGACAAATCTCTTACTGCATTGATGGATAAAAGAACTGATGTAACTGTAATAAACAACCAATCATGGATGCTTACTCCGTTCCTTAGACCCGCCTCCTCAACTTTGATAGGTTCATGCTCCCCTCAGTCACGGCTGTTACTTTATGTCAGCCATGATACACAGACAGGCATAGTAACTTCACTTGCACCCTAAGTTGCACAAAGTAAAACTGAAGTTGGATTTATGATTAAAGCCTTTGGTACTTCTATTGAAATAAAGGTTGGAAATCTTATCTTTTAATTTTTTTATTTTAAAGAGAATAAAACAAAAGAGGAAAGATCTAAGCAGTTCAGAACAGAACAATGTAAGTAACACAGCACTTTACAATTAGATATCAACGGTAGCTATCATAATGTCTCTTTCTTTGAAATAGTTGAGCTTAGCTTTATACACAATAATGTCAAACACAAAAAAATAGAGTAAAACCACTCAAGAGAATGAAAGTATTGCAAGGCATTCTGAACCAAATAACCGAAGATGAACAGTAGCAGCTATATTATCTCATTTTCCATAAAAAATTTGTTTATACTATTATATATATTAAAATCCAATAAGACACAATATGATAGAACCAATGGTAATAGAAAAACAAGAGCATGATAGGACTTCAGAGCAAGATGATATTAAATCAACAATGGCCGCCATATTGTCTTTCCTTCAAAGTAACTATTTATACCATCACATATATTAAGATCAAACAAACAGAATAAAATCATTCCAACCAATGAATGAAAACATAAGACTTCAAAGCAATATAATGGTGAACCATGATTACCATAAAATCTTCTGTAGTCTTACCATTTCTTACACTAGAGAGACTATACGGTATTTATACATGTGAGTTTGATTTATTTCTCTTATGAGTATGGATTCAAGTTGCAGCCATTTATTTATAAATATTTCAATGTGATCCTTCTTTATAGCTGAGTAGTACTCCATTGTATAAAAGTACCACAATTTTTTATCCATTCCTCAGTGGATGGGCACTTAGGTTGTTTCCAAGATCTGGCTATTACAAATTGTGCTGCTATAAACATGGGTGTGCATGTATCACTCTGGTAAGATGTTTTCAGATCTTCTGGGAATATGCCTAAGAGTGGAATAGCTGGGTCAAGTGGGACCTCCAAACCCAGCTTTCTGAGGAATCTCCAGATTGACCTCCACAGTGTATTTTAACGTGATTGTTATTATGTATGCATACAGCATAAATATTTAGGAAAAAATTTTTCAATATTTCACATTTGCTACTGCTCTGAATCTCACAATGATCATTGCTGAGGTGTTTTTTTGGTAGTTATGCCTTCTATTTGTATTAAGATTGTCAGTCTTTGAATTTAAATTGATGCATAAGATTGTGCAGTTTGCCATGTATAATATAATGTGGCTTTTTCCCCCTTTGTTTCTGGCAATCAAACTCAAGGCCTCATGCTTGCTAGATATGTGCTGTTTTCAGAACTACAACCCCAGCTCCTAATTTGGTTTTAATTAAAAATATTTAAGTTTAATTATTTACACACAATGCTATTACAATGGTCTGTGGAGACATACTGATGTTTGATACCACTTCAAATCCAGTGATACTTTTAAGTGAAATGGCTAAACTTAGCAAATCAACACATATATTATATCACATAATTATCACTTTTGTGATGAGAAAATATGTAATCTACTCTGTTAGTCACTTTTCATAAACAATGTAAATAATTTCTAAGGTTAGTCACGGTACTGCAGTGTGGATTTCTTTTTTTATTTTAAAGAGAATAAAACAAAAGAGGACAGATCTCATCAGATCAGAACAGAACAATGTAAGCAACACAGCACTTCACAAGACAATTGGATATTAACAGGTTGGAGATCTTATTAAAATCATTAAATAAACAACAGTAATGTGGTCAACTCAAACCCACACTATTATAAGTAATTTTATTTTTTTGTATTTTTTTTATTTAAAGAGAGGGGGGAAAGCAAAACAGAAAAAAGGGTGGAAACAATACAGAATTTCAAAAAAAATAAATAGTAAGAAATCATGAGTTAATGCATTACATATTGTCTTCTTGGATATAGTTGTTCAAGTTACAGAATTAAAGCATACAAAGTGGACATTCAAACAGGCTGCAAACAGTTCTGTTCACCAATCCAACAAAAACTTAGCAACATGGTTATCAATCCTACACACTTAAATATATATGCAGTTATATCTTTTAGCATTTCTTTTCCTCCTTTTGCTTTTTAATTTTTTTTTTAATTTTATTATGAAGGTAGTAGAAATACAACAGAACAAGACATAACAAAGCCAATTGAGACAGTACAGTGAATTTGGTACAGAACTTCATAGCAGGTTACTGGAATCACAACCAGGTACCATAATATATCTCATTATCTTAACAGTTGTCTAGTCAATTAGGTACAGCAAAATCAAACCGAAGACAGAACATTATAAAATCAATCAAAAGAGAATATTAAAAAGAGTAAAGCAATTAATCATAATGAATCAAAACTGACAATGATATTTGCTTTCAAAGAGAAGATGGAGGAGACTCCCCGTGTTTGCTGTATTGCATACAAACATCCTGCCAACCAGATGCTCAGACCTCTGTCCCCAGTTGCTAACAGAGGGCAGGGGTTGGGATGTTGGTTTCCAAGCCCTTGGTAGGCTCACAGGAAAACACTACTGGGCCTGCTCCTGGCTCATGCTGGATGAAGGCACTCTCCAAGTGGGTGGGTAAATTGCTTCTTTGTGCAGCCTCCTGGGTTCCAGCATGGCCATGGCAGGATATCGGGGGCTGTGCTCTGATTCTCTTCTTGGATCATGCTGGAGGAGGGCACTCACCAAGAGGGCAGGCAAATTGCTTCTTTGTGCAGCCTCCTGGGTTCCAGCATGGCCACAGTGAGATCTCTGAGGCTGCTCTCTGAGTCTCCTCTTGGCTCACACTGGAGGAAGGTGCTCACTAACAGGGTGGGTGAATTGCTTCTCTGTGCAGCTTCCTGGGTTCTAGCATGGCTGTGGCAGGATCCCAGGGGCCACTCTCTGATTCTCCTCTTGGATCATGCTGGAGGAAGGTGCTCACCAAAAGGGTGGGTGAATTGCTTCTTTGTGCAGCCTCCTGGGTTCCAGCATGGCCACAGTGAGATCTTGGGGGCCGCTTTCTAATTCTCCTCTTGGCTCACGCTGGAGGAAGGCACTCACCAAGAGGGCAGGCAAATTGCTTCTTTGTGCAGCCTCCTGGGTTCCAGCATGGCCATGGCAGGATCCTGGGGGGCTGCTCTCTGATTCTTCTCTTGGCTGATGCCAGAGAAAGGTGATGACCAAGAGGGCAGAGGAACTGCTTCTTTTTGCAGCCTCCTGGATTCCAGCATGGCCATGGTGGGATCCTGGGGACTGCTCTCTCATTCTCCTCTTGGATCACACTGGAGGAAGGTGCTCACCAAGAGGGAAGATGAATTGCTTCTTTGCCCCTCCTTTTGCTTTTTAAGTCCATTATCTGTTTAGTTATATCATGTTTCAGGTTGCTCAGTACCTTACTGATCTGTTTTGTTGTTGTTATTTACTTTTTTATGTTTTCTCCTTATTTGTTTTATTTTATTTTGAAGATAGTAAAATACAACAGAACAAGACAGGACAAAGCCAATTGAGGCAGTGCAGTGAAATTGGTACAGAGCCTCACAGCAGGTGACTGGGATACCAGAAATAGGTACAATAGTGTATCTGGCTTTCTTCACAATAGTTGTTCCTTCAATCAGGTAGAACAATATCGAAGGAAATACCGAAATTATAAAAAAAATATTGAATAGAGCAATTGATTAAAACAGAGATAAAAATATTTGCCTTCAAAGAGATGGCAGAAGAAAATCCCCCTTTATTTGCTATATTACCTATAGTCAAACTTGCAGGACATACTCAGATCTCTGATTCTCACCAGAGGGAGAAGACATGGATGTTTGATTCTTTGCCCATGCACTGGTAGGCTCACAGCCACCCACAAGAGCAGTGAGCTGGCTGCCTATTTTCCCAGCAGCCCAAGTTCCAACATGGCGTGGATCTCAGGAAACGCTGATATGGTTCTCACCCTGGGGTGGCTATGGCTTGGGAAGCCACAGCCACTTAAACAGAGAAGTGTGCTGGCTGCCTGTTTTCCCAGCACCCCAAGTTCCAAAATGGCATGGGTCTCAGGAAACACTGATATGGTTCTCACCCTGGGGCAGCCACAGCTTGGGAGGACACAGCCACATAACCAGAGCAGTGTGCTGGTTGCCTGTTTTCCCTGCATCCCAAGTTCCAACATGGAGTGGATCTCAGGAAATGCTGGTATGGTTCTCATCCTGGGGTGGCTGCAGCTTGGGAGGCCACAGCCACTTACCAGAGCAGTGGGCTGGCTGCTATGAGTAATTTTAAAACTGCCATGGGATATATTCTTTAAAACTTATTCATTCTGAGTTCCAGACCCGAGCATGTGCAGGTTGAAACCTAGCACACAAGGAAGCCTTGGAACATCATGCCCAGCCAGTAAGACCACGCCCCACATCTGAAATCACAGGAGCTCACATGGGAGTCCTCACAGGCCTAACTAGCCCAAGCCCAGCGAACTCCAAGTGGCTAGCTGTTACCAGCTCTCTGCCCCAGGAGCCAAAAGTGGGCCAGGTGATTCACAGTGCATGGTAGAAGCCTTGAAACATTGCTCAAAACCCAGAAATATAGGAAAATGACTAACCAAAAACACAAAATGCAATCTCAAACTTCTAGCCCAACCCAAGCAAGCCTAGGAGACATGAAAGAAGACAAAGAAGAAAATATAAGCCATACACCTGAAATGCCTGAAATGATATCAACTGAAGTAAAGAAATAACTCTGGGAAGCTATAAAAGAACTCAAATCAGAAATAGTCTCCCAGGTAAAAGAAAAAATGATAAATGTAATGATAGAAATGCTGAACACATCTAAAAAAGACATAGTTAAAAAATTAGAGGAACAATGCAAAAAGATGAAAACCCTGATAAACAATATAAGAAACATAGAACGTATGAAGCAGATTGAAAAAGATATATAGGAAATCAAAAATTCCATCGAAAGTTGGCAAAACCGCCTCAACAAAAGTGAAGATAGCATTTGAGACCTTGAAGACAAGATTACAACTAGTGAACAGGAAAGGAAAGACCTTTTAAAAATAGCAAGGAATCAGGAAATAACAATTCAACAACTACAAGATGATGCAAAGAAAAACAACATAAGAATAATAGGTATAAACGAAAAGGAAGGTGACAACACAAACCATATCAAGAGGTTATTTACAGAATAGCTGAAAATTTCCCAAACATGACAATGGAAGCTGATATACAGATCAGTGAAGCATATATAACTTCAAATAACCATAACCAAAAGAAAACTACACCAAGACATACAGTAATCAACATCCCAGAAATCCAACATAGGAACACAATATTAAAAGCAGCTAGAGAGAAGACACAGATCACCTATAAAGGAAAGCCTATCAGAATTACAGCAGACTTCTCAACACAATGAAGTCAAGAAGAAGGGGGAGTGAAGTATTTCAGATCCTAAAAGAAAACGACTTTCAACCCAGACTGATGTACCCTGCAAAACTGTTCTTCAAAATGGATGGAGAAATAAGATACTTTCACTACAAAGAACACTTGAGGAATTTCATGACCAGTAAAATAACCCTGCAAAGAAAACTGAAAGACATTCTAGACAGATATAGGAAAAAACGACTAAGCAAGGGAAATAGTCAAACAGAGTAGAAAGGTAAAGAATCAACTGCACAAAGATAAAATGTCAAAAGTAAACCAATATACATCAGTTATAACCATTAATGTAAATGGCCTCAATCCACGAATTAAAAGAAACAGACTGACAGAATGGATCTAGAAACAACATCCAACGATATGCTGTATACAGGAAACCCATAAAGGAAGATCACAGACTGAAAGTCAAAGAATGGAAAGCAATACTCCGTGCAACAAGAACCATAAAAAAAAACCAGGGGTAGCTATTCTGTTTGCAGACAATGAGAACTTCAAACCAAGAATGATCCAGAAGGTAAAGAATGCAACTACATACTAGTTAGGGGAAAACTTCAAGAGGAAGAGATAACAATCTTAAATATCCATGCACCAAATTTGGGAGCACCCAGGCATATGATAAAAAACCCAGCTAATATACATATTAAGAGAAATGAAAAATCAAATAAGCAATAACACAGCTATAACAGGCGACTTTAACATAACTTTGACACAAAGGGACAGATCAACTAGACAGAAAATCAGCAAATAACAAAACTGAATCACACCTGTGAACAAATGGACTTGATAGACATATACAGAGTGTTCCATCCAACAGCATCAAAACATTCATTCTTCTCAACAGCACATGAAACATTCTCTAAAATAGACCATGTACTAGCCACAGAACATACTTAAGTAAATGCAAAATAATTGAAATTATTCCATGCATGTTATCAAATCATAGCACAATAAAACTACATATTAATGACAAAAGAAACTGCAAAAACCCCACAAACACATGGAAATTGAATAATGCACTCCTGAGCAATCAGTGGGTCACAGAGGAAATTAAAGAAGAAATTAAACAATATTTGCAGGCAAACAAACAAACAAACAAAACAAATATATCTTACCAGAACCTGTGGGATGCAATGAAAGCTGTCCTTAGAGGAAAATTTATTGCAGTGAACTCCCGCATGAGGAAAACAGAATGAACACAAATAAACAACCTGATGCTACACCTCAAATATCTAGAAAAAGAAGAGCAAGTCAAGCCCAAAGCCAAAAGAAGGGAGGAAATTATAAAGGTCAGAGCAGAAATCAATGCAATAGAGACTAAGAAAACAATACAAAGAATCAATGAATCAAAGAGTTGGTTCTTTGAAAGAATAAATAAAATTCTAGGGAACTTTATTTTAAAAAGGAAAGAAAAAACTCAAATTCATTCAATAAGGAATGAAAAGCATGAAATCACTACAGACCCTGTGGAACTACAGATCATGAATAATCATTTTGAAAAACTTCTACTTTCATAGGCTTGATAACATAGAAAAATGGGCAGATTCCTAGAAACATATGAATTACCAATGCTAAGTTAAGAAGATGTAAAACTGCTGAATAACCCAATTTCAATTAATGAAATTGAAAATGTAATTAAATCACTACCAACAAAGAAAATCTCAGGTCCATATGGATTCATGGTTGAATTCTACAAGAAATTCAAAGAATATTTAATGCTGACACTCCTCAAACTGTTCAATGAAATTGAAAGGGAAGCAATTCTTCCTAAATCATTCCTGGAAGCAAATATTACTCTAGTACCAAAACCTGAGAAAGACCCTACTAAAAAAGAGAACTATAAGCCAATCTCCCTAATGAACACAGAGGCAAAAATTCTCAATAAAATATTGGCAAATAGGATGCAGCAAATCATCAAGAAGAGTACACACCATGACCAAGTGGGATTCATCCCAGGCATGCAGGGAAGGTTCAACATATGCAAATCAATTAATGTATTCCACAATATCATTAGAGCCAAAAATAAGAATCACATGATCATTTTTACAGATTCAGAAAAAGCTTTTGATGAGGTCCCACACTTATTCATGACAAAATCCTTACAAAAACTTGGAATAGATTGTCTTCACCTCAAGATGATACAAGCCTTCTATGACAAAGCAACAGCCAGCATCATATTAGATTGCCAAAAACTGAGAGCCTTTACCTTAAAATCAGGCACAAGACAAGGATGTTCCTTATCACTGCTCCTACTCAACATAGTACCAGAAATACTAGCCAGAGCAATTAGACAAGATAGAGAAATAAAAGGAGAAAAGATAGGAAAAGAGGAAGTTAAACTATCATTATTTGCAGACCACATGATACTCTACATAGAAGACCCCTAAAACTCCATTGAAAGACTCTTAGATATAATAAATAAATTCAATAATGTAGCTGGATCCAAAATCAAAACTCAAAAATCAATAACATTCCTATACACTCACAACAAATCCACTGAGAGACAAATAAGAGAAGCCACACCATTTACAATACCATCCAAAAAATGAAATACTAAAAATTAATCTAACAAAAGAAGAAAAAGATCATTTCAGGGAAAATTATAATATCCTGAAAAACAAATCAAAGAGAACCTCAGAAAATGGAAAGACATCCCTTTACCATGTATAGGAAGAACAAACACTGTGAAAATAGCCATTATCCCAAAATTGTTACATAGATTTAATGCAATCCCAATCAAAATACTACTAGCATACCTCGCAGATCTAGAGAAGTCACTCCTAAAATTCATCTGGAACCAGAAGAGAATGGCAATTCTAAGCAACAAAGGCAAGGCAGGATGCATCACAATCCCTGACTTGAAGTTATACTACAAAGCTACTGTAATAAAATCAGCATGGTATTGGAGTAAAAAAAGACCTGAAGATCAATGGAATAGATTAGAAGATACAACTACAACTACAAACACATCTGGCCACCTTATCTTTGATAAAGGGGTCAAAAACATCCACTGGAAGAAAAATAGTCTCTTCAATAAATGGTGCTGGAATAATTGGCTGTGCATATGCCAAAAACTAAAACTAGATCCATGCCTATCACCATGTACCAAAATAAAGTCTAAATGGATCAAATATCAAATATTTAAACAGAAACACTAAATTTGTTGGAAGACAAAGTAGGTACAAATCTTGAAGACATGGGGGTAGGTAGAGAATTCATGAACAAGAATCAAACCACACGTGAAATATGTCACAGGATCAATAACTGGGATCATGTCCCATTAAAGAGTTTTGCATATCGAAAGAGATCTCCAGCATAGCCAAAAGAAAATCCACAAACTGGGAAAAAAATCTTAGTGAATGGTCCCTCAGGCAAAGGACTTCTGTCTAGAGCATATAAAGAATTTTAAAAAATCAGATCCTCAATATTCAAAGAACCATTCCAAAAATGGGTATCTGAGATGAATACATACTTCTCTGATGAAGAAGTACTAATGGCAAATAAATACATGAAAAAATGTTCAGCATCATTGGTCATCAGAGAAATGAAAATTAAAACAATACTGAGGTTTCATCTCACTCTAGAAAGAATGGCCCTGATAAAGAAAGCTACCAACAACAAATGCTGGAGTGGCTATGTAGAAAAAGGAACTCATCTGTACTGTTGGTGGGAGTTTACACTATTGTAACCACTATGGAGGTCAGTCTGGAGATTCCTCAAAAAGCTGAGATTGGAGCTACCATTTGACCCAGCTATCCCACTTTTGGGCATATTCCCAGAAGAACTGAAAACATCATACCACAGTGATATATGTGCATCCATGTTTACAGCAGCACCATTTGTAATAGCCAGATCTTGGAAACAACCAAAATGCCCACCAACTGAGGAATGGATAAAAAAGATGTGGTATTTTTATATAGTGGAGTACTACTCTGCTATAAAGAATGATCACATTGAGATATTTATAAGTACATGGATGCAACTCGAGACCATACTCATAAGTGAAATAAATCAAAGTCACATGTGTAAATTCTGTATAGTCTCCCTAGTGTAAGAAATGGTAAGAGTACATAAGATACAAAAAACTCAATAATTACAGTGAAGGGATAAGAATCTGCTTAAAGCAAAAAAATAATATCTCAGGGAAAATGAGGAAAAAGAAAAAGGAAAGGAAAAGAAAAATGTCAAATTATATAAACACAGGACAGTGAAGACGATTGCTACAAATTCTATATGTTCTTAGAACAAAAAGTTAACTTTCATAGGATTGGAACAATTGTGCATAGTATTGTATGGTGATCTGAGGAACTCTTTTTTAAAATTTTTTTTTCATTTTATTTAAAGAGGGAAAATAAAATAAAACAGAAAAAAACAGTAGAAACAATACAGAATTTCAAAAAAAATGAACAGTAAGAAATCACTAGTTGATACATTACATATTGTCTTCCTGGATGTAGTTGTTCAAGTTACAAAATCAGAGCATACAAAGTGGACATTCAAACAGTGAGGCTGTAAACAGCTCCATTCTCTGATCCAACAAAAACTTAGCAACATAATTATCAATCATACACCCTTAAATATACATGCAGTTATATCCTTTAGAGCACTTGCCTTTCCTCCTTTTGCTTTTTAAGTCCATTATCTGTTTAGTTATATCATGTTTCAGGTTGCTCAGTACCTTGCTGATCTGTTTTGTTGTTGTTGTTTACTTTTTTATTTTTTCTTATTTATTATTATTTTTTATTTTATTTATTTATTTTATTTTAAAGGTGATAAAAAACAGCAGAACAAGACAAGACATAACCAACTGAGGCAGTGCAGTGAAATTGGCACAGAACCTCACAGCAGGCCACCGGGACAACAGCAATAGGCACAATAGTACATCTGGTTTTCTTCATAATAGTTGTTCCTTCAATCACGCAGAGCAATATTGAAGGAAATACCAAAATTACAAGAATAGAATATTGAATAGAGCAATACCATTGATCAAAACAGAGTAAAACAGAGATAAAAATATTTGCCCTCAAAGAGATGGCAGAAGAAAATCCCCCTTATTTGCTATATTGCATATAGTCAAACTCACAAAACATGCTCAGATCTCTGGCTCTCACTTGCTAGTGGGGGGTCGGGAGGATGGATGGATGGATGTTTGATTCTTACCCGTGCCCCAGTAGGCTCACAGCCACCTACCAGAGGGGTGAACTGGCTGCCTGTTTTCCCAGAGCCCCAAGGTCCAACACGATGCATCGCGGGTCTCAGGAAACAATGATATGGTTCTCACCCTGGGTGGGCATGGCTTTCCAGGCCACAGCCACTTACCAGAATGGCATACTGGTGGCTGCCTGTTTTCCCAGCACCCCAAGGTCCAACATGGCACATCGCAGATCTCAGGAAAAGCTGGTATGGTTCTCGCCCTGGGGCAGCCACAGCTTGCCAGGCCACAGCCACTTATCAGAGCAGCATGCTGGCGGCTGCCTACTTTCCCAGCACCCCATGGTCCGACATGGCATGTAGCGGATCTCAGGAAACACTGATATCAATCTAAGGAACTTTTGAAGACCATTATGTAAAATAACAACCCTAGTTATGCTCATACCACTGTGTTTTGAAGGCCTATATTGTCAGTGTTCTGGGCTCTTTGCTATTGTTTATATGTCTTTTTTTGTGTGTTTTTCTAGGAATTTGTTTTGTTTTATCTTGGTGTGTTTTGTTTTTCCTCTAATACAGAAAGGATAGGTATATATGTAGAGACTCATACATGCATAGAACTTCTGAAAAGTGTATGAGAATCAATAATATAATGCATGATGAAATGAACAGCTACTTTGAAGAAAAAGCGACACTAAGGTACCCAGCGCTGATTCCGTAGCATCATGATATGAAATCCAGCAGTACTATTATTCTTTGTTCAGAGTGATTTTAGTCTGTTTTGTTTTGTTTAATTTTAGAGAGAATAAGAGACAATATGGCAGCCATTGTTGACAATACTTATTGTCTGGTCTTGAAGACCCAACATGCCTTCATCATCATGATCAGTTTAATACTATTTTGTTTTGTATGAATTCATTGTATGTGAAGATATGGACAACTATTTGGAAGAAAAGAACAGATAATATGATAGACTGAAGATCTCCGGTTGTTTGCTTTGAAATCTGTGTCTCTTACATTGTTACCTTATGATCTGTTTTGTTCAGTTTTGTTGTTTAATTTTACACTCTTTAAAAATAAAAATAAAAAACTGCTTCATTCCTTACTCATCATTACAACCTTTTTTAATCTCTCAAATTCATTGACATTAGGTGATTTTAATGCAGATGCTTTGGTAAATCTGGCTTCCATTTTTAATAATTTGAGACAATTTCAAAAATTTTTCATTATATTTCTAAGTCTTTATTAAAGACATTCAAAATTACCATAACACAAGCTGGACAAATTATCATATTTTGCCTGTAAACTTATTTTTGGGACTGTTCTTCAATAGAGTTATAATCACAGAGGTTTTACAGCTATCCTATTATACTTCATAAATAATATGCATATATTCTCTTGTAACAAGCTTAAATGTATTCATGCCTATATAGACAACTTGCATACTACCTATCATTCAGGTAAATAAACTAAAGATATCATACATCATTGTGTATCAGCCTTTGCTAACTTAGGGGTATCACTAACAATAAAACCTAATATTGTTTCTGCTTAACAACTTTTTCACTGTTTTCCTGATAACTGGAATATAAAGCATTTTATAAGGATATCATACAATATCAAAGGTCAAGAAATATTGAGCATACCCATTTTAAATTTAAAAATCAATTAATCAAACAAAAATAAGGGGAAGTACAAGGTCAGAATTCTCCTCAAATATATTTAAATTTTTTTACATGTTTAAAATTTTCTGAACCCTACCCCTGATTCTGATTTGCTGCCAGCTGTGATACACTGGGGACAGGAATCTGACCATTCTCTGAAGTCCCTGCACCCTGCAGCTTGGCATGACCTCCAAATAGGTGCTTGGAATGGTCTAGTATCACTTTTTAATTGAGGCTGAGAATATTCTTATATTTCCACAGATCATTGGCAGACATTACGACCACCAGAGCTGTTGTTTGGCCGGAATCTCACCCATCTGCATGACATATCAAGAGCTTGAGCAATGAACCTGGCAGTGCATCATCCACTGTCCTGGGAAGGCATGCAGCAGACTCTTCATGGGGCTTGTCATCTATTTAACAGCCAGGGTTTGGTTCAATCTCCTGACAATTTTTTCCTTACAATACTTGCTATCCTAGCAGCTACTATATATATATATATATATATATATATATATATATATATATATATTCTTATTGTTCAGGAAGAGGAATACTGGGCTTACATACCTAACTCACCTCTGCTCAGACCCTTAATTTGGATAGACAAGCCACTAGAAATTTTCCATTCTATAGAAAACAAAAATCCTAAATTTACTATTCTGCCAGCACTCATAATTTTATGCCTTTATAAGAACAAGCTAAACTAAATATTACCTCTCACTTTGTATATCCTCCCTGATGTGTA
This sequence comes from Hydrochoerus hydrochaeris, assembly GCA_004027455.1. NCBI lineage: Eukaryota > Metazoa > Chordata > Mammalia > Rodentia > Hydrochaeridae > Hydrochoerus > Hydrochoerus hydrochaeris. Next base: position 194,200 of record PVLA01001949.1, on the reverse strand, counting down.
ACCCATCTACAGAAATATTCTAGTCCATGTAGGTCAGCTGCAGGTCAGGTTTGGAATATACAACTGTCTAAAACATGATTCACCTTACTGACCTTAACTTCTGTCACCTCAAATGGTAGTAACCTTGTTAGAAAATTTAAACCTAACATTCCTATCTGTATTCCATGCTTCTCATTTTGAAGAAAGTAATTTGGGCCTTAGGCAGTTTTACAGAGACTCATATTGTTACAGACAGCTGAGCTAGTAAGACATATTACAGGGGCTGGGGATTTAGTTCATTGGCATAATCCCCTGCATTTGCAAACGTGTGGTCATGAGTTCGATCCCTAGTACCCCCCCAAAAAAAAAGAAAAGAAAAGAAATATTACAGGCAGTCAGACCTTTGAGGCCTTTGAGGAAGCCAACACAGAGGACAAACTCTCTCTTGTGACCTGGGAGGAGACCCACACCTCTTGCTGTGGGCCAGATCTCAAACAGAAGGCAAAACAAATGCAACCACACCCTAAGTATAAACATTAGAGATTAGGTATGGATCACCTTGAGAAGCCAGGAGTCATCATCCCGACTCCCTACAGAGTCACTGATTCCTAAGAATGCTCACTTGCTACATGACTCACTTCCCCAATTGTCCCTGATTTGGTCAATTAATCTGATTGGTTGATCATACTTCTGTCCCACCTCATGTCCAGCTGCCTTGCGAGTTCCCATTTTTCCCCACAATAGACCTGCTTCACGTTATGGTTTTACCCTATAAAAATCCCTAGAAAAGACAGAAGTTTTGGAAACCCACTTGAGACCCCTTCTGTTTCTCTCTCAGAGAGAAGCTTTCTTTCTCTCAGTAAATATTTCTGCTCTTAACCTGTGTTGTCCCTAAAATTCATTCTTTGATTTTAGAGAACACAAACTCATACTGGATATATAATAGGTCGGGAATTTCTTTCCCCTATATGAATTCCATGTACTAATCACACACAAATTTATTCTTTTATAGACTGGTGCCCCAGAGGATTACTTATGGGAAAAGGTTGAGATTGGCATGAGATTTTATTTTCAGGCTCTCTTAACAATAAAATAACCTCATGTTACATGGTTAGGTAGAGGTTTCAATTCTCCTATCCTAGAGTTATTATCAATGAGAAGGCTGGACTCAATACAGCACATTTTATGGAAGTTAACCCTGCCTTTTCATACTGGACAGCTGCAGACTGTGCATCTGCAGCTGGTTATTAGAGGAAAAGTCAAATTAGTATTGCATAATCATAGGTATATAAGAGTAAACATATGTGTTTATGATCCTCATGTACTGTTGATAAGAAAGATAGAGTGACAACACAATAGGTTTTCATGTACTAATTGCTATCTAACCCATTGTATCATACCTGAATTTCTTTCTAAGGACTCCACAATAATAATCATGAGCAGGATGCCTGAAGTTTGGTTTCCTGTCAATCTAACAGAGAATTGTTTTCATTCACCTTTTGGTAGAGACCTTGATTAAAAGATTTAACAATTGAACCAATAAGATGCTTGGGTTGATTATTGCAGGGATTACTTCCCTAGTTCTTTTGATACCCAGCAAAGCTATTGGCTCCACAGCATTAGGACATTCAATACAAACTCAAACTGCTCACTTTGTAGATAATTGGACAATGACTGCTGATGAGAGCTGGAAAATTCAGAGAGATTGACATAAAGTTGTAAAACCAAGTGAGTATTCTAGAAACTTCCATCCTATACATGGGAAATCAGAATGAAAGCTTACAGTTACAACAAGGTTTAAAGTAATGATTAAAAAGCACATGCAAGGAGCAACCCATCAGAATATTACTATGGATATAGATGCTCTTCAGAGATGCGCTGTCCATGTTACAACAGAGGGCTACCTTTGATACCCAAATTAAGGATTGAGATAAATTTTCTGGTGCCATAGAATAGTTGAATCCATTTGTATACCTCAAGCTCACTTTTGGTTTTATATTGGAATTAATGTGCTCATTCTATTCTTTATTTTTCTCATTTAATCCTGTCATAGGAGATTCACTAACTGAAAATGAGTAGAGACCATAAAACCATGACTAACCCTGCTGGAGCTATAAGACAAGAAAGGAAGAGATGTAGGAGACAATTTTAGAAACTCCCCTTGAATGCAGAACAATTGCTGCAACTTTGACTATATCTAGACTTATTTCTTTACACTGATATGTACAGAGCTGACTATGTTATTTTCCTCTCTCTTCAATTGGCTCTAAGCATTGCAAATAAAGTTAGCCCAGTTACTGGTATGTAATCTCTAAAGCCATCAGACAGTCTCCTGTTTCCTAACATAGTGCTCTCTCTAAAACATATAAGCACAGTGCAATGGTAGAGCCAGTCAGCTCCAGGAATGTCAACTGGGTATGAGCCTCAAGATAAAGAGGCCATTGCTATTGGCAGCTGAGTTAGTTAGGAATATTATAGGCAGTGAGACAGGACTAGGTCCTAGAAGGAGCAAGTGCAGAAGCTAAGCTCAGGAACCTTACAACTGTGGGGGAGACAGATACCTCCTGCTGTGGGCCAGGCCTCAAGACAAAAGATCATACAAATGCACCCATATCCTAAGGACTGATATTCTAAATGGTTCTCTATTACCCTGAAGAAGTCAGGAGTGGCAATCTCAACCCCCTTCAGGAAGAGTCACTGCTCCTTAAGAATGCCCCCTTTCTACTTGATTGGCTTCCTCATTTTTCCCTGACTGAATCAATTTTACCTGAGAAATTAATCTTATTGTTTAACCATAGTTCTATCCCACCTTATGCCCACCTTGTGAGTTCCCTTTTTCCTCATATTGAACCTGTCTCACCCCATAATTTTACCCTATAAAAGTCCCTAGAAAAGACAGAGTTCCTGGCAACCTGCCCTGGAACCCTTCTGTCCCTTAGACAACTTTAGTTCTCTTAATAAATATATTCTGTTCTTAACCTCCATTGTTCCTAAAATTAAATTTTCAATTTTAGAAAACATGAACTCATGCCAGACATCTACTAGGTTGGGAGTTTCATTTCCCTATCAGTCCCTAGGGCACAAAAGTTTATACATCAGAAACTGAAGCAACACCTTCCAAAAACTATTTAGTTGCTACTTTCATTGAATTATGCAGATTGATCCTTCTGCATATCATTATCCCTGCATTTTGCAAAGATGTTTTTCTCACTACCTGGCTAGCCAGCTCAAGTTACTCACATAGTTCCTGCCATCCACCTGTTACTCATACTTGGGTCACCCCCTTCTTCACAAGATAATAAATTTTGGGAGAGAGGCTGGATCAGGGTCTCTATCTGCATGTCCTCATGCAGATTGGAATTAGGACCCCTTGGCTGCCCTTAACTTTGAATATGTCTTGATGTCTTTACTCTCACTGTGGGTTGCACTCGAGGTGGTAGATTAGAATTAACTTGCTCTGATTCCAATAACGTCTCAGTGGAATTACAAATATAACTTTTTGGATTGTGAAGAAGACTGGAAAAGGGGTTATAATACTTGGATTACCACACTTAATATTTGGGATTTTAATACTCACCCAGGATTGGCAGGTGACCACCAAGGTCAGTACACTTCAGTCCAAATGGGCCAAGCTGGGGAGGAATGACTAAATGTCTAGAGCCCTCCTTTAGATTTGATTTCTGGGAGGTTCCCCTCACCATGGTTAGCATGGCCAAAACTGCAGTGCTGTCTTCTATCTTCTCTCTGGCTGTCTACCCTTTCTTTGGTGGGAAGGTGTAATCTCATATGGCTTAGTGGTGGTCTGTGTGAATTCTATCATTCTTAGAACTGGCTGGCTACTCCTGGCAAACTTGTTGATGTTCTATATAAACCCTCATGCCAAGAGAACCTATTCTGATAGTCTAGGTAAGTATTTACAAAACTTTTGGAGACCAAGTACCCAAACTGCAACCCAGAACCTACATATTTATCACAAAGTGCCAACACTGCAAGAAAACCTGAATGATTATCTGCTGGGGTGATGCTGGGATGACTTGGCTTGCATACTGACAGAGGGGGCTTTGCATACATGTGTACATGTGCCTTATGTTTACCACCACTGGTCTAGGTAGATTCCATCCTGTGGAGAGGATGGATAGAATGCAAGGAGATGTTGTCCCTGAATTTATCTCCTTTGTCCATGGACCCTATGGCCCATACTTGTTGAGGACTATTTTTGATATGTGTTGGACCCTCAGTCATGGTTCTTGATCCACAGATTGGCTCCACGTCCTGAAAATTACTCCTCTGCCTCTACCCCTCCTATGTCAATCCCTATAAGTCACTCTCTCTGTTGACACACATTTTGATCTCGAGAGGGATAACTGGCATGATCCATCTGAGGTGTTCCCAGGTTCAGAGAGAGAGAGAGAGAGAGAGAGAGAGAGAGAGAGAGAGGAGGGAGAAAGGGAGCGAGAGAGACTTGTTTTCTATAAAGATAAGCATGACCTTTTTAAAAATTTTGACACTTTTTCAGTCAGTCCCTTCCCCAGAATAGTTGCTTACAGCCCTCAGGACATATCTAGATATCTATGTGAGAATGGAACCATCACTACCTTTATTCTTCTGTTCATGCACACTTAAGAAGAGTTATCTGTGAGCTAATATTCACAGAAAATAGGTGATATTTCAAAGTGTTGCTGTGTTCATATAATGCTTTGAGAAGGTAATGGCAAAATGAAAATAGCAGTGGGTAAGAAGTTAAAACTTTCATTTTCATGTGCAACCTATTTCTTGGTAGGTGTGTGACTTTGATTTTCAAGAAGTTTTATTTTGTTTTGTTGTCTTTTTGAGACAGGGTCTAGCTACTCAGTTCAGGCTTGCTTTGAGCTCATTTTGTAGCCCAGGCTGGCCTCAAACTCACAACAATCCTCCTCCCTCACACTCCCAAGTGCTGGGATTGTAAGTGTGAGCCACCATCCCTGGCTCAAGAAGTTTCTTAACTTCCTTAAAGCTCAAAAAGCTTCAGTTTCAGCTATAAATGAAGCATTAGTTGTTTTCATCTTCAACCCTGCTGAAGGTGTGATAAGCATGGAGTAGAACACAGGCAGTGTCCTAAACAAAAGATTATGAGTTACTAGCTTAAATGAAAGAATTAAATGGTGATGGTGTAGAGCTTTTAAGGGATACTCAGACAAATAAACTTTACTCCACCTGAAAACTTCTGCTTACAAATTCAGCTCTTCCCTCAGAGAGTCTTTACCTGATTGCTGCCTCTAACACTGTACTACGATACTACTCTTTATCCTCTTAAACTGCCTTTCTCACATAGCTCTAAATGCTGCCTGAAATATTATACCATTCTTTGTTTATTGTCTTAATATTTCCCTTTGTAAAAGCGAGCTCCACGAAGGCAAATGTGTTGTTTATTACTCTATTGCCAGCACTTAAATAGTGCTTAGTACTTAGTAAACATATGTTGAATAATAAAATAACTAAATGAATAAATGGAATCAAAATATATTAGCTATGTTTACTCAATGCAAGATGTAGAGGAAGTCTTATTATGGAAAACATTCTGTGTTATAGCCTATGAATATCAACATTTGCTGACTACTCCATTCTTCAAAGGCCTTTTTTTTTAAGAACTCTTCAAAAAATAATTAAAAGCTCCAGATCACAAGCTGAGAATTGCAGCACCTCTTCAGTTTTCTGCTTCCTGTTGGCTTGGACATCACTCTGTAAAATGTCACCCAGAGGCCTTCCCTCGGGGAAACACTGCCTGTACTGCCCTCATATGGCCAACTACTCAATAAATATCTAAGTAAATATTCAGGAACAGCAGTTTCCTGGTTTCTTTGTCTAGAGGTCTACTTTAGGCTTATTTCACATTTATTTTGATCCTGTTTCAGTTCTATTTCAAACAAGCTAGGGGGCCAAACCATCTGTCCATAATCAGGATAGAGAGAAGACAGCAAGAGTATAAAACTTTTTCAGAAGAGATACAGTGGTTTCTTGTGAAGCTTAGGCTGTTTTTGCAGCATCCAAACCCAATCATGATCAATTAAAGACTGGAATGGGCAGTGAATGCTTCCTTAATGCAGAAGAATTTAGTTTTGGAGCCTAATTACCTGAATAGTTTCATTCTTGGGCTTCACTAGTTAGCTATCCTTTCTGACTTCCATCCCCAGGTTTTACATAACTACAGGATTTATTTCAATTGTAAATCATTAGAAATTAAGACCACTAAGCACTCATTATCAAATTAAGCATGGGGTTTTGCTTCTAAGAGATGTCTATCAAAAATTACATAGATAAACAGGCAAGTTGTTACATAGATAATGACAGAAATAAGTTGAGATTGCAATAACAGGAAAAAAGTTATTTCAGTTTATGACTTCATAAGAAATTAGATTATGTGTCAGATGGATACTAAGGAATTCACTGTCAGGGATTATATTTTCTGTAGAAGTCCAAGACAGCCCACCAATATTTTGAGTAAAGTTGTTAAAAGAGGCCTGGAAAATACCAAAGCTTGGCAAGGAGAAATGTTTCTGAACATGTGGATGGAGGCTTACAGAAATTTATTAAGACTCCACTAGATCTCAAAGATGTTCTATGAGAAGAAAACAAAACAAAGAATAGTACATATGATCTTTGGTATAAATAAAAAGCAGAAATGAAAAAATACATCTGTATCTGCTTATATTTATACTTAAAAATAGAAAATTATGCAAAAAGCTATGAAGCTGGTGACCTCTGATGGATGGGTGAATAGGGAAAATACATTATGAACATTTTTTTATAGTTTTGTTTTTTTAACATGTGAATATATTATTTAATCAAAAATCCCATTTATTCTATTTTATTTTTTGGTACTGGGGATCAAACTCATGACCTCATGCTTGCCAGGAAGGCACTTATGCCACTGAGCTAAATCCCCAGGCAAAAATTCAATTTAAAAGTGTAAACTTGCTGTGTAGTCTTCCTAAGTCAGGCTTTTCTTTTCCCTTCCTTTCTCTTCCCATTCCTTTCCTCCCCTCCACTCCCTTCCCCTAGCCTCCTCTGCCTACCTGTCTCCTCTTCTCTTTTCTTCTTACCAATCCATTTCTGGTTTTCATCATACAATATCCCAAGGGATCTAGAAAGGGGAAGTGTGGGGGGATGTTCATCATTCTCAATTTACAGAAGAGGAGGAAAGTGACTTATGACAGCTCTCACCGCTTCAAGGGAATGGAAACAACAATGGCTCAAAAACCAGAAGGCCCAGATCTGGGAAAAATAATTTAGAATCTGTACAGTTTTACACATTTGGAATTTTAACAGACTGTCACACCAGTCTTCCATGTTCCTTTCCTATCCTCTGGACCAGAGTTCTGGATGGTTTATTACACAGATGATGGGGAAGGGAATAGCAAATAACTGAAAAAAATTATCCTGTAAGAATACTAAACTGTACCTCATATTTAAGTAGAAATTCACAGCTTCCCAAATACTGTGGCCTTTTATTGTACATCTCTCTCATGGCAACCTCGTGAAAGAAATGCAGCTTGAAATAGGAATCTAAAATATTAACTACTTACACACATTACTTCTCTTCCCTGTTGTATTTTTCCTACTTAACTCTTAGACCTAACATACTCACTGCATATTTTTGTAATCATTACCTTAGCATATTTTTTCTCTTGTTAGCATATCTATCTGCAAAGACAAGATTTTTGTCTGTTTTGCTCTCCATTCAGTACCTAGAACAGTATCTGCTACTTAGCAGGTGCTCAATAAATATTACAAAAAAGAGCAAATAAGCCTATGTTTCCAAGTGTGAGGATGTAGGAAAAGAGAAAGGCCCAGTTTTGCATATGAATAATCTGATATTCAGAGGGTTTATGTAATTTTCTCAGGAAAACTTTTGAAGTTTCTTGTTCCAGCCTTCCTTCTTCAATTCACTGCCTGCATAGTTTAGTTGCAAATCACCTGGTCCACAGAAAACATTTACTACAAATACCTTTGTCCTCTCTGGGTCCAGTGTCAAGCTCATCCATCCATTCCACAATTACAGAATACCTGTTTTGTATTCAAGGACTCTGCCAAGCTTTATTGCCTTTACGTACTCAAGCATATGTGTATCACAAACACTCAAAGGACTTTCTTGAGTTTTCACTCTCTTTAGAATGCAGACTGGTGGTGAGAGGAAAAGGAGAAGAAAGTTAAATTTGCACCTCCTCAGCATATAGCTAGGTCACTCTCTCTTCCACATCCTACATGGTGACTTCCTGGTCTGGAGAATCATGTTTACTTGATAGGATGGATGGAAAAATTAAATTAAACACACATGCAAAATACTTAGAACAGTGTGTCACCCAGAATAAATACTGGCCTAGTAAATGTAAGCTATCATTCCCAAGACAATACATTCATAATCATACTGTTGGTGCACAACACCTGTGGAATGAAAGAGGCTGAGCAAATATTCACTCCTGGCAATTGAGCAAGGTAATAACCAAGGAGCTCTTAGAGAGTTGTATATCTTTTTTTTTTTTTACAATGGTCTCCTTTGGTGGTAGCTGCATGGAAAAGATGCTTCATCTCTTCCAGCCTTAGTTTTCCCTTTAAAGTACAAAGACTATTGTGAAGAATGTATGACTTACTGAGTGGGAATGTCTGAGTATTATAATACATTGAAATAGTAAAAGTTATCACTAATCGAGCATTTCCAATGTGAAGAACACTGTATATATATATATATATATATATATATATATATATATATATATATAAAGTATTTATATAAAGTATTTATATAAATTAGATAATTTCATTTTTGAAACAATATCAATGACCAGGTGTTGACATTTTTCTAGTTTCATACAAAAATATGAAGGTTGATTTTGTGTGTCAAGTTGGTGCTCAGATATTTGACTGACATTGTTCTGGATATTTATATGAAGGTGACTTTCTGGATGCTATTTATGTTTAAGTACAATTTAAAAACAAAAACATACTGTTTCTTTGACATGCTAGAAATCTAACCCAGGAATTTCTCACTCCTAGCCAGAGATTTACACATACATGGAGAAACTTTGAGTAAAGCAAATTACTCTGCATATTATTCCCAATCAGTTGATAATACTAGTAGATCAAAGACTGACCTCTCCTGAGAAAGCAGAAATTTTGCTAGTACACTGTTAGAACTCTGAAATTTTTCCCTGGCACTCAAGTTTGCCAACCTATCCTTCAGATTTTGGACATGTACCATCACAATTATGTGAGCTTATTCTTTAAAATTAATCTTTCTCTGTACATATGTAAATAACCTGTTGCTTTCCTTTCTCTAGAGAACCCTGACTAATAGGAAAACTGAAACTTAGATAGCTAAATCCCTTGCACAAAATTACAGTTGGTCAGTGGCAAAACCAGAAACTCTGACTCCAATATTTTTTTCTCCCTGTCCTTCACCTCTCTCAGTCAGTCCAGGAACAGTCCCACTAATTCAATCTTCAATATATATATATATATATATATATATATATATATATATATATGTATATATATCTGTCCTCCTCTACCTGACTCCACTGACTATATTTATGCCAAAGCCCCTCAACTGAGGTCCCCATCTTCACTTTCATTCTTTTCAATCCATTCTCCATAAAGCTTGCAAAAGTCATCCTCTCAAATAACAAGAAAAGTCCCTTCATTCTACTGCCTCAAACATTTTCTATTGTATTTACAATAAATAGCACTTGTCATTTGCCAAGTACTATAATGAACACTGTGAACAAGTTAGTTTATGTAATATAATAACACCATGGACAGTACCATTATTAGTTCCACTTTATAGAGAGATTAACTAAGGCAAACAAAGATTAGGTAACATGTTAAAGGTTACATACCTAAGAAGTGATGGAACTTAGTACTTGAACCAAGACAGATTAGTTCTAGAGCCCATGCTAGTAGACACTTAACAGCATTGCTTTTTAGTATAGCCAGTGGACATATTTTCTGGGATTACAAGGTTCTGTGTGAGATGATTCTTGCTTAACTCTTAGCTCTTTTGTCAAGTAGCTCACCTTCTTCTCTTCCTGTATTCCAATCACACTGGTCTTCTTTCTATCCTCTAAGCATGTTCAAGTTGTTTCCATGTGATGGCTTTTGCATGTGCTATTCCAGTTCTTTCTTTTCTACTCAGCCTTACTGTCTCTTCCTTTATTTATTTTTGTTAATACAAATATGTCAGAATCTTTACCCAAACCTCTACACAGCTGGATTGACTTAAATGTCACTTCCCTAGCATGCCAGGCAGGCCCTTTGATAGGACATCACCTATGATAATGGACCCTCTTAGAGATGGCTAGGTGCATTTTTCTTCCCCAATGTCTGATTTTCAAAAATAGCAACGTAATCACTAACTAGTCATGAAAAGCACACAGATATGCACAAAACAAAAACACAAATATATGAAAAATTTTCAAAGCAATCAGAGTATTTTTTGTGTGTTTTTGAGACAAGGTCTCACTGTGCAGTTCAGGCTGGCCTTGGGCTCACTTTGTAGCCTAGGCTAGTCTCAAACTTGCAAACGATTCTCCTGCCTCAACCTCCCAAGTGCTGGGATTACAGGAGTGCACCATCACACCTGGCTTAAAGCAATGAGAGTCTAAGAAGCTCCTCTCATTATCACATGGGGCCATTTGAGGGCCTTTCCTAGGCTCTTCTTGAGCAGAAAATCCAGAAACCATTGAGCTGGTTCAGGAAAGATTGTTTCTTGTGAATGAAATTTCTGTTGGATTTCTCAACACTCAAAGAAAATGGCTATCAGATCTGGTCTTCGGATGTCTGAATTTGAGAGTTGGAAAGGTCTTACTCCTCCCACCCAGGCCTCTTTGGCCTGTCAGAAAAAAAATAATTGCTCCCCATGTAGGTGTAAACCAGTACAGTTTATTTTTTCATCTATATCTGTTTATGTAATTCTCACAGAAGATTTGGAAAACAAGTGGGTCTATGTGATAGGTTTAATATACCAAGGTGACTGATTCAAAGGATGCTTATATATTTGGTAAAACATTCTTGTTTTGTCTATCTGGCTGTGATTAATATTTGAATCTATGAATGGTATACAATAGACTGCTCTTCACAACATGGGTGGGCCTCATTCAATCATTTAGACCTGAATCCAACAGATAGTAAAACTCTTCCTGCCTACTTGACTGTTTGAACTACTACACTGATCTTTTATGGCCTTTAGAATGTTTTTTTTCCCTTTTTTATTAGCACATGTTTGCTGCACACATGGTTATATTTATCATGGGGGATGTTGTATCTGTATATGACACATATCAACTTTCTTCTCATCTCCTTCTCCCATCCTTCCCTGTTGCCTCCAACTCTTGTTTCCCTTCTTATTTGCAAAATGTCTATTTCAATTTTTTCTTTAATTTTTATTCACCTTTATGTTCTCTTTTTCTTCCTCCTGCCATCTCTTGCTCCCCTTTTTACACTTCAGAAAATTAAAAATAGAAATTTTATTTGAGCTAGCTGTTCCCCTTCTAGGTACCTTCCTAAAGAGTTAAATTGATCATATTACAATAATACATGCATAGGATGTTTATGGCAGCACAACTTATAATAGCTGTATCTTGAAAACAGACTATATGTCGATCAACATATAAATGGAGAAAGGAAAAATGTATTTATAACCAATGGAGTACTATTCTGCCATAAAGAAGGATAAACATATGGCACTTGTAGGTAAATGGATTCACTTTGAGACCATGTTAAGTGAAATAAATCAGACATTCAATTGTGAAAAATCTCATGATTCTTCTTATATGAGAGGCCTAAAATACAAGTCAGGAGCAAAATAAGAGGTAGAAAATAAGAAGCAAGGAAATCTTTTGCAAATGGCCTTCAGATGATTAAAATATCAATTTCTCCTAGGTCTAAATCCTGCTAGCTTTCAAACTGGAATTAATATCACAGAGTTTTCTGGTTTTCAGGTCTTCAAAATTGGACTGGACATGAACATTGGTTCTTTTGGGTTTTTACTGTGCAGACATCATATTTTTAAGATTTTTCAGCCTCCATAATCATATGAACCCATCTCTTACAACAAGTATCAATTTGTCATCTATCCATTCATCCATCAATCCATCCATTCATATTTGTCATTTCTCTAAGAAACCATTATTAATATAAAGATGTTGAATTTCAGAAATGTCCATTGTTTTAACCAATGAAACACCTACACCTGGTGGTAAGGAGGGAAACAAACCCATGTCAATATCTGTTGTAACTTTTTCTGTCAAATTTCCAAAATAGATATTGGTTTGAAGCAGAGCATCTAAGATCCCCTATTTCAAAATCTGTTTAACTTGCCTTCAGCTGTCACATGAAATCTCCCCCCTTCTCCCACATCTCCACCTGTGTCACCAATGGAATCCACTGGCACTCAAGTGTCCTCATTTCACTGTCCTTCCTACCAGTTAAATCTTCTGAGCTTGACATTCAAATGTCTTGGTGATCTGGCCTCAGTGTATCTTGCCAAAATTACTGCCTCCAGCTACTACCAGAAAACCTACGAAAATTTTCTAGGACATATTGGTTTTTTTTTTACCTCTGCTCTTTATTTCTTATAGTCTGCTTGGGGCATCCAACATGCCTAATCTCCACCCCATACCAACTCTGTTATCTGAAAGATTTAAAATATAGCTTAAGTACCATCTCCTCTTGGAAGTCCTGAATAGTCCTCTGAAACTTTACCTCCTCATGCTTTTGTTCCCTTGTCATATCATACTATCTTTTTGGGATCCCCTATAACATTTAGCCCAGATTGGCTTTATTTCTTCCCTACTCAATCAAAAGATCTTTGAAGGCATAAACCACATCTTGGTTTGACTTACACTTCAATCTAGTACAGTGCCTTGGAAACCATAGCTGCTTAATAAATACTCATTTTCTTTAAATGACCTGTTAAAATCTACCACAATGTTGTTTATTGTAGCTAATGACTGGAGACAACCTAATTATTTATAGATAGAAGGCACAAGAGAATATTATGCAGGAAAAGAGAAATCTCTGTATGTACTAATATAGCATAACCTCTAAGACATATTGATAATTGAAAAAGAGGTAAAGTCCAGAGTTATTAGAATATGCCCACAACTATGAAGTTAAAAAGAATGTGTGTGTACATAGTTACATTCTTATAAAGCAATATTTCTTTATGAACAACAAAGAGACTAATGATAGTGGCTGACTCTGGAGAAGAGAACGGGATGATGGGATTAGGGGGAAAAGGGAGACTTACATTAGCTTGAAAGGACCCTGAAAAATGTACCATGATTAGCTGATTCTCAAGAAAATGTGAAAGTAACAACAACAAATATTTATATAGGTTTTAATATGTGCCAGCACAGTTCAAGGTTCTTTACATGTATTCACTCATTTAATTTTTATAACTACACTGTGAAACAGGTATGCACTACTGTTATCCCAATTGTAAAGATAAGGACAATAAGAAGTGAATTGGCATGCCCAAGACTGTACAGAGAGGCTATAGGATGTATGATTGAAGGAAACCTAGGTCTGGGGTCTATACCCTTAACCACTACACTATGTTACTGGCAGTAAGGCAGAGGGAGAAAAACTAGGAGACTGTGACTGCAGTAACACCAGAACCCAATAGTTGCTAAATGACAAATAAATACATTGGACAGATAGATTAATAAACAGATGGACAGATAAGTGGATGTATGGGTCATGAAGATATGGATAATGGAATGGGGTATGGGTAGGAAGGTAGGTTGCATGAAAAGTATGGCTTTTGCAATTAGAGATCTAGACTTGAAATGAATGCTGCCTTTTCTCTAACATCATGGAAGATTCCTATGCTATCTGTCCTTATTTCCAAGCTGATATAGAATTCTGGGAATGTAGGAACATTTTGTAATTATTCTACCTGCTGTGCGTCTAAAGTCTAGAGAAACACCTGATATACAATAGGCGATCATGAATATTTGTTGCATGAATTTATTAACTATCAAATGGACAAATATAAACATTAAGACTCATCTGTAAGGGGCTAATGCAAGTAATGATTAACATTTATTATAGCTGGTACAAAACTGGTATGCTTCCCCTCCCTTGGCCCTACTAAATTTGCATTAGAGAAGCCACACTCAGCTGGAAATTCAGAACTATAGATGAGCTTTCCAGTTACTAAGTGGCTGTGTAGTCGTGGATAAAGTATCTTCCCTTTCTGAACTTCAGTATTCAAAATTTACACAATGAGTAATATTTGAACATTTTTCTTGGGAGGTAGGAAGAATAAAAGGTGGGAAAACTCGTTTTTCAAAATCTTAAGCAGCAATTCAACAAATAAATGTTTTATTCTTTCACACATATCAAGAGATTAGCATACCTAGGCTAGTGTGGTAGTTTCAGAATTTTGTTAAGGAATTTTTTCTGCTCCCTCATTCCTAGCATTTGAGTTCCAGTTGAACCCCCCAGAAAACTTCATAGCATCTATATTTTAGAAGGTAAAAACAAGAGGGAAAGGACCCCTCCTTTTAAAGAAGTCTTCCCAGAATTTCTGTTATAGCACAATTTGTTAAACTTACAAGTTGATTATTTCATCTTGCCTGTGCAGGAACTGTCACCACCTCATATGTTGTGATTCTTATAAAGATAAGGTGGAATTTGACATGAGATTAGTTCACAGTTCCATATTCATCCCTCACAGTGAGAACAGAGAATTCTGAATGCAAACAGTAAAAGAATTCACTATTCTACAGAGAATTTTTTAAAAGACTAAAAGTCAAAATGATTTTTATTATCATTATATGCCAGCAACCGTAAATAATTTCAGTGATAAAACACTCTTCCTGCCAAAAAATGTGTTCATCAAAGTTCAAAACAATTTTTGTGGTTACTGTCAACTTTTAATACACATATGAAGTTTTAAGTTGTCACTTTTTATTACTTGCCCTTTAATAAATAGATTCTACATGGAAGCTGACTCAAAGGACTCCTAGTTACATAGTTAGCACTGGAACACACAGATTTAAATACTTAAGTTCATTCAGTTATTTCACTATGTAAAAGGTCAGAGTCATTCAATTTAGCTGTAAGTATTTTGTATCCACAGTTTCTCTGGTACTATATGTTTTTGCATGTAAATAGAGGGTTAAAAGTAAACAGTGCTAGTACAGTGTTTGTAAAGACAAAAATGATGATTCTGCCATACCATGTTACCACTGGAGTTTTTATTTATGCTTAAACAGCAAGACAATTCCAACTGTGAGATATTTTTCTTCAGTGAATGCACATGTTAATTCACACGTGTTTTTAATTCAAATTCCTTTAAAATATGAATTTATTATTCTTTTTCACTGTTTAAAATTAAAGAAAAAATCAAGAAAATTAATAATCACTTCATGAATAATACTAAACTAATAATCATACAGAAGACAGAGTTAAACATTATCAGTTTCAGGAGCTGGGGATTTAGCTCAGTAGCGTAAGCACCTGCCTGGCAAGCACGAAGTTGTGAGTTTGATCCCTGGTACCAAAAAAAAAAAATTATCAACTCCATATTTTACATATGCTAGGTATACAATATCTACTAATATTCACAATATAATTAATCCTCTCAGAATGAGGAAAGCAAGGTGGATAGGGATGTGGCTCACTGGTAGAGTTCTTGCCTTGGATACACAAGGACCCTTGGGTTTACTTCCCAGCACCAAATAAATAAATAAGGAAACTAATCCATTGGTAGTTTACATGGAACCACTCCTCAGTCTAATTAGTGGCTAAGAGTTCAAAGCAGATCATTAAATCACTGTGCTGATATCTCCTTCAAGTATTTGTTCTTTCTAGCTCCACTCTCAGCTATCTGAGGAAGCAAAGGTATAATCAGAAAGGAAAAAGACATAAAGCCTCTACAAACAATGCTAAGTACAGTCTTTTCATCATATAGATCATCTCCACATTATCACCAAGATCTAAACCACCATTACACCTACCTAGACTGTTGTAACAGACTTTTCTCAGCTCTTGTCCTCGCCCTAGTATAATCTATTTCCCTGATAAAAGTTCAAACACATCATGTGCCCTCATCTATTCAAAGTCTTCCAAAGGCTCCTCATTTCAGTCACATTAATTGCCCTAAAAAATTGGTCTATTTTCTCTCTGATTTTAACTGCCATTCTTTCACTAATTCTTCACTCTCAGAACATTGTTCCTTAAATCAATTGTGTTCTTTCTGCATGACCATTATGCCTAGAAGCTTCTTATTCTGAACATACCCATGGAGCTTATCCCTTCATTTTCTTCACACTTCTATGCAAATGTCTTTTGACACTTTGATCTATTTAATATATCATCCCATTCCTTATCTCTTTTTGTTTTCTCACCAGTAATTTTTCCTTGGTGCTTAGCACATTTTGGCATATTGTATACTTATTTGTGTGATTGTTTCGTGTTTCTCCATATCCTAGGATGAAAACTTCCCAAGCATAAGGATGCTTCAGAGTTTCACACTTCTGTCTTTTCTCCATCTACATCCTTGCCAATTCATATTGGATACTCAATATGTTTTTTTAAATAATTAATCATCTCAAAGTACCTATAAGATAACTTTTTCCCATTTTATGGATGAGAATACCAAGGGCAAAAGAGGTTTGACAACTGGCATAGGTTTCAGAAGTAAAAAGTATAAAAGCCAATCCTGAATCTTAGACTTGTGACTCTCAGAAGAGTGTTCTTTTCTCTCTATGCACAGTCCAATGCAAACTAGCACTGCAGGTAGATGTTATAAACAAATATCCTGAACAGTTTATCATTCAATGTGAACTCAGTTTAATGTCCCCTATGTACCAACTCATAGTGTAACATCCTCTATCAAGGGAAATTTTATTCTGTAAATTTTTAAACACTGTTTTATGTTCAATGACTGTGAGCTACATGCTACACTTGAAATAAATTACAATAGTCAGTTGTTCTGAAAGGAAATTCATTATTAGAATAAAAAGCTCACTGTGTATTTTGGGTGCCTTGCAAATGAAAGAACAATGAAAGAAGACCTCTTGACTAGCCACATTATAAAATGGCGTCAAGATATACTTCCTTATTTTTTCCTAATAATCCATTAGTTAAATTTATTCCAAAACTTACACTGAGGAATCCTAGAAACTCAGGCCTGGAAGGAACTGTGGTGATAATTAATAGCTCATTTAAAGGTATTTAGAAACCTCAAGCCCAGAACATTCTCACTAAACATTTAATATTTGGGCAAAGACTAGAGGTTTCCTGCCTCCCAAGTGAAAACAGTTTCTTACTCCTATCTTTTGAATTCTGGAAAATGTTAACTAATGCCTTCATCATATAATATTTAATGCTTTGATTTTTAAAATATAACAAAGTTGGACATGGCTGTGTATGCTTATAATTATAGTGCTCTGAGAAGCTGAGAGTTCTCCTCATCCTGCATAAGTTAGTGACTTAGTGAAACCTTGCATCAAAATAAAAACATAATAAAAAATGTTAGAGATGTAACTCAGTGTGAAGTCCCTGAATTCAATCCTTAGTACTACCAAAAATTATAAATTTTCTCCATCAAATAATCTTTAATTTTGTAGTTTTCACAAGATGCCTGCTATTCTATCCCTCTCACAAACAACTGGCAAAAGTTCAAATTTCTCCAATAATTTAATATATTATCAGTGAGTGGCTTGGAGGGGACTTGATGTACTACAATGTATGTGGAAGAGGTAGAAAGTCTCACCCAGACTCGTCTACCAGAAATGTTCTAGGATTTTTAGGCAACTTTTATGATATTTGTTCATATTTGAAGGTCTTTTCCTTAGATCAAGACTACCCTGTGCATTTCTGCCTCTCAGAAACATTTGAACAGTTGATTCTGTAAGAGTAGTGGTGAAGGATAGTACAAGAGTTCAGACAGGTGCTACATTCAAATTTGGCCCCAAGTGTTTATAGCCTTGGGCAAGTCTTTCCCACTCTCTGGGTATTAGTTTTCCTGGTTGGACCACAAGGACTCTAATATTTTTACTTGCTCTAACCTTTCTCTAATTCTAGAAACCTTTCATGTAGCCTTAACGGCACTCCAGAGATGTCTGGGAAGAAGGTTCTCTTGATGCCTTTGTATTTATACACATAAAGTTTATGCTTTTAAGAATCTCTGAAACAGAGTCCCTGAGACAAAACTTGAGAAAGGGAAAAGGACAGTTTCTGTTAATAAAGTCTCATACCTTATTCCCTTCTCCCTTTCAGACAAGGCATAAAAAGGAGTTAAATATTAAATTTTACCCAATCAGTTCAGGCTACTTTGTGCCAGCCACAGTTTATGGTGACAATGCAAAAGTAGGAGCTGTCATTACTGTCACCTACAGAACCAACTCAACTGCACTCCAACACATTCTTTTTCATGTCTGCTGAGGACAAAGCTATTGTGGACTCTTCACTCCCCAGAGGACCTGATCAGGTTTCAGTCAGTGAAGCATCAAGATGCAGACACTTCTTTTCTGCAAAGGGAAGTCATTCCAAGGTCTCCAGGTAGTAAAATAGGAGGCATAAAATAGGAGGACGCTAAAAACACACAGGCACTCACAGGGCAGGGTGGCTCTGCTAGCAGTATGTGGCCTAGAATGGGGGTTTATGCAGATGTCACAAAGCCCCAAGTATGGATAGGGTGACCCCAGCCCTAGGAAGGAAGCGTTGCAGGGCTCTCCCAGCAGCTTCCCCCACAATGGCTTTCTGGTTCTTACACTCTGGGACCGGCCAGCATCAGAGGGTACACGGAGCCTAGTTCCGGAGATGGGTTGTATGCCGCTCCCTAAAAGGCCCTCTCCACAACCCAGGCTTTCTTGGACCCTTACCAGCTTGTCTGCTTCCCTTGAGATTCACTGCTCTCAGAGAGCCCTTTTGCCAGCCGCCTTGCCTCTCTGACCTCTCAGGTGACTCCTCAGCTGTTCCAGGATGCTTCCTCTAGCTCCCATCCTCATTTCACCCGAATGTCAGAGGACAGCAGAGATGAGGAGGGGGAAGGGAGGGGGGCTATCCTAGGCCCGCGGGCTTGCGGGAGCTCTTAAAATGGCCACAGTAAGCTCACTGGCATTTCAGGGATGGCGGCAAGAGCGGTGGGCAGAGGTAAGGGGGATCGCTGCTGCGTAGAGGCTGGTTGGAAGAACCGGAGGTGGGGCTGGGGACTAAGGCTCAAGCAGGGGAAACCAGGGCTAAGTGCACTTACCATTCCTGATCCACCCCTAATCCACTGCATGGTGCCCTGGAAGTCCGGCTTCTCTGAGGCCCGATTCCTGGCGCGGACTGTCGCTGGCTGGCTAGGAAGTCTGGGCTGGAAGGAGAGAAAGCCCCAGCGCCCCCGCCGCCTCTCTTCCTCCACAGCCCCACAGCCCAATCCCCTCCGCCCCGACCTTGCCTTCAGTCAGGTTGTTTCATGTCCGCAGAGAAGCTCTGCCTCTCTGCCCTGCTGTTGGGGGTGGGGGGCTGCTTGGCAGCAAGAACCACGCAGTCAGGAGAGGGAGGATTCCGGTGAACTGCCTTTGTCCCCTATCAAGACTTGAGAATTGGAGGTAGGGTGCGGCCAAGAATGGCAGTGTAAGCTCTCCACCAGGGAGAAGGCGGCAGCCACTTCTGCCAGTCTTCCTCTGCGCTCGTGTTAGATCCTGTTTATTTGTGGGTCTTCCCATTTGTGTTGAATCAGGGGAAAGTGCTCTTCAAAGTTACAAAAGATGTTAAGCCAATCTCTGAATAAGAACCAATCTCATTTAAACCATGCCAGTACTCTAATGCTTTCTTCCCTTACATTTTCCCTCCGAGTATTCCCCTGGGGTCTTCCCTACTAGAATGTACACTGTTTTCTTTTTTTTAAATCACTTAGAACAATCCTTTTGAGACAGGCATTAATATCTCACTTTACAGATAAATAAATGGAGATCTGTAAGAGGGAAGGGATGTGTCTAAGGTCAAATGAAAAAGATAAAACTTTGACTTTATTCTATGCTGCTTTCCAAACACCTGTCCCCCTCCCCCATCTCTTTCTCCTTGTCTCCTCACCAGTCCAGGCTTCTCTGACATACATCAGGAACAGGAAAGGTGGTTTGATAATCAGTGAATTTTCCATTTGCTTATTCAGCTGACAATGAGTCAAATATAGAGTAAAGCAGGAAAAAGGAGAAACAGCCCAACTCTCAATGATGCCCTCAACTCTAGGCAACACAAGCCAGGCTGGCCTATTTACATCTGCTGAAAGTTGACATTGTCAGTCACATTCATACCATTATTCTATGTAGTGCTAACAATAGCTAATTGTACTGTGAGGTGAACACAGCAGAGAGTTACTGAACTCCTGTTGAAAATACAAGCACTGAATTCCAAGAAGTTGAAGATGTGATATTCAAAGTAGCACAATAAAACAAGAATCCAAAACTCCTAAGTTAATCAAGAAGGGAATTACAGAAACAACAACAACAGCAAGAGGAAATTAAAATATGATATCAGAAATAAATTCCTGGAGATGACTGACATGAAACCATCACTGGCATGGTTTGCGTACATTCCTATTGTCCCCTACTACTTAGCAAACCCTCCCCACTTTATACAAGCTGTTATTTTGACCAGACAGAGCTGGCCAAAGATTAAAGTCCTATTAAGTTCTCAGTCATGGGAGGTGAAGGTGAATGGCCATTTATTGAGGGATTCTTGAATCAAATGTTAAATTGGCTTGGGTGATCTTTCAACTTCCTCCCAAGGCTAGTAATCTAGGCATTGGTGTTTCTACAAAGTCTCTTCACTTTTCCATCTCTGAGCCTTAGTTCACTGTAAACATTTTGGATATACCTTTCCTGTTGAACAGCCCATTCAAACTACCATGACTCTTTAAATTGTGGCACTGGTGAAATCACCTTTAGGAAACTGTCTAGGAATACCTTAGGCCCTGATCTTATCATTTTTCATCTAACTTAGTGTACTCCCATTTAAATCCCTCATTTGAAAAGGTTCTTTTTATTTCCTGGTTGTTAAAGGCTGAATTTTTGCCCCTCTCCTTTTCATATGTTGAACTTCTAACCCCTGGTTCATTAGAATGTGGATGCATTTGAGTATAGATTCTTTAAAGAGGTAAATAGGTTAAAATGAGTACACTAGCATGGGCCTTTGACTAATGGCCCTACATGACATAAAAGAAATTTGGATAGACAGGTATAGTGAGGGCCTTGTGAAGATTCCGGGAGATCAGTTATCTATAAACCCAGGAAAGAGGTTTCAGAAGAAACTTGCCCTGATGACACATTGAGCTCAGATTTATAGTCTCTAGGTCTAAAACCAAATAAATTTCTGTTAAGCCAGTCAATCCATGCCACTTGGGTATAATAGTTCTAGAAAATCAAAGCATTGGCCATATGCATATCTTTGTATTTCCTGTCACTGAAATAGAGCTACAAGATGTATCTTCTACAACAGTGACTGACATATAGGTGATAACAAATAAAACCTTGGATTTTCTGATGTATGCATTCATTCAGTAATATATAGGTTGCCTATCTGCTAAGCTTTGGGATACAATAGAAGACAAAGTCCTTTCTGGAGTTTACAATCTGTAGAAGTAAAAGAGATAAAAAGAATAGATAACTAAACAAATAAGACAAATTGTGCTCTGAAGGATATGAACCAATATGTGACATGAGTACTCTGGGATTATATAAAGTGTATCAATCATGAAAATAGAAACTACTTTATATTTTTTCCTCTCGATATTTTAAACCAAGATAATTCAATATTGAGAGCACATTACTTTTGTATAGCAATGAAACCAAACAGCAGAAGGAGAGGCAACCCAGTATTTAGCAATCACAGAAAGTGGCTACTATTCCTAGAGATGCATGAATAATGCGAAGGTAATATTATTTGAACCCAGAAACATGTGCTGCCATGCAGAAGCTAAAACCATGATGAGGCAGTGTGTTAGAAGCAGGTACCACAAATGGAAGACTTATTCAACCAAAGTTGGAGTTATGGAGGAGTAAAACTACCACAGGCAATGGAGAAAGTACCTTGGCTTCTTCTTTCCTTCTGCCTGTTAACATTTGGAATGTGTCTCTCATTGGAGAAAAGAAGTGAGAAAGCAAGACAACCTAATAAAAGTATTTTAAGAAAAGTAAAGAAGGGATCCGAAAGCAAATGGGCCAGTGATAATACAAGGTATGATCAAAATAAACAGAGATGCTTAATTTTTTAAAAAAATTGATTATACTAAGAAACACATTGCAATTGTGTTTTCCAATATATTTTTCTATGCTTTGAAAACACTTTTGCTATCATTCTTGCCACTTCTTGAAGCAGTTCTGGAAATTCTCTTTCTTGAATATCTTTACAAGTTGTGATTTAAAGAAATTCTTCTGTGCTGTTGGTGGGAGTGTAGACTGGTGCAACCACTGTGGAGGTCAATCTGGAGATTCCTCAGAAAGCTGAGGTTGCAGGTCCCATTTCACACAGCTATTCCACTCCTAGGCATATTCCCAGAAGAACTGAAAACATCTTACCACAGTGATATATGTTCACCCATGTTTATAGCAGCACAATTTGTAATAGCCAGATCTTGGAAACAACCTAAGTGCCCATCAACCGAGGAATGGATAAAAAAAATGTAGTACTTTTATACAATGGAGTACTACTCAGCTATAAAGAATGATAGCATTGAGATATTTATAAAAAATGGAAGCAACTTGAATCCATACGCATAAGTGAAATAAATCAAACTCATATGTATAAATACTGTAAAAATACAGTATAATACTGTCTCCCTAGTGTAAGAAATGGTAAGAGTACAGAAGATTTTATGGTAATCATGGTTCACTGTTATATTGCTCTGACATCTTATGTTTTCATCCATTGGTTGGAATAGTTTTATTCTGTTTTGTTTGATCTTATTATATGTGATGGTATGAATAGTTACTGTGAAGAAAAGACAATATGGCAGCCATTTTTGATTTGATATCATCTGGCTTTGAAGTCCTACCATGCTCTTGTTTTTCTATTACCATTGGTTCTATCACATTGTGTCTTATTGGATTTTAATATGTATGATAGTAAAAACAAAATTTTTATGGAAAATGAGATAATATAGCAGCCATTGTCCATCTTTGGTTATTTGGTTCAGAATGCCTTGCAATACTTTCATTCTTTTGAATGGTTTTATTCTATTTTGTTATTTTTGACATTATTGTGTGTAAAGGTCAGCTCAACTATTTCAAAGAAAGACATTATGATAGCTACTGTTAATATCCAATTGTCTTGTGAAGTGCTGTGTTACTTACATTGTTCTGTTCTGAACTGCTTAGATCTGTCCTCTTTTATTTCATTCTCTTTAAAATAAAAAACATTGTTTAAAAAGTTGTGGTTTAAAAAAATTACACTGAATGATGCTGCCAAGTGACATCCACAGAAAAGACAAGCTGACAAAAAAATTATGCTATGTCCTCATTTATCTTATTCAACTGATCTACCACTATGACATCTAATTCTTCCCCAAAGTCAAAATGACTATGAATGGTAAACATTTTTAATCAACTCAGAACACCAAGACCACCAAGACAGTGCAGTATAGTTTCACAAAAGAGTGAAACTACAGACAATGCAACTGAAGACACTAATGACTTTCTCAGAAGAGGAAATTTGGACATAGGTAAAGACTCAGGGAGAACACAGTTATATAGAACCACTTCAGAAAGCAGCAACAAAGATGGAATAAATGTGTTTGAAGCAAGGGGGAATATTTTGAAGGTAATTAACAATAATATGTCTTGGACTAAATTTTTAACGTTTAATCATTAGCTGTATTTTTTATTATATCTTATACACATACCGAGAGAGTCCTTCAGAATAATGCATGTTGATCCCAGAGGCCTAATGAGATACCACTAAACCAATATAATCACTGAAGCCCCACAAAAGTATAATATAGAGAAAGGAAGAGAGAAAAAGGAATAACAGGGTGTGAAAATAATCAAAATATTTTATGTGCAAGTGTAGGCCCAAATTAGGCCCATTATTGTCTATATAATCTGTATGCACTAACAAAAAATATATGACACAAAAAAGAGTGAAGAAAAGTCAGTATGTCTATAGCAATGATTTACCTAGAGCCATGTAAGCAGTTAGAGGCAATATAATGTAGTAAGTAAGGTTATAGATTCTGGAGCTAAAACTATTCATATTTAACTACTGGCATGTCCACTTAGATTTAATGCTCTGTGTCTAAACATTTTTTAAATCTATAAACATACTATCAAGGTTGTTATAAAGATTCGATGAATTTATCTAAGGAAATATCTTAGCACGTGGCAACAGTGAGCACTCAGAAAAAAATAATAGAAAAACTATAAAAATCTCTATTTACCAGGCCTTTTTATTGAAATTCTGTGATTCTTCATAAAGCCTATTTGGTACCCAGCTTAGCTCCAGCTTTTAGTGAACAAAGGACAAATATTGCCTTCTTTTTGGCCATAGGGAGAAAGTAGTCTGGTATGGTTCCAATATGGCACATTATTTTTTATTTTAGTACATATTGACTCAGAAACCCCAGAAAGGTGCCTGTGAGGGCACAGGCACCACCCCAAGCTGACTCTTAGCTACCATGGTAGCCTTTGTCCAGAGTTGACTCAAGGGCTAGATTCACTATTGGTAGGTAGTCTAAGATAACCACTCAGTTTTTCTATGTCTCAGTTTCTTCACTTGTGTACATAGAGTTTTAAGAAAACACTGACCCATAGATATTAGAGTTAACAAAGATCTTAAAGATCATCTTCTCCATTATTCGTATCTTACTGTTGAGACAATATAGTCACATGGAATGGAAGAAACTGCCAAAACCACAAAGTTAGTAGCTGCACATGAATAAAAACTCAAACCCTTTGTTCTAGATAATGAATATAGTATAGTAGCAAAAGAGGGTAAAATTAAAAGTATAATCTGCTATAGTTCTAGTATTAGTAACCCAAGGCTAGCATCTACATTATAATTTGTGTTGTCCTAATAAACCAACATTTTCTGTGTTTTTGTTTTTGTACTTTTTTTCCAAAACAGGGTCTCACTATGTAGTTCATGCTGACCTTAAACTCACTATGTAACCTAGGCTGGCCTTGAACTCACTGTGATCTTTCTGTCTCAGCCTCTCTAGTGCTGGAATTATGGGTGTGCACCCCCATACCTGGCCAACAAACCAACATTTTATATACATATGTTACTACCTATACTTCTTCATAAATTCATTAAACATGTGTTCCTATTGTGTGCCAAACTGTGTGTTAAGACCTATATTGTAGCAGTAAATGATGAACACATTTCATGTCTTCATTTGCATTAAATTGACAAGTAAATAGTGTAAATAAATATGTTAATACAGATGGTGATAAGTGCTATGAAAGAAAATGAATGGACAGAGCATAATTCTGTGGGAGGAAAAAACAGAGGATAGATAAGGAAGGTTCTCCAAATGATGGCATTTAAATTGAGGCTAAAAGGCTTAAAGTGAGTCAGTCATGTAAGTGGTAAGGGGAATATATTTCAGGTACAGAAAACAGAAAATACAAAAGTTGAATGAATTAAACAGGATTACAGTGTAACAAGAAGTGAAGTGGAAACACAATGAAGCTGAAGCCTAGAGAGAAAGATGGAAAGTTATAGGAGACAAATTTGACAGAAGTCAGGTCATATAAAACCTTGGAGGACATAGGAAAATAATTTGGATATATTCTAAGAACAGCAGGAACACAGGAGATGGAATTGAGAGGTTTTCAGCAGGAGAATAAGTTTATCTGACTTACATTTTTAGAAAACCTTTTAAACTTTTGTGCAGTAAATAGATTCACAGGTGGAGAGGAGCTAGAAGCTGTTGTAGTGACCCAGGGGAGAGATGATGGTGAATTGGACTGGGAGAACAGTGACGATGATGGACAAAAGTTTGAAAAACTTGAGGTGTATTTTAGAGATAGAAACAAATGGATGTGAAATGTGAGAATATGACCAAAAGAATCATAGATGACCCCAATTTTTTGGCATCAGGATTTTTTAAATCTTCTCAAAAGATTCTAATATGTTCCTCAGGTTGAAAGCCACTGTCTTGGAGAAATTGAGACAGCAAACACAACAGGGACATATAGCAGAGTTTGCAAGAAGTATGAAGTGCCTAGTTGAGGCTTGTGGTAAAGCAAAATAAATCAGCCCATCTTTAGGACTTCTCATCAGTCCATCTTGCTGTTCACTCATGTTGAGTGGAATCTTGGAGATATTTGCCAAGTAAATACTGTAGGAAAAGAAATGGACAATAGAACTGCAAGCATTTGCAAGGAGATGATGATAAGAGTAGACCAGGAAATTCAACTAGACAGAAGGGAAATAAAGACATGCAGAGGAGTTCTGAGTAATGGTGTAGAGCCAATAGACTGTGAGTCAATGGATTAGAGATCATCATGATGTGGAAAAGTATTGAAGAGGTGTCAAAGTGAACTAGAAGAACAAGATGCAGTGATCAAACAGGAAGTATTTGAAATAGAAATACCAGAAATTAGGGGAGATCCAAGATGGCCAATTGATAGGTAGCACAATACAGAGCCCCTCTGAGAAAAACAACTCAGATGCTAGAATCTAACACCATGGAGAAGACCAGATTAAAGCAGAGGAATTCTCATGACCCAGGAAGAAACTGAGAAAAAAAATAAAAAAAAAGAAGCAAGGATGGAGGGCTGGAGCTAGGCATGCTCTGGTCACTGTACTGGGCATGCCTTAGAGTCAGGTGACTCAAGATTGAACTGAGGTCACATCCCCACCAAGAGTGGGGGTTGATGATCTCAAGATCCTCGGTGGGAGGAGGTGCTGCAACAGGGAGTGGAAATTGCGAACCGAGCTTCATGGACATTGGTGAGTGCTGGGAACTGGATTGCCCAGAGCAAGATGAATGACATATTGAATTTGGGCAGGACAGGCTTGAATCAACAACTGAGGTGAAGTCAATCAGCGGCTCCTAGCCCAAAGTGGATTGGTGGGATCTGCTTGGGGTGGGCCATGCCCCTGGTTGGGACCTAACATTCAGACATGAGGCTGTCCCAAAACTGTGACATCCACAGGGTACACACAAACATACTGAAGACACTCACTGGTTGACCATCTTAGAGGGGAGAGGCCAGCCCACATCACCCCTGCATGCACCTCACAGATCAGCAACAAACAGGAGAGGGCAGCACTTCCCTACCCAGAACACTGCAGAAAAATGCTAAGCAATATGAAAAGGTCCTGAGACCTCCACCATTCACCTGTCTGAAAGAAATCAGAAACATGACAAGACAGAGAAACAACATAAAGCCTCCAACCACTGACATGGGGAAAATAAGTCCAGGAGAGGTAAATACAGAGGAGATTGAGGGAAGCAAACATGCAATATCAGACATGGCCTCATCAGAAATAAGGAAATACTTCTGTGACATCATTGACAAATTTAAATCTGAAATTCTAACTCAGGTGAAGCAAGTTATAAGAAGATTCATAAAAGAAATGCTGGGTACTCCTCAAGAATACACAAATGGAAGAATAGAGGAACCCAGAGAAAGGAGAGAAGCCTTTGATGAAGAATAAAAACAAAAGCTACAATATTTGAAAGAGATCCAAAGAGAATATCATGAAATTAAAAGCTCCATTGAAAGCTGGCAAAACTTCCTAACAGAAACTAAAGACAGACTTTCAAAACTTGAAGAGAGATTTGCAATGTATGATCACAAAAGGAAGGATCTCTTAAAAATAACAAGGAACCAGGGAGTAACAATGCAAAGGTTAGAAGACAACTAGAGGATTTATAACTTAAGAATAAAAAAATGTGAATGAAGAAGCAGGGACAAATACAAATGAAATAAAAAGGCTATTCACAGAAATAATTAGGTAAAACTTCCCAAGCACAGGAAAGGGAAGTGATGTTCAGATATATGAGGCATACAAAACTCCAGCCAGCTACAGCCAAAACAGATCTACACCCAGAAATATGATAATCAGGATCCCAGAAATCCATCACAAGAACAGAATATTAAATGTGGTCAGAGAAAAGAAAGAGATTAACTATAAAGGAAAACTCATCAAAATCATAGCAGACTTCTCGATGCAAACTATCAAATCAAGAAGAGCTTGGAGTGAAATATTCCAAGCCCTGAAAGAAAATAACCTCCAACCCAGATTGATGTACCCTGCAAAACTGTCTCTCAAAATTAATGGAGACACAATATATTTCCATGACAAAGTGGAACTGGGGGAGTTCATGACCACCAATCCAACCCTGCAAAGAATACTGAAGGACATTCTAGTGAGAGAGAAGAAAGTCACCAGGATTCCAGGAACAATGGCAGAAAGGCCTCAATGAAAGGGGTAGACAGTGAAATGAAGGAGAAAAGTAAACAACAATGACAGAAAAATAGCATAGCAGAGATGAGGCAGAGAAGATTGGCTATATCGTTGTTTTGTCTTGACTGATTTTATTTGAATCTGGTATGCTTGAGTGTATCAAGTCTGAGAGTAGAGACAACTACTCTGAAGATGACAAGATTCAATAGGATACCCATTCTGGTTTGATTATTAACTTCCTTTGAAGTCCTATAATGTCTCCAATGTTTGGTTTTTATTAATAGTTCTATGTACCGCTAAGTTTCATTATACTATGCCTGATGATATAGACAATTTTATTGAAAATAGCAAGAGACATCATAGTAACTACTGTAGATAACCTAGTATTGTGGTTTTATATGTTCATTTCATTTCATGTTTTTCTAGGAATTTGTATTGTTGACTTGTTTTGATTTGTTTTTCCCACTAATACAGAAAGGCTAGGTATACATGTAGAGACTTATACATGTGTAGAACTTCTAAACAATTTATGAGAATTGATTATAGTTATTGTAAAAAAAAGAAAAAGAAAGTGTTCTAAAGGATATAACTGCATGTTTGTTTAAATGTGTAGGATTGATAACCATATTACTAAGTTTTTGCTGGATAGATGAACATAACTGATTGCAGTCTCACTGTTTAAATGTCTACTTTGTATGCTTTACTTTTGTAAGTTGAACAACTACTTCTAAGAGGAAAATATGCAATTATCAACTAGTGATTTCTTACTGGTTTTTGTTTTTGTTTTGAAATTTTGTATTATTTTTACCCTCTTTCTGTTTCATTTTTTTCTTTAAATAAAAAAAAGAAATACCAGAAATTAATTCAGTCAGTTACTAGTTATGACAGGACATAGGATTTTACCACAAGAGTATTCAGGTTTTATGTAGTGAAGAAAAAGGTTTATGAAGGTAAGGTCAGAGTTGAAAAGGCCATCTACACGAATATTGATTTCAACCAGATATTAGAAAGTATGAACATAAATGCTAGATGAAGAGCTACATGTCTGTTAGACAGTCTGTCAACCTATCAAGGGCAACATGTTCCAGTTTCATCATAAATGCTAGGATACAATAGCAAACAGGAAAGATGGTCTCTATCCTCAAGAGAGGAGCTTATATTCTAATGGAGTAATTTAGACACTGAATCCAAAGGCCAAAAATAAGTTAACAGCAGATACCAAATATTTATTATGAAATAGCTAAGCAACATGCTATAATGGATAGTAACCAGGAGGGAGAAATATTGCTTACTTAGGTAACCAAAAAAGTCCTCTCTGAAAAGATGACATCTAACTCAACACTTAGAATGGTAAAAAACCAGTCAGGCTGTGGTACAGAAAGATCATTTCAAACAAAAAGGAACAACAAATGTAAAGGTCCAGGAATGGAAATGAGACTGACATTTAGAAGAGAGAGAAAAAGGCCAATGTGGAAAAGTACAGTAAAATATATGTTAGTGGTAAAAGATGATGTCAGAGAATCAGGCAAAGTCAGAAAGTCAGAATGTGAAACAAAAAAAGGATGATAGGTAGCAGAGACAAATAACATATTTCCAAGGAGTCAGGTTGGTGAAGGTAGAAAAGAAAGAAATTAGAAACTTTAGCTATTACTCCAGAAATCAAAAAGTGAAATAAAAACAAGATTCTAGTACAGTGGAAAAAATTTGCAAATGTGCACATTTAATGTTGGACATTGAGAAGAAAAATCCAACTAAATGGATTCTCAAGGTCATCTAACCATTTGCTACTAGTCACAGTGTGAGCCTCAGAAGAGCACTGTCCATCATTCAGGATCTTATTAGAAATACAGGATCCCAGACAAACCAAGAATTATTAAGTACTCACCATCAAGATTTTCACAAGGCCCCCAGTGATTTGCATACATGTTAAAGTGTAAAAAGCTCAGCTCTAGGCAAAACTCCTGTCACTGTGTTGGAGCTGTTAAGGTAACTTTGTCCAAAAATAAATAGGAAACATTTTCATCTATATTTGGAAGCACAACCAGCATAGAGGTTGAGGACAAACAGGGTTCTTGATTTGAGTAAGAAGATTTATTGCAAATTTGGGCTCTCTTTTCCACTGGTAGATCATCAACTACTCAGGCAGTCCCCTGATAACATAATTCCTCCTTCCAAAGTTTCCCAAGTAGCAATTTGACCTTGAAGACAGACTTATTCTCCCCAAAATTCTCAAGCAACTCAGGCAAGAGAAAAGAACCAGACAACTCCAGAGGCATTTGAAGCAAGCTCGTGGAGCAGCATCAAATATCTATGGAAGAGCAGGGAGGCAGTAGTCACATTTGTTTTCCTTCAGACCACAGGAGACAGAGACTAAAGACAAGGTAGAGTGCTTTTTATCAAGCTGCTGCAGACATCACCATCCTGGAATGGAGGGACTCTCAGCTCAGCAGTCTCCCTTAAACATCTCCAGCTTTTTCACAGGGTCTTTCAGGTAAAATACTTGCTCCTTCCATAGGTACGTACCCACTACTCAACCACTTTCTCTAAGATCACCATGAAGTCATCTTTTATTAGCACCCACACCTTTCTTATTCTCTTTCTTCAGTACCATATACTAACCCTTGGTTTTCTGTCCACTAAGGACTTTGCTCTCCAGCCCACTATCCAGTTTCAAGAAAAAGAGTGGAACTGAAATAACAAAAAAAGTTCCACTTAGGTGAGTATATTTAACCTCCATTCACTTGGGTAGATTAGGACTTGCAAAGCCCACAAATATGTACATGGTCAAAGATTCCCTGGCAAGTCAAGCTCATAAGTCAATTTCTATCCTTTTCTTGTCACATCACTGAAAATATCCAAACAGAATCTGGAAAAGCACCTGCCAGAAATATAGAATAAATCCTTCACGTATGGAAGGCTTTTCTAGAAAACTACACAAGGAAGGCAGTGAGTCAATTTGAGAAGAGCCCTGGAATAGAAGTCAGGTAACTGTTAAACTGCTGTGTAACATAATTTACCCAGTCATTTCATCTGTCAAATGGTGTGCATATAGTCTCTCAGTGTTTTTTTTTTTTTTTTTTGCTGGGGATCAAACTCATGACCTCATGTTTGCCAGGCAGGCACTTATGCCACTGAGCTAAATCCCTGGCCCTCTCAGTGCTTTTTGACCTGCACTTTTGTACAGTGTAGGAAATGTCCCACAGAAACTACATCTTCTATCTTCTCCTAAGGGACAGATGGGATGGTAAGTAGGAGGAGCTCTGGGCCCACTTTAACCATAGTGGTTCTCCATTAACAATGTTACAATTAAGCTTCCAGGTAAGATTGTGATTGAATAAATAGTCTCTGCTGGTAAAAACAAACATTCACCCAGAATACATCAGAAAATATAAACAAAATATCTGGGCAACAACCCCAACTTATTTGCCCACCATAGTGTTTTAAACATTTGTTGGAGGTTAAATTATGATATTTTATGTAAAAATCTACACTTCCAGCTTCTCTTGAAACATTGGAAGGTCAGGCAGCCCTGATCTGATAATATCTACTTAAAAGAATCATCCAAAGCTGAATGGCAGCAGCTCTTTTAGAGCCAGAATCCCTGTCTACTGGTCTCTGAATGTTCCTGAATGATGATTTCTGCTCTCAAGGGCTCTTTGACTTTCAGCTTCTTTATCCTTCCACATTTCTAGGAAAATTGGTTCCTATAGGAATGACTATGACTATACATTAGAAATGTTGTCTCTGCAGAACAGTACTTCATAAACATTAATGTTTATTATATTCTTGTTAAAATGAAGATTTTGACTTGGGATGAGGCTTCAGGGTCTGTATTTGCAATAGTTGCCTAAGTGCAGTGTATGCTGCTGATCCATTGTGATATAATTTAGAAATAAGGGAGCAGTAGAGAGAGGAAAGAAATGAGTAATCAAGAGGTATGACCTCTGATCCTAGATTTCCCTGATCTTCATTGCACAGAGAAAATTGCTAAACTTTCTACTAAGTGACCTACTAAGTCCTTCTTCAGGGAGATGATGAAGAGACGAGAAGAGAATCCTGTGATCAGAAGAGCCTTGAATGGAAACAGTACAGAATAAAGTCAGAATTGCATCTGTTTATTTGGAGGTGAAGATTTTTCCGGTTATTGACCATCCTCTCTAATGTGGTGGCTTGGATCACCTCTTTGTTTTCACATGTTGATTCCTATTCTCAAATAGAGCTTGCTTTGCTGGCTAAGAACTGAGAGAATCAAGGGAGAGAATGCAGAACAGATGGAGGGAAAGAAGTAAGTGGAAAAAGAGAATAAAGAAAAAGGAAATGAAGGAGGAGAAAAAGGAGGAGGAGAATGAATGATGAAATGGTAGGGAATAAAAGGAGGACATGATGATGGCTGAGGAAAAAGGAGATGAAAGAAAGGAAGGGAAAGAATGTAAAGGAAGAAAGATGAAGAGGTGAACTCAAGAGATCAAGGCTGAGACTTTTCCTAAAGTTCCTTTTGTTGCTCTGCTCCAACATTTTCAATTTGCCCCTTTTCACAGTAAGACAGTCTCATAGCAGGATTCTAAAGTCCCTTTCTGAATCTAAAATTGTACAGTCTGGGGGAAAACAAGCAACCAGCTCGCTGCTCTGGTAAGTGGCTATGGCCAGGGCAAGAACCATCAGCATCTCCTAAGATCCATGCTATGTTGGAACTTGGGGCACTGAGAAGACAAGCAGCCAGCTCACTGCTCTGGTAAGCTGCTGTTAACCTACCGGTGTGCAGGCTAAGAATAAAACATCCATGACCCCACCACCCTTAGCAAGTGGGAGCCAGAGACCTGAATATCTCTTGTGAGTTTGAGTATATACAATGTAGCAAATAAGGGGGATTTCCTTCTACTATCTCTCTGAAGGGAAATATTTTTATCACGGTTTTGCTCCATTCTGATTAATGGTATTGCTCTATTCAATATCCTGTTGTTATAAGTTTGGCATCTCCTTCGATTTTGCTGTACCTGATTGAAAGAACAACTATTGTGAAGAAAATGAGATATACTATTGTACCTATTACCATTATCCCAGTAATCTGCTGTGAAGTTCTGTACCAATGTCACTGTTTCAATTGGCTTTGTTCCATCTTATTTTGCTGTTTTTTTCCCATTTTCAAAATTAAAAAAAAACAAAATAAAATTTTAAAAAAGTAAATAACAACAACAAAACAGATCAGTAAGGTACTGAGCAAGCTGAAACAGATAATGGACTTAAAAAGCAAAAGGAGGAAAAGAAAGTGCTCTAAAGGATATAACTGCATGTATGTTTAAGTGTGTAGGATTGATAACCATGTTGCTAAGTTTTTGTTGGATCATTGAACAGTGCTGTTTGCAGCCTCATTGTTTGAATGTCCACTTTGTATGCTTTAATTTTGTAACTTGAACAATTATATCTAAGAAGACAATATGTAATTTATCAATTAGTGATTTCTTACTGTTTTTTAACTTCTGTATTGTTTCTACCCTTTTTTCTATTTTGCTTTTTTTCTCTTTAAATAAAAATTAAATGAAAAAAAATTGTATGGTCTAACTCCATCTGGCCTGCCTGTGATTAACCGTGTTCTCTATCTCATCTGTCACAGAGCAGAATCCACACACATATTAACTTGTTTTAGTATGTTGCAGAAACCCTCAAGTGGGGAGTAAATTGGGAAAAAGGATATCAGTACTGAAGTGTAAATTAAGAAGATGGAAAGAATACAGTTAATTAGTTGCCAATTCCTGTTGCTTCTACTCCTATGAAACTTCTTCTGTGTATTTACTCTACAACCATAACCACTACCCTAGATGAACCCCTTGCTTTTATCTCTCCTGGACCATCATCACATCAACCTCCTGAATGACTCCATGTCCTCATTTTTGCATTCCCAGATCCATTCTTTCACTTCTATCAGAGGTATATTTCTAAGGTACTGTTTAATCCAGATTGTCTGTTGATCAAACACTTTAGTGATTCTTCATTGCCTTTAAGTTGAGGTACCAAATCCTTATGTTCAGGATTCTAACAACTCCAAATAATGTAAACGTTATACGCCAATAAGCTAAAACAGAAAATATCAACATGTATAAAAAAGGTCATAGGGGAACCAGAGAAAGAGGGGGAGGTGTGGAGAAAGGGATTTTTAAAAAAGGTCTAATATGTACATGCAGTCACTCCCCAAGATGATTGTAAACTGCATGAATTGTAAATATGTACTAATAAAATAAAATCTAAAATTAAAAAAATGTTAACAAGTATCCACTACATAGTCCTAAGTCCTTTTCTAACTAACCTTTTGTCTATTCACATTTTCTAGCCCATGTGTTTTAAAATATCCTCTCAGAATTTCTTTTGCATTATTTCTAGTTGCCTACATTCTGAGGTGAGCACAACAAATCAATGAGGGTCCAAATTTTACCACTGTGAGGCTTGCTAGAAGTTCCTTCATCTCTTTCCAGGGCTTTTTTGACACTTGACATTCCACAATTTAAGTGTCAATCTTTATGGCTGGAGAAATCCTGAAGGTCTCTGAAAAATGTAAATATTTTTGAACAGAGGCATATACTCAAAAGCAGAGGGATGTTCCTGAAATTTCACTGAACAGAACATGATGAAATTGACTGATTAGAGTGGTATAACCAATTAAGTGCATCTAGATCACCATTGTTTTCTTTGATATAAAAGAAGATATCAAATTACAAAATAAGTATTATTTCATGAAAAGTTTGTTTTAATTTTTTGTATGTTGTGATATATTTTAACATGGGTCTCAGTCAGAACAATTTGAAATATGCTATTCTAACAGCAAGATAGATAATTTGGTTTAAAATTTATCAGTACCTATTTTATTTTTTAAATTTTTTTTATTTTAAAGAGAACAAAAAAGGAGGAGAATAAAGCAGATCAGAACAGAACAATGCAAGCAGCACAACACTTCACAACAAGACAATTGGATATAAACAGTAGCTACCATAATGTCTCTTTCTTTGAAATAGTTTAGCATAGCTTCACATACAATAATATCAAACATAACAAAATAGAATAAAACCATTCAAGAGAATGAAAGTATTACAAGGCATTCTGAAACAAATAACAGAAAATGAACAATAGCTACAATAATATCTAATTTTCCATAAAAAATTTGTTTATACTATTACCCATATTAAAATCCAATAAGACACAACATGATAGAACCAATGATAATAGAAGAACAAAAGCATGTTAGGACTTCAAAGCAAGATGATATTAAATCAGCAATGGCTGTCATATTGTCTTGTATTCTTCAAAGTAGTTGTTCATACCATCACAAACAAAACAGAGTAAAATGATTTCAAACAATGAATGAAAACAATATAAGACTTCAAAGCTATATAATGGGGAACCATGATTAAAATAGAATCTTATATACTCTTACCATTTCTTACACTAGGGAGACTATACGGTATTTACATATGTGAGTTTGATTTATTTTGCTTATGAGTATGTACTCAAGTTGCATCCATTTATTTATAAATATCTCAATGAGATCATTCTTCACAGCTGAGTAGTACTCCATTATATAAAAGTACAACATTTTTTTAACCATTCCTCAGTTTTTTTATCCATTCCTAGGTTGTTTCCAAGATCTGGCTATTACAAATTGTGCTGCTATAAACATGGGTGCACATATATTGCTGTGGTAAGATATTTGCAGTTCTACTGGGAATATGCCTAGGAGTGGCATAGTTGGGTCAAATGGGATTTTCAATCCCAGGTTTTTGAGGACTCTTCAAACTGACTTCTACAGTGGTTGCACCAGTCTACACTCCCACCAACAGTCCATAAGTGTTTCTTTTTCCCCGTAGCCTCTCCAGTATTTATTGTTGGTAGTTTTCTTGATCCTGGCTACTCTTTCTGGAGTGAGGTGGAATCTCGGTGTGGTTTTAATTTGCATTTTTTTAAAGACCAATGATGATAAACATTTTTTCATGTATTTATTTGCCATTTGTATTTCTTCATCTGAGAACTGTGTGTTCATCTCAGATGCCCATTTTTGAATTGGGTCTTTGAATTTCAGGGATCACACTTTTAAAAATTCTTTATAAGTTCTAGACAGAAGTTCTTTGTCTGGAGGACTGTTCACTAAGATTTTTTCTGAGTTTGTGGGCTTTCTTTTCACTATGCTGGAGATTGTTTTCAACATGCAGAAACTTTTTAATAAGATGTGATCCCAGTTATTGATTCTGGAAAGTATTTCCCGTGCAGTTTGGTTCTTGTTCATGAATTCTCTACCTACCCCTATGTCTTCAATATTTTTACCTACTTTTTCTTCCAAAAGATTTAGTGTTTCTGTTTTAATATTTAGATCTATGATCCATTTAGATTTTAGTTTAGTAAATAGTGACAGGCATGGGTCTAGTTTTAGTTTTTGGCATATAGATAGCCAGTTTCTCCAGCACCATTTATTAAAGACACTATCTTTCTTCCAGTGAACATGTTTGGCCCCTTTATCAAAGATAAGGTGGTTGAGTGAGTTCATAGTTGTGGTTGTATCTTCTAATCTATTCCATTGATCTTCAGATCTGTTTGTATTCCAGTACCATGTTGATTTTATTACAGTAGCTTTGTAGTATAACTTCAAGTCAGGGATTGTGATGCCTCCTGCCTTGCCTTTGCTATTCTAGGTCTCTTCTCCTTGCAGATGAATTTTAGAAGTGATTTCTCTAGATCTATGAGGTATGTTAGTGGTATTTTTATTGGGATTGCAGTGAATCTGTTTAACAATTTTGGGAGAATATCCATTTTCACAATATTTATTCTTCCTATTCATGAACAAGGGATGTCTTTCTATTTTCTGAGGTCCTCTTCAATTTCTTTTTCAGGGTATTATAATTTTCTCTGTATAGCACTTTTACTTTTTTCATTAGATTAATTCATAAGTATTTCATTTTTTTGGATGCTAGCGTGAAGAGTGTGGCTTCTCTTATTTCTCTCTCGGTGATTTGTTGTTAGTGTATCAGAATGCTATTGATTTTTGAGCATTGACTTTGTATCCAGCTATGTTGTTGAATTTATTTATTATATCTCAGAGTCTTTCAATGGAGTTTTTGGGGTCTTCTATGTGGAGTATCATGTGATCTGCAAATAATGATAGTTTAACTTCCTCTTTTCTTATCTTTACTCATTTTATTTCTCTCTTGTCTAATTGCTCTGGCTAGTATTTACAGTACTATGATGAATAGGAGCAGTGATAAGGGACATCCTTGTCTTGTGCCTGATTTTAAGGTAAAGGCTTTCAGTTTTTTGACATTTAATATGATGCTGGCAGTTGGTTTGTCATAGATGGCCTTTATAATATTGAGGAAAAGACCATCTATTCCAATTATCTGTAAGGTTCTTGTCAAGAATGCATGTTGGATCTCATCAAAAGCTTTTTCTGAATCTATAGAAATGATCATGTGATTCTTACATTTGGCTCTATTGATATGGTGGATTACATTGATTGATTTACATATGGTGAACCATCCCTGCATGCCTGGGATGAAACCCACTTGGTTGTGGTGTATAATCTTGTTGATGATTTGCTGCATCCTGTTTGCCAATATTTTATTGAGAATTTTAGCATCTATGTTCATTAGGGAGATTGGCTTATAGTTCTCTTTTTTAGTAGGGTCTTTCTCAGGTTTTGGTACTAGAGTAATATTTGCTTCCAGGAATGACTTAGGGATAACTGCTTCCCTTTTGATTTCATTGAACAGTTTCATTGAAAGGTTTCATTGACCAGTTTCATTGAACAGTTCATTGAACAGTTTCATTGAACATTTTGGTGAGTGTAGGGATTAAGTCTTCTTTGTATTTATTGTAGAATTCTGCAGTGAATTCATCTGGGCCCGAGCTCTTTTTGTTGGTAAGGACTTAATTACATTTTCAATTGTATTGGTAGAAATTGGGTTATTCAGCAGTTTTACATCTTCTTGATTCAGCTTTGGTGGTTCATATGTTTCTAGGAATCTGTCCATTTCTTCTGTGTTATTGAACTTACGAGAGTAGAGGTTTTCAAAATAGGTGTTGATGACCTTCTGTATTTCCACAGAGTTGGTAGTGATTTCACCTTTTTCAGTCCATATTTCATGAATTTGAGTCATTCTTTCCTTTTTTTAAATTAGGTTGGCTAGGGGCTTATCAATTTTATTTATTCTTTCAAAGAACTAATTCTTTGATTCATTGATTCTTTGTATTGTTTTCTTAGTCTCTATTGCATTAATTTCTGCTCCGATCCTTATAATTTCTTCCTTTCTTTTGGCTTCAGGCTTGAAGATAGTATCAGGTTGTTTATTTGTGTTCATTGTGTTTTCGTAATGTGGGAACTCAGTGCAATAAACTTTCCTCTGAAGAACACTTTCATTGCTTCCCACAGATTCCAGTAAGTTGTTTTTGTATTTTTGTTTGCTTGTAGATATTTTTTAATTTCCTCTTTAATTTCCTCTGTGACCCAATGATTGCTCAAAAGTATATTATTCAATTTCCATGTATTTGTGAGGTTTTGCAGTTTCTTTTATCCTTAATTTCTAGTTTTATGGTGTTATGATCTGATAACATGCATGGGATAATATCAATTCTTTTGCATTTACTTAAATCTGTCCTGTGGGATAGTATATTCTCTATTTTAGAGACTGTCCCATGTACTACTGAGAAGAATGTATACTCTGAGGCTTTAGCTGGAACACTCTTGGCTTTGGGGTGGAACACTCTTGGGTGGAACGTCTATCAAGTCCATTTTTTCACAGGTGTGATTTAGTTCTGTTATTTCTTTGCTGATTTTCTGTCTAGTTGATCTATCCCTTTGTGTCAATGGTGTGTTAATGTCGCCTGTTATAATTGTGTTATTGCTTATTTGATTTTTCATTTCTGTTAATACTTTCTTTGTATAGCTGAGTGCTTTGGAATTTGGTGCAAATATATTAAGATTGTTATCTCTTTCTCTTGAAGTTTTCCCCTAACTAGTATGTAGTGACCTTCTTTATCTCTTTGGATCATTCTTGGTTTGAAATTCACATTGTCTGCAACCAGAATAGCTACCCCCACTTTTTTGAGTCCCTGTTGCATGAAGTATTGTTTTCTGTCCTTCAACTTTCAGTGTAAGAATTTCCTTTTGGGTTAGATGGAATTCTTGTAGACAGCATATGGTGGGACGCTGTTTCTTGATCCATTCTGCTAGTCTGTTTCTTTTAACTGGTGAATTGAGGCCATTTACATTAATGGTTATAACTATTATATATTGGTTTATTGT
This sequence comes from Hydrochoerus hydrochaeris, assembly GCA_004027455.1. Lineage (NCBI taxonomy): Eukaryota > Metazoa > Chordata > Mammalia > Rodentia > Hydrochaeridae > Hydrochoerus > Hydrochoerus hydrochaeris. The sequence goes on along the minus strand of PVLA01001949.1, from coordinate 154,551 downwards.
TGATATGTTATCTTTCTGCTGTTTATCCATTCTGTTTAATTGTCTGTCTTGCTTAGTGGTTTTTTCCTATGTGTATCTAGAATGTCTTTGAGTATTCTTTGCAGAGTTGGTTTGGTGATCATGAAGTTCTTCAGGTGTTCTTTGTCATGTAAGTATCTTATTTCTCCATCCATTTTGAAGGATAGTTTTGCAGGGTATATCAGTCTTGGTTGAAAGTTGTTTTCCTTTAGGATCTGAAATATTTCACTCCATGCTTTTCTTGACATCATTGTTTGTTTTGAAAAGTCTTCTGTAATTCTGATAGGTTTTCCTTTATAGCTGATGTGTCTTTTCTCTCTAACAGCTTTTAATATTCTGTTCTTATGTTGGATTTCTGGGATGATGATTATTATATATCTGGGTGTAATTTTATTTTGGTTATGGCTGTTTGGAGTTCTATATGCTTTGCTAATCTGTATGTCAGTTTCCATTCTCATGTTTGGGAAATTTTCATCTATTATTTTTGTAAATAGCCTCTTGATATCATTTGTGTTGTTCCCTTCTTTTTCATTTATCCCTATTAATCTTATATTGTTTTTCTTTGCATCATCTTGCAGCTGTTTAGTTGTTAATTCCTGATTCCTTGTTATTTTTGAAAGATCTTTGCTTTCCTGTTCACTAGCTGCAATCCTATCTTCAAGGTCTGAGATTCTATCATTACTTTCTTTGAGGTGGTTTTGGCAACTTTCAATGGAATTTTTGATTTCCTGTATTTGCCTTTGAATCTGCTTCATGTATTCTGTTTGTTTCTTACACTGTTCATTCAGGGATTCTATGTGTTTCTTTATTTCTCTAATTTTTTAGCTGTGTCTTCTTTAGATGCATTCACTATTTCTTTCACTACTTTTATCATTTCTTCTTTTACCTGGGAGATTATTTCTGATTTAAATTCCTTCATAGCTTCCCATACTTGCTTCTTTATTTCAGTTGATATCATTTCAGGTATTTCAGGTGTATTACTGGTATTTTCTTCTATGTATGTGGCTCCAGGCCTTCTTGGGATGGGCTGGAGGTTTGAGATTGCATTTTGGTCTTTTGTTTTGTCATTTTCCCTGTTTTGAGTGATTTTCCAAAGCTTTCTTTGGGCGTTTTGGAAATCACCTCCTGTGCCCTAGGCTCCTGGGACTCAAGAGGTGAAATTTTCCTGGGGCCAGTGCCTGCAAGGTGGAACTCCCCTCCCAGCTCATGCAGGCCTAACTCCCTCCTCTAGGTGCATGCCTGGTCCCTTGGTTGAATAAAGGTCAATCTGCATGGTCCACTCAAGCCCATGAAACCTCTCCAGGCTAGTCCAGTGTCCTAGGGCCTAGGAAGGCACCCAAGCCCCAGGAATGATGTCCCAAACTCTCCCCAGCCAGCCCAGCACCATTAAGCTGGAACTCCCCTGAAGCGTGTGTGGCCCTAACTCCCCTCTTTCCTCAGTACATATTTTCAATACATAATTACAACATTTATTTTGTACATGTACACAACATGTCTTAATTTTTTATTTTCCTTACCCTAACATCCTTCCCTTATCGCTCCAACTCTTACTACCCTTCCCATGTACAAACACTATTCCCATTTTCTTAAGTGCTTTCTTTTTTAATCTTTTCCCTTACTTCCCTTCCCCCTCCCTCCACCTCTTGTTCCCCATCTCATCTGAGAAAAATCTTCCTGCTTCCTATTATCTATATTTTATTTTGACCTTTATTTAGCTTTTGAACTATTTTACTTCTTTAGATCTCAGTTTTCTCATCTGATTAATAATAGCATAACAACAACAATAGTAATAATATTTAAAAGAGTTTGCTATGAAGAATAAGCAAGTGAATACTTGTAAAGCTTTTGCATGACACCTAGTAAATATTAGTTCTGATAGTGATTAGTTCTGAAGTAAAGGGAGGAGTGGGATTGATGAGCCCTTAATGATGGTGAAGAACCTTTGCAAAATTGACTTCATATTCTAGGTGAAAAGAATATTCAGCAAGGCTTTAAGGTTGGAGTGTGCTCAGTGACTCTAAAGGAGAGTGAGGAGGCTAGTGTTCAGAGTGTATTTAGCAATGGAGATTGTAATAGGTGATAAGGTCACAGGTGTAGTGGAAACCTAATTGTACAGGATCTTGGAAAGCATTATGTGGATTCAGCTTTTACTCTTAGTGAGATGAGATTCAACTAAAGCATATTCAGCAGATGAGTGACATGTGATATGACCTGACTTAAGTTTTAATACACTCATTCTGGTGACTGTAAAGGGATTTAAATACAAGTTAAGGGAGGAAGAAACAAAGTAGTAAAGAGGGCACAGGGTAAGGTACTATTCCAAGTGCAAGTTCATAGTGGTTTAGAAAAGGATGATAACATAGGAAGTGATGAGAAGCAACTGACTCTAAAAGTGTTTCAAAGATGAAACCAACAGGATTTCATGAAAAACTGAATGTAGGATGTGAGAGAAAATGAATCACTAAGGATTTTTTTCTAAGCACCGGGAAGGAGACACCTGTAATTTGCTTTTAACTGAGTTAAAGATCAATAAAAAGCAGATCTTGGTTTTTAACTCAGGGCTTCAGTTTAGGCCACAGTAAATTTGAAATGTCTCCTAGTTATTCAAAAGATATGTTAAATAGATAGTCAGACATATGTCTTGAAATAGAAGATCAGGCTGAATAATTTGGGAATCATTAATGTACAAATGTTGCTTAAAGGCATTCTGCTAGATGTGGTCACCAATTAAGGAAACACAATTGGAGAACAGGTATAATAACAGCCCTGAAGTCTTCCAATATTTAGAGGTTGAAGAGATAAGAAGAGAATAGCAAAATGTAGAAGGAACCAGTAAGATATGTGTAAATATACTAGAGTATGGTGTCTTGGAAGCCAAGGAATAAGAGTTTCAAAGAGGGAAAAGTGGCCAATTTTGTCGTGTGCTACTGAGAAGGTGTGTTAGTTACATTTTTCTGGTTGCTGAGACAAAATGCCCTATGCTCAAAATGAAGGTAGGAAAGGTTTATTTGGCTCACAGTCTGTGGAGCTTTCAGTTCATAATCAACTGGCTCCAGGGCAGGGTGGCATGAATGAGAGGCAGCCATTCATGATGGCAGAAGACAGTAAAAGCAACAAGACTAAAGGGGGAAGAGGGCAAACATCTTTTCCTACCTTTTGCTGTGTGCAGACTATCCACTCTAGAGTGAGTGTCTCACTCGCACCATCTCCCTGCTCTCCTCTTGCACAGGTTCAAAATGTTTCCAAAGTGAAGACCTAGGCCCCCTGCTGAGTGACTGAAACTTCTAAACTTCTCAAACTGATACAATACATGAAGCATTACAACATCCTGGGACATAAACAGCCACCCCAGGACATGTCCTGTACACCCTAGAATGTAGAACTGTTGAGTTAGTTAAATTCTAAACTTCTCAAGTTGATACAGTGTATCAACCACTACAGAAGGTTTTTTTCCCACAATTTAGAAGGAGATCAAACCCATGGTAAGCCTATGTAATGGTAATTTATGTTCTTAGAGACAGAGAGAGGGAAAGTTTGCTTCCTAAATTTTTACTCCTTGAGTGGCCTATACAGAGGCAGTGTGGCATCAGTGTTCTTGCTTGAGGGGAAACAAGGAATTTCTGTTGGCCACAAATGCAGAGGGAGTACCTACTCAAATAAGATGCAATCAGAGCCAGTGTAGATGAGTCTCCCTCCCCAAACCTGCCTGACCCATTCCTTCTAGGTTTCGTTACTTATTCCATGAACACTTACTTGTAAGCCATTGACTTAAGCATTTATAAATAATACCTTAATGAATAATCACAATGCCATGAGGTAAATTCTGTTTTTATTGAACATCTACCAGCTTCTTTAGATAAATTATATCATTTCCTCATTAGAGACATTATCTTTCCCATTTTATAAAGTTAAATAGGTACTTTTTCAATGAAGGATCAGACAGTAAAAGTTTTAGGCTTTGTAAGACACAGTAGGTCCACAATAAGCTATTTTTTGTAACAGCTCTATAAAAATGTATTAAAATGTACTGAAGTAGACCACAGTCAGGACTTGACCCACAACTTGAGTATAGAAGTTAAAACCATGGTAGATTATAGATATAAGGTTTAGAAGGCTGATCTCTGTTTTAATAATTCTGTGCAATGAACAAGATACTTAGCTTCTACTGCCTCTATTTCTTCATCTGTAACAGAGAATAGATGAACCCCCCCAATAATTACAAACATGTCTTTGTATCTTTATGCTTACTGTGGGTTACACTGGAAGTTGTGGATTGGAATTTACTTATTAAAATTCCATTAAATTTTCCTTGGAATTACAAATACAAACTCCTCCAGAACACAATGAGGTCCCACTCCTGCTCTTTATAAGTTGCTTATCCTTAACAATTGTGGCAAAGAGACTGCTAGTTACTTATTAAAAATCCACTTTCTTGAGTAATAATATGCCATTCTTCATTGCTACTATCTAAAAGATCCATAGAAGCTTTTAGGTGAGGCATCCACAAAAGCTGCTTGAAGTAGCTATAAGAGATGCTATATAATATTTTTTTCCTTGCCTCTGTTTGCAATGGGTATATGGCTGTCAGAGCTCTAGCAGTCATCTTGTGACCTCAAAGACTGCTATAGTTTGAATGCCTTTCGAGGCTCCACATATTGAAATTTGATCCTTACTCATAGGACCCAAATTCTGATTATGGTACTCAAAGCTGAGGCTTTTGAGGAGTGATCAGAATTAGTTAATGTCCACAGGGCACAGCCCCCATGATTGAATACTAGTGGTTGTACAAGTAGAGGGAGAGTGGATAGACAGACACACATCAGACACATGTGCATTTCATCTCTTGCTATATCATGTCCTGTCTCAGAACTCTGCCAGAAAGAAGACCATCACTAGATTTGACTCTTTTGTCTTACAATCTTCAGAGCCATGAGCTTCTTTTCATTAAAATGTACCTACATATGTGTGATGGTGCATACTTGCAAACACAGCTCTTTAGGAGGCTGAAGCAGGAGGACTGTGTGAGCCCAGTCAGGGCAATTAAGAGCCTTAGGGAGACTCTCAAAATAAAACAAAAATTTAAAAAGATCTGGGGATATAGCTCAGCCTGTAATATTACTAGCAAAGGAAAACGGACTAATACAGGGAGGCAACTCATGTTCTAAGGATAAGGAAGTCACTGTACAAACCCTGAATACCATACCTCTGAACCCTTTATAAATAATAGAAGTGAAATGTATGCCTTACTTAAGCCACTTTCACGTTCTATTTCTGTTTCTACTAGCCAAATATAGTTCCTAGCATAAAAAGCAAGTGTAAGAGTTCTTGGGGGTAAATATAAATGCTAGGGGAGCATATAACTATTTATTTTTACTATGATGCATTTTTGATACATAAAAATACACTTGTTCTGGGGAATTTGCACATATACATGTCACAACTAGATCTTTTTTACTTTCTCCTTTCCTTCTATTTCCTCACATTCCCCTCTTTCCCAGATCTCCTACACATTTTCACAGTGTATCTCCCTATTTCTTATCATTTATCTTTTATTTTTCTATTTAAATTATTTAAAGTTTGTGTATGTCATGTAAGATAAACTATGAAGTATTTAGATTTTGTGTCTTATTTATTTCACTTAGTATTATAGACTCAATGTGCACTCATTTTCCTACAAATTACTCAAATTTATCTTTCACTGCTGCTGTGCAGTACTCTATTGGGTATATATTCCATATTTTCTTTATTCCTTCCTCTGTTGATACCCATATGTTGCTTCCAAGACTGAGCTATTATGAGTCACGCTGATATAAATGTGGATGTGCCTGTATCACTGTAACATAGTGTCTTTAATTTGTTTTGCAAGATACCCAGAAGTGATATACTGTAGCAGGGTTGAATGTTTCATCATCTGTAAAATGGAAATAATGATACATTGTCTAGCTCAGATGAATATTAAATGAGTTTGATATATGTAAAGCACTTAGAATAATTCCTATAGTATGGAAAGATGGTCAAAATAAAGGTAACCCAAACATGTTTATGTCTTAATCCCTGGAACTTCTGAATATGTTAAGTTACATAGCAAATGGAAACTAAGGTAATGGATGGAATCAAGGCTGCCAATAAATGACTTTGAAATAAGGTGATTACTTTGGATTATACAGGTTAACTCAGTGTAATCACAAAGGTATGTGGAAGAGAGAAGAAGATGTAGTACCAGAGTAATGAAATGTGAGAGATACTCTATGAATTTTTGCTGGCTATGAAAATGGAAGGGATTCATGCATCAAGGAATACCTCTAGAAGGTGGGGGAAAAACCCAGGAAATTGCCTGTCCTCTAAGGCCCCTAGACAGGAATGTCATCCTGCTGACGCCACAGTTTTACCAAGTGAGGTCCATGTCAGACTCTTACTTTCAGAATTAATGAAATAAATGTTTGTTGTCTTAAGCTGGTAGTAAGATATTAATATACATGATAAAACATTCTGTAGGTCATAAACATAAAATTAAATAATTCTTAATCCAAGTTTGTATTTACTGAAAAACTAAAGCCATTTTTCAGTTGGTCATTTCATTTCTTTTTGGAAACTATCTCCATTTTATAGTTAGAGAATCCAAGGTTCAGAAACAAATGAATTTCCTAAATTTGAGTGGTGCCTAGTTGTCTTTTCTTGCAATCTACAGTCACTTGACTACTATGTTATTTGCTTTCTCAACTCCAACAGTGGCAGTTCTACAGACAGATTCCCACATGTGCTGTAATTAGAGTGTGGTACCCAGTTGCTAAGCTCTGCATTAAGTTGCTAGGCTGCCTTTTCCATTTTGGCCTTAAAACACTTCAGCAACTGGAAGTTAATAATCTGCCAGCAAATTAAATTTAGTGAAAAAATCAAACATGGAACCAAATGATCTAAGCTCACCTCAGAGAATTGCTTGACCTTCTATCAAGTACATCCCTTGTGTGGAATACTGCTTTTCCACCATATGTGTGAACCCCTAGATTTCTGTGAATTTAAAAGGAGATATATACATTTTTGAATTGCTCATGAACATCTTCATGCCTTTACTTGAGTACTTCTCCCTGCCTCAAATGCCCTAAACTTAAATTGTCCAGAAGATTGTAGTTTAAGTGTATTTATAGGTAGTAGAGGTTTTATTGCATATCGCAGATGATCTCCCTCCTTGCTCGACATGAGAATCACTAAGATAGCTTTGCCAAGACACAGTTTCCAGAGACTCATCCTGGAGGTTCTGATTGAATTGGTTTTGGTGGGGCTTGGAGATGATTATTTAATAAAATTCCCAAGTGACTCTCACATGTAGTCAAGAGTGAGAAGCTGTAGGATATTAGATCAGAATAGTAACTTAGAGCTGGAAGTCAAGTTATTTAATATTTGTATAACTGGTTTTGTTGCTCAACCCCTCTGGGCTACAATTCACTTGTACACAAAATGAAGAAGACCATACAGTACTCATATAGTTTTTCCTATTCTCAGTTTCTTTTGGATGGGGATTAGAAACAAATATTCCCTGGCTCACTCCCATGGTTACTTTGAAGATTAAATACATGATTATTTGTGATGCATCTTATCACAATGCCTGACACATTATTGGGACTCAACTACTATTTAATCTCAGAAAAGAATATTAGTGACTATATTAAGCCAGTGTTATATGAGAGTTGAGCCACACAGTGCTGGACAGTGGATACTGGAACCAGACAATGTGGATTGTAAATCTTTATCCTAATATTTACTAGCCCATAGGACCTTGGTATATAAGATACCCTCATAAGTTTCATTTGTCTCATAAGATGAGGATAGTAACAAATATATGTACCTGTATAGGTTAGCTGTGAGAATTAAATGAATTAATGTTTATAAATTGCTTTAAAAAGTGTTTGGAGCTAGGTATACTGATGCATGCCTGCAGTTCCAGTTACTCTGGAAGCTAAGGTGGGTGTTTACAAATCTGAGGCTAGCCTGAGAAATTTAGTGAAACCCTGTCTCAAAGTTAGATAAGGAAAGAAGAAAGAAAGAAAGAAAGAAAGAAAGAAAGAAAGAAAGAAAGAAAGAAAGAGGAAAAAAAAGGTTGAAGCTTTTGTTCAGGGGTACATTGCTTGCCTAGCATGTATCAGGCTCTAGGAAGAATACCCAGTACTACAGAGACAGTGTATGCGTGTGGGGTCATATGGAAGTTTTTACTAGTCTTTACTCTACCAGGAAGAGTTTCTTGGCCTGGATTAACTATCATTAAACAACAGCATTACATTATACAACACTTTAAAAACTTTCTGAAAGCATCTGGTATAATGGTTTACAAATATCCATTCCATAATCTTACTATCTGGGCTAAAATTTCAGATCTGCTGCTTACTTACTGGCTATGTGGTCTACAGAAAATGACTTCACCTGTTAGTACATCAGTATCATCTCTCTACAGTGGCGGTACTGATGAAAATTATGATGATGATGATGATGGTGATGATGGAGATGATACTTACCCCTCAGGGGTGAGAACTGATTCATGTAAATTTGCAGAAAAGCCTTTGACATGGAGTAAAACTGTGGAAGTATCAGTAATCATTATTAAATCACTTGATGTCTTAGTTTCTTTTCTCTAGTTGTTGAGACAAAATAGCTAACATCTTAAATTAAGGAAGGAAAAGTTTAATAAGCTGATAATTTGTGGAGCTTTCAGCCCATAATCAGCTGGCTCCAAGGCAGGGTGGTATGGCACAAGGGCAACACTTCAAGATGGAAGAAGACAGTAAAAGTCACAAAAGCAAAAGGGTGAGAATAAGCCCCTTTTTCCTCCCTTATATTATAAGCAGGCTGTGCCTCTTAGATGGGTGTAGCACTAACACCATCTTCTTGTCTTCCTCTTGCACAGGCTGGGGTTGTTTACAAATTAAGGACATTGGCCTCCTGCTGAATCACTTAGTTAAATTTCTGTGTTTCTCAAACAGACACAGTGAAAAACATCCCAGAGCTAAGGGCTTGTCCTCTACACTCTAGGATGTACAATTGCTAAGTTTCTTAGTTAAGCTTCTAGACTTCTCAGGTTGATACAATGTAATCAACCATAACACCTAGACCAATGTATTCACATGTATACATCACTTTCCAATTTATCAAATCAAATTTAATGATGAAAATCTTGAGATGAGGGAAGAGTGTTCTTTGTATGTAAAACAGGGAAAACAATAACTTTTAGGTGTTTTGCTTAAATTAATAACTTATATAATGTTTCTTATTCTATCTCTTTTTTACAAATGGGGATTTAAGAAATATTCTTCTGTTTACATTTCACATTCTTTACATAACCATTTCTTGATTTTGCATAAAAATTCCAAAATTCCAACACATATTAGATGTTACTTACAATAATGTTATCTTTTTAAGCATTTTATTTTATTTTTTAAGTTTTATTTTTAAGAGGATAAAACCAAACAAAATGAAACAGAATAAAGTCAATTAAAACAAAACAGTGAAAGGGATCAAGGACTTCAAAACGGGATAACAAGAAATCAACTATGGCTGCCATAATTTTTTTAATATTTTATTTTATTTTATTTTATTTTGGTTCCAGAGATTGAACTCATAACCTCACACTTGCCAGGAAGGCGCTTATGCCACTGAGCTAAATCCTGTCTCTTTTTTGAATATTTTAAATCAACAAATTTTCTACAATTCCTTTAAAGAGTCTTGCTAAATAAAATCAGCTCTGATATTACTAAATATCAGCTGCATCTTAACTACATGAATGTGTTAAACTGTACAAGTCAAAAGTTACATGAAACTGTGAAACATTTCACTGTCAGAGACATTAAAACTGTGAGAGAAATATGTAAAATCTCAACCAGAATATAGCTTGGTGTCAGCCTCCACAGATAATCTGAGATATCTAAGCCATTAAATAAAGGCTACCAATCTTATCCACACCTCAATTTCCTCAATGTACATAAAGTACATTGCAACATGTCCCCATGGAAGCTGCTCGTGCTTTTTTACATCCCATTCTTAATGTGCTGAATCTTCTCTTAAAAGGGAGCAGATGACTTCTCTTGATAATGTTCTTTCTTATGCATTTGGCTCCTCATCACAGGAGCTACATAGAGCAAGCACTATTGTATTGCATAGATGAGGAAGCAGAAGCCCTCTAAAATATGTGATCAGAGAAAAATCTAAACAGTCCCTGATTAGTATATGTTCAAAAAACATTTGCAAATGAGTGTCATTTCCTAAGAGAGAAACTAGTGTTTGGAAAATTTAAGTGGCTTGCTCAAGATCATTGGGTTAATATGTATTAGAATCAAGATTTGAACCCTGGTCTGGAGAACATGCTCTTAGAAATGAGGAACTTATACACCTGTTACTATCATATTATTCATTTGTGTAACAAACTGCTTCCTTTTCTATGGCCCTAAGACTGTGCATATGGCCTAACAATATGCATTTGGGCATTTGTTTGCTATCAGAGCCCTATGTCTTAAAATGGAGGTAATACTTTTTCCTTGGCATTTGCTGCACTGATGCTTTTGGGATTTTCAGCCCTCAGATTTTGTTGGGGAGCATTTCACTGTCTTTACCTGCCAGACCTTTAGGAACTCTTCCCAGTGTAGTGCATCATTCCATCCTTAGATGCCAGAGAAAAGAAAATATGGCAAAAGCATCTTCTGATTTCTACTCTGGACCCCTTGTGATCTTGAGTAAGTCATTCTCCATTTTGATGCTTCCAGCTAAATGAGTAGGAAGCTATCAGGAAAAATGAGTTGATGTCAACATTTGGTAACATAGGATGTAAAAATGACTAGTTTTTTTAAAAAAACAAATTAACACCTTAGGAGAAAAAATACCATCCATTTTAAGGAAATTAAAAGAAATATTCAAATGATTCTGTTAAGAATTGGGAAGTATCTCCCAATAAATGCCTAAGGACCTTCTGCTATACAGGTTTTAGATGAAAGGTCAGCTTGCTGTTAAGATCACCACACATTTTATTTTTCATATAAATCAAGTTTTGATCTGTATTTTTAGCCTTTTTGCTCTCTGAACCTCCTGTATCCTACTGATGAGCTGCTGCTGCTTAGGAGGGGGAGCTTATTTCCCCTAGCTCCCTATCAGCTCACTGAGAAATGCTTGCTTAGGGTGGTGAGTGCTAAGCAGCTGACATGTCTATTTATAAGCTGATCAAATTTAGAAAGTTTTCTTTCAAACCTAAGAGGATCACTTTTCATCCTACAATGCAGCAGTACACAGAAAGACCACAGCAGCAAGATTTACAGCTTGTCAAATTACCCAAGAAGTATTTCTTGGACACCTGTTGTAAGCCAGACATCAAGTAGAATATGGAAAAGATTTAGGACATGAAAAATATTTAGACTTCCTATTAAAACAATTACATTAGTTAGAGTTGTGTGAGAGGGTGATAAAAGAGATGATGCATAATTATATAGTTCTGATGCAAGAATATGTTAAGGGATATTGAAAAGGAATAAACATAGCCTTAGAGGAGAACTTTACATATGATGCAGAAGCTTTGTGAAGAACATTTAATGTAAGAATCTAAATAGATAAATGTAGGGGGCAGGCATAATGGAGAGCAGTTTCTACACAAGATAAGGGTTAGAATTGGGAAAAGAGCTGGTTTTGAGGATGGAAGCTACTAGAAGAGCTTTGCTTGAAAATGGTGACTCTTTTATGCCAGAGATGGTGGGACAGAGGGAGAGATGAAGTGAAAGGCAAGGAGAGTAACTGGGAGGTTATTGCACCCATCAAGTTGGGAAACAAAGTCTTCACTTAAGATAGTGGCAGAGGAGAAGAAGGGGAATACTGAACACAGATACACACATAGGGATAGCACCATGTGAAGATGAATGAGGAGATCAGAATAAATGCATAAATCAGACATCATAAAGCTAGATTGCAAGACTTGGAAAATGAGTATAGGAAGCATAGGGAAGAAAAGCAAGTCACAGCTGATGTTCTAGCTATAGGACTGGGAAAATGCTAAAGCTCATAATCCAGCATCTCTCTAGAGGAATGCTATCTTTAGGTGAGCTTTTGGTAGTGGTATCAGGGAAAGCATATTGATGGAGGATCATATAAATGAGCTAGTTCAACAGACAGCTTATACATAGAAAAATGTGGTATTGGTGGTATTTGTGACAAATCAAATGATGGCTATGAGCCAAACTCGTGCCCCAACATATAGTTTTTCTTGTTAAATTTGTATACTATTTCATTATGGATTTAATTGATAATGATGTCACCATAAAGTATGATAGGTCCACAATCCAATATGACTAGTTTCCTTATAGAAAGATGAAATCTGAATACAGACACATTTCCAGTGAGAATAACATGTGAAGATGAAAACAAAGATCAGAGCGATGTATTAGGCAGCGAGAAATGCCCCATTAGATGCAGGAAATTAGTGTGTAGCATTCCATGTTTTCAGAACATCCAATGGTTGGATATACTCACCACACTCAAAGCTTAGAATCTGAAATTTCCTTTGAATTATAAGGTTATTGTCTCCTCTCTTCACTACATGGAGTGTGATGAACCAGAATCTTACAATCATCATCCAGAAAAGAGACAAATAGTTGAGAAAGTAATATACAAAAAATACTTGAACTCAAGTGCTGTGCTGCTGAGCTATATTCCCAGCCCCATATACAAATAGAAAGATCTTCCCTTCTCCTCTCACTTTCTCTCCCCTCCTCTCTGTTTCTATCTGTCTCTTTCTCTTCTTGTGTGTGTATGTGTGTGTGTGTGTGTGTGTGTGTGTGTAGTTCAGATGTTCAAAATGAGCTGACCTTCGGAACCAAGTGGAATTAGACAATGACATAAAATAGTCTAGTTGCTAATCACCATGCTGTGTTCAGGAAGATCTGACCTTGTGCATGGCTAGAGCAGAGTGCCTCCCATAAGGTTTCTTTTTCTAATAAGATCAATGTTTTTAAATTTTGCCAACAGCATCAGCCTGTTATGCTGTCTGAAATTCATCAGAATCTCTCCAAAGAACAGTTACTTTTTGTAAATGATCCTAGAGAATGAAAATATATGCTTAGGTGTGGAAGTGCCATGGGGACATTATGATTTCTTTTTTAATTTTTTTTATTTAAAGAGGAAAAAACATGTAAAGGGAAGAGATAATACAGAATTTCAAAAAAAATATAAACAGTAAGAAATCACTAGTTGATAAATTACATATTGTCCTCTTAGAAATAGTTGTTCAAGTTACAAAATTAAAGCATACAAAGTAGATAGTCAAAGAGTGAGACTGTAAACAGCCATGCATGCATGAGTCTCTACATGTATTTCTACCCTTTCTGTATTAGAGGGAAAAACAAAACTTAGCAAGACAAAACAAAACAAATTCCAATAAAAACATGAAATCAAAAAGTCATATAAAACCACAGTACAGGGTGATCTACAATGATTACTGTGTTGTTTTTATTATCTTCAATAGAATTGTCCATATCATCAGGCATAATTGAATGTAGCAGTATGAATATAGCAGTACATAACAATATTAGTAAAAATAAAACATTATAGACAGTATAAAACTTCAAAGGCTGGTAATAATCAAACCATAGTGGATATTCTAGTGGATCTTGTCATCATAAGTGCAGTTGCCTATACTCTCAGACTTGATACTATCAATCATAACAGCTTTGAACAAAATCTATCAATACAAAACAGCAATCCAACAAACCAGATTCAATTACTATCAGTCATGGTAAAACAGTGTAGGTTTTACAGAGCTTTAGATTAAGTTAGTAGGAAATTAAGGGGGATTACCATACTATATCCTGTTATTTTCGGGATAACTGTCTGTGGCCTCAAATCTAGTACAGGTAGAATAACTGGAACAGAATATAATACATCTAAGCAGAGTGGTGTGAGCAATGTGGGTTTTAAATCCTGGTGCACTATTAACAATATAGTGTATCAAGGCCATCTATGTTAGAGATTCTAACCATCCTTCTCTGCTTCATTTCTGCTATGCTATTTTTCTGCCTTTGCTTGTCTACTTTTCTTCTTCATTCTACTGCTGCCCCACTCATTGAAGCCTTTCTGCCACTGTTGCTAAAATCCTGGTATTTTTTTCTCTCTCTCTAGAATGTCCTTCAGTATTCTCTGTAGGGTTGGATTGGTGCTCACAAATTCCCCAGGTCCTCTTTGTCATGGAAGCATCTTGTTTCTCCATTAATTTCCGGTGACAGCTTTGCAGGGTATATCAATCTGCCTGGAGGTTATTTTCTTTCAGGGCTTGGAATACTTCACTCCAAGTTCTTGTTGATCTGATGGTCTGTGTTGAGAATTCTGCTGTGATCCTGATGGGCTTACCTGTATAGGTAATCTGTTTCTTTTCTATGACAGCTTTTAATATTTTGTTTTTATATTGAATTTCTGGTATCTTGATTATTATATGTCTGGGTGTAGCTCTGTTTTGGTTGTAGGTGGCTGGAGTTCTGTAGGCCTCACGTAACCAAATATCATTTTCTTTTCCCATGCTTGGGAAGTTTTCCTTAATTATTTCCATGAATAGCCTTTGTAATTTGCTTGTATGTATTCCTGCTTTTTCATTCACATTTCTTTTTCTTAAATTGTAGATTCTCTTGTCATCTTCTATCCTTTGTATTGTTACTGCCTGTTTCCTTGTTATTTTTAAGAGATATTTCCTTTCATGATCACACATTGCAAACTTGTCTTCAAGTTTTGATAGTCTATCCCTAGTTTCTTTTAAGGCATTTTGCCAGCTTTCAATGGAGTTTTTAATTTCCTTGTAATGTCTTTGAATCTGCTTCATGTATTCTACATTTTCTTTATATTCTTTATTGAATGATTCTCTCCTTTTTTTGTGTTCCTCCCTTCTTCCATCTAGGTCTTCCTGAGAGATGCTGAGCATTTCTTTTATTATTCTACTCATATGTTGCTTTATCTGATTTAATATTTCAGTATTGAGCTTGTCTAGAAGTCCCAAAGATATATCTTAATGTCTATTGAAGCCATGTCTGATGTTGCATGTTTGCCACCCTGTCTCACTTGTTTTTTCCCTCTCCTGGATCAGTGCTCTAAGTGTTCTGGGCTGGGGGCCTTCTCTTGCCTCTCTCTCCTGTCATGTTATTGGCTTCCTCCACACAGTGGTAGAGTGGAGGTCCCAGTCCCCTTCCCTGTTGGCCATGGTTCCTCTGAAGCATGCTGGCGAGGGAACTCTGCCCTCTCCTGCCTGATCTTGTCACTGAGGTGTAAGCTGCAGCTGTGTATGCCTGGCCCTCCCCACCAGGCCAACCAAACTTCAGGGGCCTTCACTAGATTAGTGCATGTTAGGTGCAGGGAATTGATTTGGGACGGCTCATTGGGTCCCGGCCACAGGCGTGACCCTGTCCAAGAAAATCCCATTAATTGCTCTGGGGACGAAGCAACCAATTGAAGTCACTGTCACTCCCAGTTCAGGCTCCTCCTGCAAATTCCAACATGTCACCTATGCATATGCATAAATTGTGGAATGACTAAGTTTAACAAACATAATATTATCTTGCATAGCTATCATTTTTGTGAAGAGATAACTTTACATCCATTGTCTTAGCATTTTTCAACAATATAGCACATTATTGCTCTAGGCAACTAGTTCAGGGACAGGGTGCTTGCCTAATAGAAAAGAAACTCTGGCTTTCATAACCAGCACTCAAAATTGCTGTGTATATATATATCACTTTATTTTAACAGACATAACTATAGTTATTCCTACTTTTTTGTTTTCCATTTATATGAAATAAATGTTTTCACTAATTTTCAGTCTAAGTATGTACTCACAGGTAAAATGAGTCACCTGTAGTTACCATATGATTAGGACTTTTTTATTTATTTAAGATTAAAAAGACACAGAAAAGAAAAACAAAAAAGAATACAGACAAACAACAAGAAATAAAAAATAACAACAGTACAGTTTTACAAAGATGATAGGGGAATTTGACAATGGTTGTAACAATTTATATTGTTACCTTCAAGAGCATTGCTTAATTAACAGATATAGTCATGTAAAATTGATCTAAACATGACTATTAACTATTCTTTTCCAATAACTAATACAATTAGTAGTATAATCAGTTTAGTTATTATATAAATATACACATATATATGAATATATAAATGTATGTCTTTTTCCTTTTTTCTTCCTTTTTTCATCCTTTCCCTTACTCCAATAACATTTGCTCTTTGAACAGTTTCTTACCCTTACACAGTATATATTGCAGAGCTTGGAAAATATATAAATTTTCAGATTCTTACCATGCTCTAAAGCAAATTCAAAGTGGATCAAACATCTAAACATTAAAACAGAAACATTAAATCTACTGGAAGACAAAGTAGGTAGAAATCTTGAAGACACAGGATTTCTTACCATGCAGACACCAGGGAGACAATATGGTATTTATACATGTGACTTTGACATATTTAACTTATGAGTGTGGTCTCAAGTTGCATCCATTTACTTATAAAATCTTGATGCAATCTTTTTAGCTGAGTAGTGCTCTATTGTATAAAAACACCTCATGTTTTTTATCCATTCCTTGATTGATAGACACTTGGGCTGTTTCCAAGATTGGCTATTACACATTGTGCTGCTAGAAACATGGGTGCACATATATCACTGTGGTGTAATGTTTTCAATTATTCTGGGAAAATGCCCAGAAGTGGGATATCTGGGTCAAATTACAGCCCCTCCAGTATTTGTTGGTTGATTTCTGGATCTTTGCCATTCTTTCTGGGTTGAGATGGAATCTCAGTGTTGTTTTAATTTGCATTTCCTGAATGATCATTGATGTTGAACATTATTTTCATATATTTATTTGTCATTTGTATTTCTTTATCTGAGAAGTGTATATTCATCTCAGATACTCATTTTTGGATTGGGTCCTTGAATTCTGGGGGCCTGATTTTTAAAATTCTTTATAAGTTCTAGATAGATGTCCTTTATTAGAGGGACAGTTTTCCCAATTCTTGGGTTTCCTTTTCACGTTGTTGGAGATTTCCTTTGACATGCAAAATTTTTTTAATAAGATGAGATCCCAGTTGTTGATACTGGGAAGTGTTCCCCTTGAAGGTTGCTTTCTGTTTATGAACTCTGCTTAATCCTATGTCTTCAAGATTTCTACCTACTTTGTCTTCCAGTAGATTTAATGTTTCTCTTATTTAGATCTTTGATCCACTTTGAATTTGTTTTACTGCATGGTCATAGACATGGATCTAGTTTTAGTTTTTGGCATATGGAGAGCCAGTTTTTCCAGCATCACTTATTAAAGTGTCTATCTTTCTTCCAGTGAACTTGCAAAGCCCCCTTGACAAAGATGAGGTGGCTGAGTGTGTTTGTAGTTGTGGCTGTATCTCTTAATCTACTCCACTGATCTTCAGGTCTGTTTTTAATCCAAAAACATGTGAATTTTATCACAGTATTGCTGAAGTACGATACAAGTTGGGGATTGTGATGCCTCCTGCCTTAGCTTTGTTACCTAGAATTGCCTTTGCTATTCTAGGTCTCTTCTGGCTCCTGATAAATTTTAGGGATGATTTCTCTAGATCTATGAGGTGTGCAAATGGTATTTTGATTGGAATTGCATTAAATTTGTATAACAGTTTTGGAAGAATGTCCATTTTCATGATGTTTGTTCTTCCTGTCCATGAATAAGGAATGTTGTTCCATTTTCTGAAATCCTTTTCAATTTCTTTTTTTACAGTAATGTAATTTTCATTATATAGATATTTTACTTCCTTTGTTAGATTGATTCCTAAATATTTCATTATTTTGGATGTTACTGTGAAGCATGTGTCTTCTCTTATTTCTCCCTCATTGAGATTTTTGCTTGCAAACAAGAATGCAAATTGATATTGGAATGTTGACCTTGTATTCAGCTATATTACTAAAATTGGTTATTACATCTAGAAGTATTTCGATGGAGTTTTGGATTCTTCTATGTAGAGTATCATGTCATCTGCAAATAATGATAATTTAACTTCTTCCTTTTCTGTCCTTATTTCTTTTATTTCTCTCTCTTGTCTCATTGCTCTGGCTAATGTTTCCAGCAATATATTGAATAGGAGTGGTGATAATGGATAGCCTTGTCTTGTTCCTGATTTTAGGTTGAAAGTTTTAAGTTTTTGTCCATTTATTAAGATGCTGGCTGTTGATTTACTGTATATGACTTTTATCAGATTGAGGTAGAGATCAACCATTCTGATTTCCTGTAGGATTTTTATCATGAATGAGTTTTGGATTATGTGAAAAGCTTGTTCTGCATCTATTGAGGTGACCATGTGATTCTTGTCCTTGGCTATGTTGACACTGTGTGTTATGTTTATTGATTTGCATATATCAAACCACTTCTGCAGTCCTGGGATAAATTACACTTGATCATGCTGTATAATGTTCTTAATGACTTGTTAAATTCTATTTGCTAGTATTTTGTTGAGGACTTTTGTATCTATGTTCAATAGAGAGATTGACCTGCAGTTTTCTTTTTTGGTTGGATCTTTCTCTGGTTTTGGTATTAGGGTGACACTTGCTTTCAGGAAGGAGTTAGAGAGACTTGCTTCTCTTTGAATGCCATTGAAAAGTTTGAGGAGTGTTGGCATTATGTGTTCTTTGAATTTCTTGTAGAATTCTGCAGTCAATCCATCATGATATGGGCTTTTCTCTGTTGGTAAGTTATAATTACATTTTTAATTTCATTAACTAATATTGGGTTATTCAGCAGTTTTACATCTTGATTCAGCTTTGGTAATTCATATGTTTCTAGGAATCTGTCCATGTCTTCTGTGTTATCAAACCTATAACAGTAAAGGTTTTCAATGTAAGTATTGACGATCTTCTGTATTTCCACAGGGTCTATAGTGATTTCACCATTTTCATTTCTTATTGTATGCATTTGAGCTTTTTCTTTCCTCTTTTTGACAAGATTGGCTAGGGGTTTATCAATTGTATTTATTTTTCAAAGAACCAACTCTTTGATGAATTAATTCTTTGTATCTTTTTACTTTCAATTCCAATCATTTCTGCTTAAATTTTGATAATTTCCTGCCTTCTTTGGGCTTTGGGCTTGACATGCTCTTTTTTTTGTAGAAGTTTGAGGTGCATCATTAGGTTGTTTATGTGTGCTTTTTGCATTTTACTCATCTGGGAGTTCAGTGCTATAGATTTCTCTCTGAGTTCTACTTTCATTGTGTCTTATAGGATCCAGTAATTTGTATTTGCATTTTCTTTCCATTGTAGATATTGTTGAATTGCTTTCAAATTTCTTTTGTGACCTATTTGTTGTTTTGGAGAGTATTATTTTATTTGCATATGCTAATGGTGTTCTTGTGATTTTTTTGTCATTAATTTCTGATTTTATTGCACTATGGTCCAAAAATATGCATGGAATTATTTCAATTCCTGTGCATTTACTTAGACATGTTCCGTGGGCTAATATGTGACCTATTTTTCAGAATGACCCATGTGCAGCTGAGAAGAATGTGTATTCTGATGTTAGGTGGAAGACATGGTACACAGACTAGGTCCATTTTTTCACAAGTGTGATTCATTTCTGTTCTTTGGTGATTTTTTTTTTCTGGTTCATCTGTCTCTTTGTTTCTATGGCATGTCAAGGTCCCCAATTATAATTGTATTGTTATTTGTTTGATTTTTATGTCCATTAAAATTTGTTTTACATAGTTTGGTGCTCCCATTTTTAGTGCATATATATATATTTGTATTTGTAATCTTTTCCTCTGCAGAATGTAGTGACCTCCTTTATATCTTTTGATATCTCTTGATTTGAGATTCTCTTTTTCTGCAAACAAAATAGCTACTCCTGCTCTTTTCTGGGTTCCTGTTGCATGGAGTATTGTTTTCCATCCTTTGACTTTTAATCTGTGAACTTTCTTGTGTTAAATGTGTTTCTTTTGCACAGCATGTTGATAGATTTTGTTTTTTAATCTACTCTGCCAGTCTGTTTCTTTTTATTGTTGAGTTGAGATCATTTACATTGATGAGTCTAACTGATAAGTACTCATTTATCACTGTCCATATTATCTTTCTGTTGTTGGTTTTCTACTTTTTCTGTTTAATTATTTGCCCTGATTAGTGGTTTCCTTCTGTTGTTGTTGTTGTGATTGTAGTTATCTATGTCTCTTTCTAGAGTATCTTTCAGTACTCTTTGTAGTGTTGATTTGGTGGGCATGAATTTCTTCAGTTGTTCTTTGCCATGGAAGTATCTTACATCTCCATCAATTTTCAAAGATAATTTTGCATAATATGTCAATCTAGGTTGAAAGTTTTTTTCTTTCAGGACATGAAATACTTTACTCCAAGTTCTTATGGACTTGAAAGTTTGTGCTGAGGAGTCTGCTCTGATTCTGATAAGCTTTCCTTTATAGGATATCTGGGTTTTTTTTTTAGTGTTTTAGTATTCAGTTCTTGTGCTGAATTTTGATATCCTAATTATTTCTGGGTGAAGATTTATTTTAGTTATGGTTAATTGGGTTTCTTTTTTCTTTTTTGGCACCAGAGGTTGAACTTATGACCTAGCACTTTCCAGACAGGTGCTTATGCCACTGAGCTAAATTCCCGACCCCTTAATTGGGTTTCTGTATGCCTCCCTTATCTCTATATCAGATTCTTATCTCTATAATATATTCTCTTCCTATGTTTGGAAAATTATCTGCTAGTATTTCTGTATTCTTCCTATGTCATTTGTGTTGACTCCTGCTTTTTCAGTGACAACTATCAATCTTATATTGTTTCTCTTTGAATCATTTTGCAGCTGTTGAATTGTTCAACAACCAGCTGTTCCTGGTTCCTTGCTATTTTTAAAAGATATTTTCTTTCATGGTTGTAAGCTTCCATCTTATCTTTAAGGTCTGAGAGTCAATCCTCAGCTTCATTCAGGTGCTTTTGCCAGCTTTCAATAGAATTTTTAATTTCCTGAATATCCCTTTGAATCTATATCATGGATTCTAACTGTCTTATATTGTTCATTCAAGATTTCCATCATTTTATAATGCTTCTGTATTTTTTATGTAGAGCTTCTTTGGATACACACAGCATTTCTTTCATAATGTTTGTCATTTCATTTTTACCTGAGAGATTGTTTCTGATATGATTTCCTCTGTGGATTCATGGGGTTGTTTCTTCAGTTGCTGTCATTTGAGAAAGTTCAGTTGGGTTATTTCCAGTATCTTCCATTTTAGTGCCTTCTTGGGTTTGTTCTTGGTGGACTGGTAGACTTAGACTGTGTCTTGTTCTCTCATTTTGTTATTTTCCTCTGGGACCCATGTGGCTGGCCAGGCAAACTCCTGATGAATTGAACTGGAACACTGCCCTCTACAGAGATTCAATCTTTTGATATCCCCATGGCTAGCTGGGGAGCACCCACAAACTATGGATCTAAAGTCTTTCTCTGTGGCCTGTGAGTCTGGCTGTGTTTTTCCCTCATGTACTGCCCTGGGTTGCCCTGAGATACTGGTCAGGGCAGAACTTGGATTCTCCTTGCAGCTAGCATGGATGCACGCCCAAAGTGTGGCACCAGGGTCTTACACCTGGCTGAGTGGAGTGCAGAACCTCTGGGATTCAGGCAGCTAGGCAGAGTGTCCCCCAAGAGTGTGGTGGTGCTGGGGCCTTACATCTGGCTGGGAGGAGTTTGGAAACTTTGGGACAAAGGTAGCTAGGCAGACCATGCCCCTTGAGTGTGGCAGTGCTGAGCCTTTGCATCTTGTAATTTTCAATGTATAGATTTTTATTTCCTTTGTAAGACTAATCCCCAAGTATTTCATTTTTTTGGTTGCTATTGTGAAGGGTGTTGTTTCCATAAAATTACTCACAGTGAGTGTTGTTTGTGTATAGGAATGCTCTTCATTTTTGAGTGTTGACTGTTCATTAAGCTATATTACTGAATTTGGTTATTAAATCTAGAAGTCTTTTTTTGTATTAGGGATCAAACTCATGACCTTGTGCTTGTCAGGTGAGGGCTTACACCACTGAGCTAAATCCTTGACCCTCTAGAAACCATTTGATGGAGTTTTTAGAGCCTTCTATATAGAGCATCATGTCATCCATGAATAATAGTAATTTAATTTCTTCCTTTCCTATTTTTATTCTTTTAATTTTTCTCTTTCTTCTAGTTTCTCCAGATAATTTTTCCAGAGCTATATTGAATAGGAGTGATGATAGTGGACATCCATATCTTGCTCCTGATTTTAGATTTAAAGCTTTAAGTTTTTGACCATTTATATGATTTTGCCTGTTGGTTGTCATAGATAGATTTTAGCAAATTGAGGTAGAGACCATCTATTCCAAATTTCTGCAGTGTTTTTATCATGACTAAGTTTTGGACTTTATCACAAGCTTTTTTCTGCATCTATTGAGATGATCATGTGATTTTTCTGATTGGCTATGTTGATATTGTGTATTACATTTATTTATTTGTATATATTGAATCATCTCTGCATTCTTGGGATGAATCTCATTTTTTCATGGTGTATAATGTTCTTGATGATTTATTGCATTCTGTTTTGTGGTATTATATTATTGAAGCTTTTTAAAAATTTAATTTAAAGAGAAAAAAAGCAAAACAAAAAGTGTAGAAACAATACAGAATAAAAAATAAACAGTAAGAAATCACTAGTTGATAAATTACATATTGTCCTCTTAGAAATAGCTGTTCAAGTTACGAAATTGAAGCATACAAAGTGGACATTCAAGCAGTGAGACAGCAAACAGTTCTGTTCAATGATTCAACAAAAACTTAGTAATATGATTATCAATCCTACACACTTAAACACACATGCAGTTATATCCTTTATAGCAATTTCTTTTCCTCTCTTTTGTACAATAGCAATTACATATTTTGGTTTTATTATTCAGTTCTTATTACTTTTTACACTAGAGACACAATGTGATATTTATAAATATGATTATTTATTTCACTTACCAGTATAGTCTCAAGTTGTCTCCATTTACCTATGAAGACCTCAAGATCATCCTTTTTTATAGCTGAGTAATATTCCATTGTATAAAAATACCACATTTTTTTCATCCAATCTGTGGTTGATGGGCATTTTTGTTTTTTCCAGGATTTAGCTATTATGGATTGTGCTGCTATGAACATGAGTGCACTTATATCACTGTGATATGACATTTTCATGTTTTCTGGGAAAATACTCAGGGGCGGAATAGCTGGATTGAATGGAACTTCCAATCCTAGTTTTCTGAGAAATTTCCATAATGAATTCCATAGTTGTTGCACCAGTATACACTCCCAGCAACAGTGGAGCAGTGTTCATTTTCCCCCACAGCCTCGCCAACATTTGTTGTCAACTGATTTCTTGATGTCAGCTATTCTTTCTGTAGTGAGATGAAATCTCAATGCTGTTTTAATTTGCATTTCTCATGTGACCAGTGATGGTGAACATTTCTTCATATATTATTTGCCATTTGTAAATCTTCACCTGTGAACTGTGTGCTCATCTCAGATGCCCATTTTTGGAGAGGGCCTTTGAATTTGGGGGACTTGATGATTTTCAATTCTTTATATATTCTGGATATAAGTCCCTTGTCTGAGAGGTTGCTGGATAAGATTCTTTCCAGTTCTGTGGGCTTTCTTTTCACTGTGTTGGTGGTTTCTTTTGAAGTGCAGAAGCTTATCAATGATGAGATCCAAGTTGTTAATTCTTTGAAGTGTTTCCCATGCAGTTTGCATTTTGTTCATGAATTCTCTGCCTACCCCTATATCTCCACGATTTCTACCTAACTTGCCTTTCAGTAGATTTAGTGTTTCTGTTTTAATATTTTGGTCTTTGATCCACTTAGACTTTAATTTTGTGCATGATGATAGGCATGGATCTAGTTTCAGTATTCAGGATGTGCAGAGCCAATTTTTCCAACACCATTTATTAAAGAAGCTAGCAATTTTGAATAACCCAATATCAGCTATTGAAATTGAAAATGTAATTAAAAACTTCCCCACAAAGAAAAGCACAGGTTCTGAGGGATTCATGGCTGAATTCTAGAAGAAATTTAGAGATTTGATGCCAATACTCCTTAAACTCTTCAATGAAATTGAGAAAAAAGCAATCCTCACTAAATCATTCCTGGAAGCAAATATTACTCCAATAACAAAACCAGAGAAAGACCCAAACATAAAGGAGAATTAGTGATTTCACTAATGAACATTGGTGCAAAGATTCTTAATAATATACTAGTAAATATAATGCAGCAAATCATCAAGAAGATTCTACATCATGACATATTGGTATTCATTCCTGGAATGCAGGGATTGTTTAACATACATAAATCAATAAATATAATACACCACATCAACAGAGCCAAAAACAAAAACTGCATGGTCATCTCAATAAATGCAGAAAAAGTTTTCAATAAAGTCCAACACATGTTCATGATAAAAACCTTTCAATAACTCAGAATACATGGTATCTACTTCAACCTTATAAAAGCCATCTATGACATACCAACAACCAACATTATACTAAATGAACAAAAACTGAAAGCTTTCACTTTAAAATCAGGAACAAGACAAGGATATCCACTATCACCACTCCTATTCAATATAGTTCTGGAAACACTACCAGGGCAATCAGACAAGAGATAGAAATAAAAGGAATAAAGATTGGAAAGGACCTTGAGAGCTTGTTTGGAGGTTCTAGCAGGGGAGCACAGCTATTCATATACCCTTGAACAAAGAAAGGTCCTCCTCTATGGGTGGTGGTCGTCCTCTTTGACTGAGCACACAGATTTACGAGGGATGTAAATGGATCATTGAGGGAGGAATGGGACACTCACCTAGCCAGCCAGATCAGCCAAATCAACCCTGGCGATCAATGGGGTGACAGATTTCGCAGCCCGATCATCCTCACATCCAGGAATAAAGATAGGAAAGGAAGAAGTTAAATTATCACTATTTGCAGATTACATGATACTCTATACAGAAGACCCAATAAACTCCATTACAAGACTACTAGAGGTAATAAACAAGTTCAGCAGTGTAGATGAATACAAAGTCAATGCTCCAAAATCAATAGCATTCCTGTACACAAACAAAAAATCACTGAGAGAAATTATTGTAATATTGTCCTTCACAGTAGCATCTAAAAATGAAATACTTAGGAATCAACCTAACTAAGAATGTGAAAGATCTATATGCTGAAAATTATGCTACACTGAAAAAGGAGATTGAAGAGGATATTAGAAAATGGAAGGATATTCCTTGTTCTTGGCAAGGAAGTACTACCATTGTGAAAATGGCCATACTCCCAAAACTGTTATACAGATTTAATGCAATTCCAATCAAAATACGATTATCATACCTCACAGATCTAGAGAAAACATTCCTAAAATTGATTTGGAAACAGAAGGAGCATAGAATAGCAAAGGCAATTCTGGTCAACAGAGTCAAGGCAGGAAGCATCTTAATTCCTGACTTGAAACTAAACTACAAAGCCACAGTGATAAAATCAGCATGATACTGGCAAAGAAATAGACCTGAGGATCAATGGAACAGATTAGAAGATGCAAGCACAACTACAAAGACACTCAGTCACCTGATATATGACAAAGGTGCTAATCATGTTCACTGCAAGAAGGATAGCCTCTTTATTGAGGATTTTGACATCTATGTCCATTAGAGAGTTTTCTCTGTAGCTGTCTTTGTTGGTTGTGTTTTATATTGGTTTGTCTATCAGGTTAAGACTTGCTAATAGGTATGAGTTAGGAAGGATTATTTCCTTGCTGTTTCATTAAGGAGTTTAAGGAGTAGTGTGATTAAATCTTCTCTAAATTTGTTGTAGAATTTATCCCTAAATTCATCAGGACCTGGGCTTGTCTTTGTTGCTAAGCTTGTAAATATACTTTCAATTTCATTAACTCATTATTGAGAAT
Organism: Hydrochoerus hydrochaeris; assembly: GCA_004027455.1. Lineage (NCBI taxonomy): Eukaryota > Metazoa > Chordata > Mammalia > Rodentia > Hydrochaeridae > Hydrochoerus > Hydrochoerus hydrochaeris. The sequence continues at coordinate 128,588 of PVLA01001949.1, read as the reverse complement.
TGATTAATTCATTATTCTAAATTTTATATCACTTTGATAATTAAATCATCATTTAGAATTTTTATTTTTCCCTGATTCAGCCTTGGTAAATCATACATTTGTAGGAATCTGTTCATTTCTTCTGTATTTGCATTGTATGAGAGGAAAGATTTTCAAAGTAGGTATTGATGATTTTCTGAATTTCCATAAGATATATATTGATTTCACCCTTTTCATTCCTTGTTACATGAATTTGAGTTTTTTGTTTCATTTTTTTTTGATAAGTATGGCTCGGAGTGTAGCAATTTTATTTGTTATTTGAAAAAAACCAGGTCTTGAATTCATTCTTTGTATTATTTTGTTAGTCTCTGCTGCATTAATATATGTGCTGATTTTTATGAATCCTCTCTTGTATGAACGTTGAACTTCACTTACTCTTTTTCTACAATCTTGAAATACAGCATTAGGTTGTTTGTGCTTGTTTTATTTTCCTGATATGAGTATTAACTGTTATAAATTTCCCTATTAGGTCTGCTTTCATTGCATCCCACAAGTTGTGGTTAAGTTGTATCTGCATTTTTGTTTGATTGTAGGCATTCTTTAATTTCTTTTTAAATTTCTTCTGATGTTCATGAAGGTCTCATTTAAGTTCCATTTGTTTATGGAGTTTTTTTGCCATTATTTTCCAATTTCATTTCACTATGGCCAGATCGTATGCATGAGATAATTTAATTCCTTTGCATTTACTTAAGCATGTTTTATGGGCTGGTATGTGCTCTTAGAGGTAGTCCCATGTGCAGCTGAGAAGATTTTGTATTTTTTTTTTGGTACAGGGGATTAAACTCATGACCTTGTGCTTGCAAGGCAGGTACTTATGCCACTGAGCTAAATCTCCAGCCCAATTGTGTATTCTGAAGTTTTATAGAACACTCTGTAAATGTCTAACCCATTTATTCACAGGTTAGGTTCAGTTGTATTATTTCTTTGCTACTTTTTTTCTAGTTGATTTATCTACTTGTGACAATGGGATATTAAGTTTCCCTGTTATGATTGTTTTATTACTTATTTGACTTTTTATGTCTATTTATATTTGTCTTATATAATTAGTTGTTATCATAACTGGTTCACACATATTTATAATTATTATCTCTTCTTCAAGTTTTCCCTAACAATATGTAGTGACCTTCTTTATATCTTTTCATGATTCTTGGTTTGAAGTTCATATTGTCTGCACACAGAAAGGCTATCCCTGCTCTTTTCTGGATTCCTGTTGCATACAGTATTGTTTTCCATCCTTTGATTTTTCAGTCTATGATTTTCTTTTTAAGGTAAGTGTGTTTCTTGTGTACAGCATGTTGTGGGATCTTATTTCTTGATCCTCTTTGATTAAATTAAGGCCATTTTCACTGCTAGAACTGATATATTTTGGCTTATCTTTTTCATTTTACTATCCTGGATGTTGGTTTCCTGCTTTTTCTTTGTTCATTTGCTTGCCCTGGCTGGTGGTTTTTATCTGTTTTTGCTCTTGGAATTGCAATCATTATTATCTCTGTCTAAAATGTTTTTCCATATTCCTTGTGGGTTTGGTTTTATAGTCAGGAATTCCTTCATTTGTTCTTTGTCATGGAAATGTTATTTCTCCATTAAATTTGAAAATTAGCTTTGCAGGGCACATCAATCTGGATTGGAAGTTGTTTTCTTTTCACACTTCAAATATTTCACTCCAAGATTTTCTTGACTTGAAGTTTTGTGTTGAGAAGTCTGCTGTGATTCTGATGGGTTTTGCTTTATAAATATTCTGCTTCTTTTCTGTAACAGTGTTTAATATTCTGTTCTGGGGCTTAAATTTTGGGATCTTGAGTATAATATATCTGTGTGTAGATTTATTTTGATTATGGTTAATTGGTGTTCTACATGCATCATTTACATGTGTGTCTGGTCTTTATCCCATCCTTAGAATATTTTCTGCTATTACTTTTGAAAATAGATTTTTTACATCATTTGTGCTGACTGTTGATTTTTCATTGATACCAATTATTTTTAAAATTATTTTTCTATATTTCCTAATCTTTTGTTATTTTCAAGGGATCACTCCTTCCATAATCAGTAGCTATATTCTTTCTTTCAAAATCTGAGAATCTGTCTTCAATTTCATTCAAGTGGTTTTGTCATCTTTCACCTGAATTTTTGGTTTCCTACATATCTGTTCAAATCCATTTCTTGCATTCTATTTCTTTCCTATGTTGATCATTCGTGGTTTCCATTCTCTTTCTATCATTGCCTATTTATTTTATTTATTTCTACTCTGGATTTGCTGAAGGATTCTTTTATAACTGTTTCCTTTTTATTTATTGAGATATATTTTTCTCATCTGATTTCCTCTATAGCCTCATGAATTTGTTTATGTTGGTTGCTATCATTTCAAAAATGTCAGTGGTGTATTTCCCATTTTTCTCTCTCTCTCTCATTGTCATCTGGCCTTGTTCTTGGTGGGATGGAGATCTGAGGTTGCATTTCTTTTCCACATCTTTTCATTTTCTATTTCAAAGTTTTTTTCTGTGTTGATTCTTGAAAGTTCTTGTAGTAGGTAGCTGTACCACTAGTATCAACTCATTTCTATGAAAAATATGTTCCTTATGTGTGTGTTCTAGGTGTAGAAAGTTTTTGCTTATGTGTGCTCCAAGATACTACCTTCCCAGTTAAGTAAGTGTGATGTGTTAGTATGTGTTTGATTCAATCCCACGTTATTTGGTGCTGGGCTGTTTTGATGTTATTGCCCCACAGTTTTTTACTATTGCTACAGAAGGGAGAACAACTGATTACAATAGATATGACATCCTACTATAACTAGCAAAACAAAAGTATGAAGTAATTTTAGAAACTAACAAACTGTTGTAGCTATTAATGTTGCATCTTAAAGCATAGAAGAAAAATAAACTATCACATAGCAGAACCAATTGTAAATTGGGAGTTTATATTCAAAGTATTTACCCTTGATAGAGTAGTTTTATCCTGTAATGAGGAGATCTTAGAAGCATAGTAAATAGAACAAAGATAACTTAAAAGAAAGTAGAAGCAAGGTTGGAGAACAAAGGATGATCATGCAAATTTTGAGAAACTAGAATAGAGGGCAAAAGAGAAAGAATTGAAGATGCAAGCATGGGATTATCTCAATTTGGTCTCTGGGTTTTGGGGATGGGATTAGTTTTCTATGATTGCAGTTCTACCCAGCTTTTTAGAAAAGAGAGAAAAAAGAAAAGAGGAAAGAAAAAGAAAAACTAAAAGAAAAAAAGAAAATAATACCCAAAAAGAGAACAGTTGTGTCCTCAAACCCTTGCTTCTATTCTGTGTGTTGTTACCCCCAAGTAGAAGGCTGGCTCACCTAAATTATCACCTGTTGGCTTGTATTGTTATTGCAGCTTCAAACTTTTCATATTAGTAGTCCCAACTGCCTATCCTGTGTGCATTTGTTGGGACCCTACTGTGTTGCTTGCATTCTCTCTAGTCTCTGGAGTGGTTCATCTCAGCTGTGGCAGCAGTGGGGAGAGAAACATTTTTCTGGGCCATCCAGCATGGTTTACCCGACTCACAGGTGTGGCAATTGTGATACTAGATGTGCATGCTGTTCACCTGGGTCCTGGTGGTGGCAGAGATGGTAATAGGAGGGTCTGTCCTCCACATTTATTCATCTAGGTTGCATGACAGGGATGGCAATCTATACCACATTTTCTCTATTTGTTCATTTGCTGATGGATACTGTCTGGTAGTTCATAAATCTCTATTTCTTTGAGACTAGTCTTTGCTGCTGTTACATTTTCCTTATTTTTCCCTAATCTTTGTGTCTATGTGTTTATGTCTGTGTATTTATAGAATACTGTATACCAGTGTTTATACACTGGCTGTGTTTGGAGAAGCTGTTCAAAATTCAGTCTTTCTATAGATTATGAGCAAGCTGTTTGTTATAGTTCTGAAGCCTGTGATTGCTGAAACTGATGATGCACTTGGGAGGCCTTGAAATCTGGGACACCAGATGCTGTAGCAGTGGAGGAATTCAGCCAATGCCTGGAGCCTATCCAACCAGTGCCATGTTGGCAAGGGCTAGGTGTCAGGGATTTTTAAGGTCTACTTGCTGCTGAGAGCATTCTGGATGCCAGGGCCAATATTGACATTTCAAGAGTTGTGTAAATGAGAAGCTGACTCTTCTCCATAGGCCTGAAAGTGATTTGGAAATTTGGAGATGTTTTAAAAAGTCAAAAGGGACAGGCTAGGGATTTAGCTCAGCAACATAGGTGCCTGCCTGGCAAGCGCAAGGTTGTGAGTTCAATCCCCGGTACCGAAAAAAAAAAAAAAGTCAAAGGTATGAAAAATACCTGCTCCACTCTGTCCAGCATTTAACATTCTCCAAATTACCTATACTCAGGTAAAGCCTACCTGGATCTTTGAACCATAATTTGAATCTAAAATGTACGGAAATGAGTAGAAAAACCAACTTTTCCATTTAAATCCTAAATTTGCCAATGAGTGTATCTCCATAAATCCTCCTGCCTTCTCTCTCCTATTCACCACAAGTCTCTAGATATCCTTACTTTATAGAAGTCAAATAGAAGAACAAAGGGGAACATTAAAATACATCAACAGAAACATAGGAAAATTCAGTCCTCAATAAAATATTATAAGAATATATGGAAGGAGGGAGGGAGAGAGGAAAAGAAAGAAAGAAGGAATACAAGAGAGAAGGAGAAATGATAAAAAGGGAGAGGTAAAGGAGGGAGGAGGGAGAAGGGAGAAGGGGGAGGTAGGGGAGAAGAAAGGATGAGAGAGAGAGAGAGTGAGAGAGAGATATTCATAGCATAAACATAAAGCTTGGTAGAAACTTAAAGGACACAGACATTTGTAATATAGAGACTGCACATTATTAAGGGTCCTTATGGTCACACCAGTGTTAAAAAATTACATTTCTGAAATTCCAAAGGAGATGTGAATACTAATCAAATGCTAACTGATAATAAGGAATTATTCTTAGTATATTTTATTTTTAGATTTGATAATAGCACTGTTGATGTAATTTTAAAGAATCTTGTAATTTAAAGATGTATTTTATTTTTATGTAAAATAACACAATGGGATGAAGAATAAGCCAGATATTGGAATAGAGGATTCATTCAATGGTAGAGTACTTACCTAGCATTGAAAATGCCTTGGTCTTGATTCCCAGTAATATGGTGATGATAATAATAATAATGATAATCTAAACATATGTGATGAGAAAGTAAATGAATGAGAGAAAAGGAGGGAGTTTGTGCTTGTATTATTTGATCAATTTTCATGTTTATGTATTATAATCTGAGAAACTACTTTTAAAATAACAATAAACACTATATTAACCATTGTTAATCTCCCATTATATGTTTTTAAGTTCAATATCACTGTTTTATTGTTTTTTTCTCTCTAAAATAAAAAGAAAGCAAATGAAAGAATACTTAAAATGATTAATTGTTGAACCTGGATAATAAGTATGTAGGAGTTACATTTTACTAAAGCTCATCTCTGCTTCAATCTCAGTAATGCTATTTTTATATGCTCACTAAATAACTTGGATATCTATCTTTGGCAACCCAGACCTACTTGTGCTTTGTTTTGGACAAGCCAAGTCACTTATATTTTAATCTTGGAGAGATCCATTTTCACATTTTCAAATACAAGCAAGTGTATAAAATATTACAAAAAGATTATTTTCATCCAGACTGCTTGAAAGCTTGAGGGGCTCTAAAATTTATGTCCTCCTGAATTGTTGGCCTCCAAGACCTCAGTCTTGGTTGTGACATAGGATATGACTTTGAAGAATACAACTTTCTTCAAAACTTTCCCTTTTTGCCTAGTCTTCTTTCTCCAAGTGTGTAGGGCACACTGTAACTTTTACCATGAAAATTCAGCCCTCCTCTATTGTCAGTCCTTATCTGGGCCTCACATAGCTGCTGGACATTTCTACACACAGGGTTCAACTCATTAGTAATTGTAATAGACATATTATTTCAAAATATAATTTTTCTTACCATATCATCAGAATTTCCTCTCTTATTAACCACAAAAATATCATATAATGTGTCACCCTGTATTTACTATTCATCTTCAATTGTTAGAAACTCATGACTACTTTTATTTCAAACTTTCTTTCTGTAACACTGTAAGACAAATTCCAAACATATCATCATAACTTTTTGCTCCATAAACATGTTAGGATATACTTAATGGTGATACTAGGAATAGAACCCAGGACCTCATGTATACTAGGCAAGCACTCTACTGCTGGGTTATATTCTACATGCTCAGATTATACTTTATACACACTGTTCGCATAACCAGAGATGAACAAAAGATACAAAAGTCTCTTCTAAAGCCAAAATAATTCTGATATAAACTCTTTCAGTCATATGCCCTTCAATTTAGAAGAAATTCTTTTGTTTTCTAGATATAAATTTTCTCATCTAAATTAATGGGGTAGGAGAGGTGAGAGTCCTTTCTATCTGTAGCTATAACTCTAGCTTTAGATCTAGGTCTCTCTAAGAGTTTTGAAGTTTGTGCACTAAGATAGTGCTTCTCAAGTTTCAAGGTGCATAGGAGTTCCCTCTTAAAATAGAGATTCTAATTCAGTAGTCCCAGATTTGGGATCTGGGAATCTACATTTGTTTTATTTCTGTTTTGTTTATGCTTAATTTTAGTTGTATTCTTTGTTTTATTGAAAGATTCAGAGAATGGTTGGTACATACAATAAGCTACCATCAATATACAGTTTATATGTACAGTTTCTACTTTTTCTTTTTCATTGAACAGGTGATATTAGGTTTGTTCAGACCAAAATGCAAATAAAGAAATACTACATAGGAGAGTGTGTGTAGACTTTTTATTTTCAATAAGTTTTCAGTTAATACAATGCTATTTTCCCATAAACTATACCTTCAGTAATAAGACTAAATTATCACAAAATCAGAGGCCTTCCCAGTTTTTCAAATCTGAAAGTTCAAAATTTCTGATAATTTTTTCATCATTCCACCAGTAGGTGGGAAATACTTTTTACATCCTCTCAAAATAAACACATTAAAAAATCTTCAGGTGAACATTTCTATGCTTCCCAAGTTTTGTTTATAGGCAATAATGTGCTGAATTGAGTTTGTACCAACTCTCATAAGCTGACTGTCAAATTTTCAGGAAAACAGTCATTCAATTCACAGCCAAAACTCACAATGTAATTAATATCCACACTCATAGTGGCATTATTAAACAAAACTCAAGAAGTGGAAGTAACCTACCATACTCTGATAGATAAATACATAAAAAGTGTGATATATAGCTAAAGTGGATTATTATTCAGTATTAAAAGAAAAGTAAGTTTTAAAACACAGTACAATGTATGTTTCCTTTAGAAACTATGCTAAGTAAAATAAAGTGAGAGTGAAAAGACAAATACCATATAATTACATTTACATGTAGGAATTAAAGTAGCCAAATTCATGAGATATAAAATAGAATGGGAGTTTTCAAGGGATGATGGGAGGAATCAATGGATAAATCTGTTTAATGGGTACTGAATTTCAGTTTTACAAGATGAAGTTTTGAATTTCTGTTTCATAAAAATGTAAGCATACATAACACTACTGTGTTTTCCCACAATTAAATTATAAATAAAGTAAAATTATATTAAAATAAGAGTAATAAATGCTCAAAACTCTTCACTTTCAAATTATTTTACATTACTATTGTCAGTAATATCATTATATTATGTCTATATATATTGTATATGCAATATATAAATAATACCTGTGCTATTGTATCTGTGTGGTGGAAATAGGAAATATAACATTGTAGTACTGCATATCTTTCCAAAACTTTGCATTCAATAACATTAAATTGGTCGTTGAAAACTTTAAAATGCTACAGATTCTCTCCCATCTGTATCCCCTGGGAAACTTTGCTTTTTAAACTTGTACTAGCAGAGCCTAAAAACTTTCTCTGTCAGTAAATGCTTCCTCTATTGCTACTGCAAACCCATTTGACTACAGTTTAAAATACATTCTCTAGAATAGAGGTAGAAATCATTTTTAATTAAAGTACAACATTAAGTTCACCTTCCAGTCATTTAGTAAGGAAATAGGCAAGAATCTTAGAACAAGTCATTATATCCAGTGAATAGTGAGCACTTCTGTGTCAGACACTGAGATAATTGTAAAAGTTTAAATAATCCACAAATACCAGAATTCATTTCTAAGGAATAATATGCAAGTAAACAAGAGTTATTCTGAAACTTACAAGGAACAATATTAGGAATCAGTGATTTCATCTTAGGATAGAAAAAACATTGGTTCAGGGACCCGGGCTGAAATCTTCGTTTTAGCATTAGGTATAGAACTTCTAGAAAATGACTTCACTTATCCATGCCTCAGTTTTCTCTTTTGCAACATAAAGGTGACAGTCAGAATTTTTATTATGATAACCAACACATTTTTATATTTACTGTGTGCCAGACACTGTTTTAAACATTTTAAATAAACTCACTCATTTCATCCTCACAATCATTTTAGGAAGCAGCTACTATTAGTTTCATCACTATTTCACTAATGAGGACAGTGAAGCACAGCCAGGTGAAGTGTCTTGCCCAAGATTTCAACATTTAGTAAGTGGAGAGGAGTTAGTAGATGACCTTCCAGATCAAAGAATGATTCAATTCTGTTGGAGACTGTTTTCACCTTGGAGTTGGGAGCCACAGTTAAGGATGGAGGCTACACAGCGGTGATTAAACCAGAGTCAGAGCAAAGGATTCATAGATGTGACAGGTAGGGAAAGTAGATCTGGGTACTCCGGAAATAGGAATGAAGCCAGAACTGCACTGCCTAAATCAGAGCAAAACAGTCAGAAGGGCCCTAGGATTTAGCTCAGCAGTGTAAGTGCCTGCCTTGTAAGCATGAGGTTGTGAGTTCAAGCCTGGTACCAAAAAAAAAAAAAAGAAGGAAGTCCTTTTGTATAATTTGAGAGTAGAATGGGACAAGAACATTTTTACAGAAACTCCAGGTTCAACAATGCTCAATAAACATTTTATGAGAGATGATCTCAAGGCTGATGTTTGAAACTGACCAGGTTTGGGGTATCAGTTTTATATTATTTTGATGGAATTAACTTATTTTGTGGGTTTGAATTATTTATCAGAATTTCTTTTGACCAATAGTGGTCCTAGTGAATAAAGTAATAGGAAGGTTTAAGTGAAATCTAAAGTGGATTCTTTCTTTTTCTGAAGGACAAATATTACAAAAAACTTACTTATCAAGAGTGATTATCATTTAGCCAAAGGATCTCATAAGCTATTCCCTAGCCTTTTCATTGAAAAAAGTATTATATTAGTACATGTTTTCAGTTCATACATTTTAAAGTACTCTTGGGAACCTGGTATGTGTACATAATGCATCTTAGCTATTTTTTAATCCCTTCCCCGCACCCTTTCTTTTTCTCTAGTTCCCCTTTCTTCTTTTTCATTCTTGTTTTTATTAATCTTAGTCCATGTTTATGACATGCAATATCCACACTAGTGAAATTATTAGGACTTTGTACATGACATATTCACTCTAACTAATTCCCCATCCCCTCACTGTCACTCATCACCCTTTTGTCCCCTGGACCTCTCTCTTCATCTGCAAGACATCAATCACCTTATGTCAATCAATAATTCCTCTATTTTTCACTTAGGTTGTACTTTGCTTTATTGAGTTGAGAGATACCATATGGTATTCAGTTTGTATGTCTGATTTATAACACTCAACATTATATTTTCTAGGTATTCCACTTTTATACAAATGTCCCAAATTTGTCCTTCTTATAGTTAAGTAGTATTACATATACATTAACACCACATTTCTTATCCACTTGTCAGTTGATGGGTACACAGGCAGTTTCCAAAATTTAGTTAATATGAATTTTGCTGCTATAAACACTAGGATACATGTAATGATGCTGAAGTATGATGTTTTAAAGATTTGGGTGAAGATACCTAGAAAGGCACTAGCTGGATCTATATGGAAATTTCACTTTTAGTATTTTGAGGAACCCTCATACTTATTTCTATAATGGTTACAGTTCTACCAGCAATGAGAATTCATTTTTCATCATAGCCAGGAAAGCATTTCATATCTTTGAATTTATTGAAGATTCAAATTCTTTCTGGAGCAAGACGAAATCTTAGGATTGTTTTAATTTACATTTACCTAATGACTAGACATCTTTAACATTTTTTCATGTATTTATTGGCTATTTATACTTCTCCCTATCTGAAACACCTATTCATTCCATTTTCCCATTTCTTGACTGGGTCTTTATTGGGAACCTGACCAAGATCCCCAATCTTCCAAATGAGTTTACAACAAAAGCTTAAATAAATGAGACTAGTGGTATGATTTTAGGTTTCCAGGAGGATCCAAATCCTCTAACAGAGTTGGAAACTCTGGGGCCTGGGGCAAGGAATGTCACTGGGCTGCCCGTATTTATTTGGTTTTCAAACAAGGAAAGGGTTAAAGTGGAAAACACAGGAAATTGAGTAGGACCTTGAGAGTGGTTCAAAGGCTTTTCCAAGTAACAGACTGTATTAATTTAGGAGAACTATCTTATGTTACTTTAGAAGTATCTTATGTTAATTTAGGGGAACTATCTTAGGAGAAAGTCTCCAGGTTGACTTTCACTACAGGAGTGAAATGCCTGCAGTTACAATCTCTATCTTGCTAACTGGGGTTGGAGCCAGGTGTCCTCAGCTGTGGCCTTATCTTGCTCTTTGGGGCATCTCTTTGTTCTTGGGTCAGCCATGCCCTGGCCTTGCCACAATGCTGCATGTGTGCTCAATTTCTGGTTTCAACGGTTCCCAACAGGTCTCCAATTTTATGCGTTCTAAATTTTAGAGTTATTTATATATTTTAGATATTGGGCCTCTGTTTGAAGAATAGCTGGAAATTTGCTTCTAATTCTGTAGGTTGTCATTTCACTCTACTAACTGATTATTTTGCTGTACAGAAGCTTATTGCTCTTACATGTTGATTTGTGCCATATGTCTTCTGCAATTTCAGTTCAGTTTAGAAAATCGTTTCCCACACCTATGTCTTCAAGTCTTTTACCTATTTTTATTTTCCAAATGGCTTAATTTTTCTGTTTTAATGTTTAGATAATTGATCCATTTTGGTTTTAATTTAGTACATGATGAGAGGATGTGAATCCATTTGCAATCCTCTGTACGCAGACAACCAGTTTTCCCAGCATTATTTGTTGAATAAGCTATTTTTCTCCAATGTATGCTTTTGGCTTCTTTGTCAAAGATCAAACAGTTGAATGTGTTTTATGATATTTATGCATCTTTTATTCTGTTCATTTAGCAAATGAATCTGTTTTTGTTCCAGTATTGGTCCATATTCATTACTATTGCTTTGTACTATAGTTTGATGTCTGATATTGTCAACCCTCATGCTTTGTTTTTGTTGCCCCAAATTTGACTTAGCTATTCTGAATCTTTTCTGGTTCCATACAAATTTTAGAAATATTTTCTCTTGTTCTATGGAGTATGCTGTTGGTATTTTAATGGAAAATGTATTAAATCTGTGTAACAGTTTTGATAGTATGATCATTTTGACAATATTAGTTCTGCCTGTCCAGGAGTAGGGAACATCATTCATTTTTTTTGAGATAAGGTCTCTCTTATGTAACCTAAGATGGTCTTGAGCTCACAACAATTCTCCATATACTAAACCACAGAACATATTTAAATAAATGCAAAAGAATTTAAATTATCCCATGCATGTTATCAGATCATAGCTCCATGAAACTGGAAATTAATGATAAAAGTATCTGCAAAAACCACACAAACACATGGAAATTAAATAATACACTCTTGAGAAATCAGTGGGTCACACAGGAAATTAAAGAAGAAATTAAACAGTACCTACAAGCAAATAAAAATACAAATACAACTTACCAGAACCTGTGGGATGCAATGAAAGTGGTCCTCAGAGGAAAATTTATTGCACTGAGTTACCACATTAGGAAAACAGAGTGAACACAAATAAGCATCCTGATATTACATCTGAAATATTTAGAAAAAGAAGAGCAAGCCAAGCCCAAAGCCAAAAGAAGGGAGGAAATTATAAAGATCAGAGCAGAAATTAATGCAATAGAGAATAAGAAAACAGTTCAAAGAATCAATGAATCAAAGAGTTGGTTATTTGAAAGAATAAATAAAACTGACAAGCCCCTAGCCAAACTAATTAAAAAAAGGAAAGAAAAGACTCAAATTCATGCAATACAGAATGAAAAAGGAGAAATCACTACCGACCCTGTGGAAATACAGAAGATCATCAACAACAATTTTGAAAACCTCTACTCTCATAGGTTCAATAACACAGAAGAAATGGACAGATTTCTAGAAACATACAAACCACCAAAACTGGATCAAGAAGATGTAAAAGAGATGAATAACCCAATTTCTATGAATGAAATTGAAAATGTAATCAAGTCCCTACCAACAAAGAAGAGCCCAGGCCCAGATGGATTCACTGAGGAATTCTACAAGAAATACCAAGAAGACTTAATGCCAACACTCCTGAAACTCTTCAATGAAATTGAAAGGGAAGCAATTCTCCCTAAGTCATTCCTGGAAACAAATATCACTCCAGTACCAAAACCTGAGAAAGACCCAACTAAAAAAGAGAACTACAGGCCAATCTCCCTAATGAACATAGATGCAAAAATTCTCAATAAAATATTGGCAAACAGGTTGCAGCAAATTGTCAAGAAGATTATATACCATGACCAAGTGGGATTCATCCCAGGCATGCAGGGATGTTTCAACATACATAAATCAATAAATGTAATCCACCATATTAATAGAGCCAAAAGCAAGAATCACATGATCATTTCTATAAATGCAGAAAAAGCTTTTGATAAGATCCAACACCCATTCATGATAAGAACCTTACAGAGAATTAGAATAGATGGTCATTACCTCAATATGATAAAGGCCATCTACGACAAACCAACAGCCAGAATCATATTAAATGGCCAAAAACTGAAAGCCTTTACCTTAAAATCAGGGACAAGACAAAGATGTCCTTGTCACCACTCCTATTCAATATAGTACTGGAAATACTAGCCAGAGCAAGTAGACAAGAGAGGGAAATAAAAAGAGTAAGATAGGAAAAGAAGAAGTTAAATTATCATTATTTGCAGGTGACATGTTATTCTACATAGAAGACCCCCAAACCTCCATTGAAAGTCTCCTAGATATAAAAAATAAATTCAGCAAAGTAGCTGGATACAAAGTCAGTACTCAAAAATCAATAGCATTCTTATACACTAACAAAAAAATCACTGAGAGAGAAACAAGAGAAGCCACACCCTTCACACTAGCATCCAAAAAAATTAAATACTTAGGAATTAATGTAACAAAAGATGTAAAAGAGTTGTACAGGGAAAATTATAATACCCTGAAAAAAGAAATCAAAGAGAACCTCAGAAAATGGAAAGACATCCCTTGTTCATTGATAGGAAGGATAAATATTGTAAAAATGGCCATTCTCCCAAAATTATTATACACATTCAATACAATCCCAATGAAAATACCACTAACATACCTCATAGATCTAGAGAAATCACTCCTAAAATTCATCTGGAACTAGGTGAGACCTAGAATAGCAAAGGCAATTCTAAGCAGCAAAGCCAAGGCAGGAGGCATCACAATCCCTGACTTGAAGTTATACTATGAAGCTACAGTGATAAAATCAACATGGTATTGGAATAAAACAGACCTGAAGATCAATGAAATATAGTAGAAGGTACAACTACAAACACAGTCAACCACCTTATCTTTGATAAAGGGGCCAAGCATGTTCACTGGAAGAATGACAGTCTTTTTAATAAATGGTGCTGGAAAAATTGGCTATTCATATGGCAAAAACTAAAATTAGACCTATGCCTGTCACCATATACTAAACTAAAATCCAAGTGGATCAAAGACATAAATATTAAAACAGAAACACTAAATCTGTTGCAAGACAAAGTAGGTAAAAATCTTGAAGACATAGGGGTAGGTAGAGAATTCATGCACAAGAACCAAACTGCATGGGAAATACTTCCCAGAATCAATAACTGTGATCATATCTTATTGAAGAGTTTCTGCATGTCCAAAGAAATCTCCAGCACAGTGAAAAGAAAACCTACAAAATGGGAAAAAAATCTTCGTGAACTGTCCCTCAGACAAAGGACTTCTGTCTAGAACTTATAAAGAATTAAAAAAAATCAGACCCCCGAAATTCAAAGACCCAATCCAAACATGGGCATCCAAAATGAACACACAGTTCTCAGATGAAGAAATACAAATGGCAAATAAATACATGAAAAAATGTTCATCGTCACTGGTCATTAGAGAAATGCAAATTAAAACACTGAGATAACATCTCATTCCAGAAAGAATGGCCAGGATTAACAAAACTACCAACAACAAATGCTGGAGAGGCTGTGGGGTAAAAGGTACTCTTCTGCACTGTTGTGAGTGTAGACTGGTGCAACCACCGTAGAGGTCAATCTGGAGATTCCTCAAAAATCTGGGGATGGAGGTCTCATTTGACCCACCTATTCCACTCTTAGGCATATTCCCAGAAGATCTGAAAACATCTTACCACAGTGATATATATGCACCCATGTTTATAGCAGCACAATTTGTAATAGCCAGATCTAGGAAAGAACTGCAGTGCCCATCAATCAAGGAATAGATAAAAAAAGTGTGGTACTTTTATGCAATGGAGTACTACTCAGCTATAAAGAATGATCACATTGAGATATTTATAAATAAATGGATGTACCTTGAATCTATACTCATAAGTGAAATAAATCAAACTCACATTTATAAATACCGTATAGTCTCCCTAGTGTAAGAAATGGTAAGAGTACGGAAGATGTTATGGAAATCATGGTTCACCATTATACTGCTTTGATGTCTTATGTCTTCTTTCATTGGTTCGAATGGTTTTATTCTGTTTTGTTTGGTCTTAATATATCTGGTCTTATAAGTAGTTATTTTGAAGACAAGACAGTATGGTAGCTAGTGTTGATTTAATATCATCTTGCTCTGAAGTCCTACCATGCTTTTGTTTTTCTATTGCCATTGGTTCTATCAAGTTGTGTCTTATTGGATTTTAATATGTATGATAGTAAAAACAAAACTTTTATGGAAAATGAGATAATATAGCTGCCATTGTTCATCTTTGGTTATTTGGTTCAGAATGTCTTGGAATACTTCCATTCTCTTGAGTTGTTTATTCTACTTTGTTATATTTGACATTATTGTGCATATAGCTAAGCTCAACTATTTCAAAGAAAGAGACATTATGATAGCTACTTTTAATATCCAATTGTCTTGTTGTGAAGTCCTGTGTTGCTTACATTGTTCTGTTCTGATCTGCTTAGATCTGTCCTCTTTTGTTTTATTCTCTTTAAAATAAAAAGTCAATTCTCCTGCCTCAGCTTCCTATCCTCCCAAGTGTTTGGATTATTGGCATATGCTATTATGTTCTGCTCCACTTTCTGATGTTTTCTTGAATCCTTTTTCAGAGTATTGTGTTTTTCTCAGTAGAGGTTCTTCACTTCCTTAGTTAGGTTAATTTCTAGGTATTTCATTTTTTATAAAGCCACCATGCATGCTATTATTCTCATAATTTCCTTCTCATCAAGTTCACTACTGGTATACACAATTGCTAAATATTTTTATGTCTGTCTTGTTTCCTGCTATATTACTGAATTTGGTTATTAATTCTAAGTGTTTTTTGGTGGGATTCCTTGGGTCTTCTATGTAGAGGTTCATATCATCTTCAAATAATGATAATTTGAGTTCTTTATTTCCTTTATGTATCTCTTTTATTCCTTTCTCTTGTCTGATTGTTCTGGCTAATGTTTTAAGACTCATGTTGAATATAAGTGGTAATTGTGGGCATCCTTGTATTGTTTCTGATTTAAGAAGGAATTGTTTTAGTTTTTCCCCATTCAACATGATGTTGGCTATTGGGTTGTCATAAATTTTATCAAATTCAAGTATGATCATTTTATACCTATTTTTTCAGTGTTTTTTCAAAATCATGATAGGGTTTTGGATTTTGTTGAAAGTATTTCTACCTCTTTTGGTAAGATAACATGTTGTTTGTGCTTGCTTCTGTTTATGTCTTGTATTACAGTTATTGACTTAGGTATGCTGAAACATCCTTGAATCTCTGGGATGAAACCTTCTCTGGCATGATGTATGGATCTTAATGATGATGTGCTATGTTCTATTTGCTAATATCTTGCTGAAGATTTTTGCACTTATGTTCATCAAGGAGTGTATCATTCAGTATTTATACTAGAGAAACAGATTTAATGCAACATATGAAAATATTTAAGAATTTACAAAATTGACTTATAATAGCCACACATGGAGTCAGGTAACAAAGAATGCAAAATGTCACCTGTATGCTGGAGATCTCCGGGATCCAGTCAAAGGCCCAGAACTCAGTGTAGTGTCCCACATGAGTCTTTATCAGGAAGAATTTGTACTAGAGGCTGAAAAGTCTGAGCTGGAAGCTAGGTGATGATATCCAAGGTGAAGGTCAAACCTGTAGCTCCTCCAAAGAAGCAGCAATGAACCTTTCTTTTCATTTCCCCCTTAGACCATTAAGGCACCAAGCTGCCTTAGGTTGGGTCTTCTGTCTTTAGCAAATCTCCTAATCCACACTCAGAACTATGCTTATCCAATTTACTTGGCATTTCTTACTCAATTTGACGCAATCTGATAACTATAACAAGGAGATTGGCCTGTAGTTTTCTTTTTTATTTAGATCTTTATGTGATTTTGGAGTAGAGTGATACAGTTTTCCACAAAGTAATTTGAGATAACTCCATCCTCTTCAGTTTCTTTGGAGAAATTGAAGAATATTCGTGATACAACAACTTAAACATTTTGTAGAACTCAACAGTGAATCCATCAGGACTTGAGCTTTTTTATTTGTTAGATTATTACTGTGTCAATTTCATTGCTTGTTTTAGAGTTATTAAACACATGTACATCTTCTTATAGTGGCAATTTGTGTGAATCTAGGTGTCTGTTTCTTCAACATTGGGGACCTGACCAAGATCTGTAACTGCCTGCATGAGGGGTACAAAAAAAAGATGAAATAAGAAAGAGAGAGAAATTTAGTAATGCATGACAAGGGGATTGCGTGGTCAATGCCTCAGGGTGGACAAAGACAAGACACTCCAACCTAGTCAATGTTTATTGGATGCATACAATGGTCAGAGGGATTACAAGAAGACTCAAAGATAAGTGTATGACTCAGGTGGATGACTCAGCAGGTGGGAAGGTGGTGACCATATATGCTGATGAGGATCATTTTGTTGATGAGGAGATGGGTCAAGTTGGCAGGATATGTAATTTGTACTTTCCCCATGGTGAAATATTATTATTAATACTAGGTTCTCAAGAACCAGAATGTCCTTGGCTGATGTAATCTTGCCCTGGGATGTCACAGCATTGTAGGACCACTGAGGCCTCAACTGTGCTCCTGCATACCATAGGCAGCCCATAGAGCAAGACATGAGGCCTCAGACAAGCCCTAATCATAATTTAAATATGAAATTATTTTTTCCTCAACAATTACTTAGTATGGTCCTTAACACTTCAAATATGCTAATTTCTTGGAACACAATCTTTCAAAATAGTTACTATAGTCTGGATTTCAACAACATATGTGGTGAATTTACTTTTTTCATTTGTAATTTCATTTATATGAGTCTTTTCTCTCTTTCTTTGATAAATCTGAGTACGGGGTTATTTATTTTATTTATGTTTTAAAAATTAATTTTGTTATAATTTTTTAGTCTCAATTTCATTGATTTTTCCCTATTATCTTTATAATTTTCCTCCTTAATTTTTGTATGAGCCTTCATTGTTGTTCTTTCTCAAGTAATTTAAAATTCTCATAAGATTATTTGTATGCACTCATAGTGTTTTCTTAATGAGAATCTTGATTGTGATGAACTTTACTCTTAAAACAGCTTTCACAGTATGCCAGAGGTTTCAGTGAGTTGTACAGTCATTGTCAATAGCTTCCTGAATTTTAAAAATGTCTTATTTGATTTCTTCTGTGACACATTGTTTGGTAGTGTGCTATTAACTTTTCAGGAGTTTCTACACTTTTTGTGATTTCTTCTGTTGTAGACTTATATTTTCATTTCTTAGTGGTCTGATAGTATTCAGGCTTTGTGGACTACTATGTGATGTGTTCTGGAAAAAGTAACACGTGTTGTAGAAAAGAATGTATATTATATTCTACCGGTCCTGAATGCTGTGTAAATTTCTATTAAATCCATATGTTCAAGGGTGTGGTTGAGTTCTGATATTTCCTAATTGATTTTTTGTTTAGTTGATATATCTTTTTGTGAAAATGGGATGTTAAAATCCCCTAGTATGATTGTGTTAGTGTTTATTTGATCTTTTAATTTCAAAAGTTTTTCTATGAAGATAGGTTCTTCAATATTTGGTGTATAAATATTTATCAATTTTGTCTCTTCTCTTTACATTATTCCCTTAGCTAATGTGTAGTGAACTTTTCTGTCTCTTCAAATCTAGTTTAGTTTGAAGTTTATCATGTGTGAGATTAAATTGCTCCTCAGGTCTTTTTCAGAGTCATAATTCGTGAAGTACTGTCTTTTGCCTTTTAATTTTTGTCCTAAATATATATTTTTTGGATTTGATGAGTTTCTTGAGCAAAACAGACTGCTGGATTCTGCTTTTGATACACTCAGCTGATTGGTGTCTTTTAAAAGGAGAGTTGAGGTTATTAACATTCTGAGATATTATTGGCATGTGTTGATTATTTACTATCATTTTCTTTTTCTCTTTGGGGACTTCTTTTTTTATTTTGACATTTTTTGCTTTTGTTGTCCATTGACTTTACTTGAAGTTTTAGTTTACTCTGGATTTTTTTTTCTGTTTCAGATACATTGCTTCTATCAAGGATATTCTTAAGTATCCCCTGGAGTACTATTTTAATATTCATATATATTTTGAGCTGGGTTTTTTTGTAGAAACACCTTATGTCTTCATCTATTTTGAAGGAGAACTTTGCTAGATAAGTTAATCTTGGTTGATAGTTGCTTGCTCTTATTATTTGAAGTACTTCAACTCTATGCTCCTTGGGCTTTTAAAAGAACCTTAAGAGATTTCTGTTCAGAAGTCTATTACAGTTAAAATTGTTTTACATAATTTTGTTGTTTTTGTTTTGTTTTTCTCAGATTGCTTTTAAAATTTTGTATTTTTGCTGGATACCTGGCAATTTAATAATAGGCCTTTGTGAGCTCCTTTTTTGTCATATTTATTTGGTGTTGTGTAAGCATTGCTTACTTGTATTTTAAACTCTTTTTTATATTTGAATAATTTTCTTCTATGATTTCTCTAAACATTTAATATATCCATCTATCTGATCATCTAATTTTTATCTCATTCCAATTAGCCTTAGATTGGTCTTTTTATTGTGATATAGTAGCTTCTGGATAATCTCCTTTGTCTTGTTTTCTTTGTGGCTTGAGTATTTCATCATAACTCACTAGATTGTCCTTAGTTTTAGATACTCTGTTTTCATACTGGTCATTTCTGCAATCTATTTTTTCTGTACTTAAAATTTAAGATATTTTTCTGTGACATCTTTTCAAGGATTCTATATTCTTATTGAGTCTGTCATTTATGTTTTGAACTGTTTTAGTTAATTTACTCAGATTTTTACTAGTTTATCACTAATTTACTGTGGGCATATTTTGTGATATTGTTCTGAATTTTTGGATCATTTCTTCTCTAAAGTAGCCTAGTTTCTTCATCCTTTCTATAAGCTTTTCATGGTGTTCTGCTATATGATATTTGCTTTCCTCTTTTTGTGACTCCTTGTTCTGCCTTGGAAAAATGGGAGACCGCAGCGATCTTCTGCTGCTTTACTTCCTCATGTTGCTATGTGTATGCATATCATTTTTATGTTATATATTATGTATTATACTTTCTCCTTACTCCCCTCAATTTCTTCTTCTACTTCCCTTTTGCCCCTCTTTTTTTTTGGTGGGGATACTGTGGGATACTGCAGTCTAGTACAATGAGGAGAACTTGTGGTTTATATGAAGATTTTTAGTAATATATTGTCTCCCCGTGAAGTCTTTTCAGCTTTGTATGTCTACTGATAGTATTTACTGATATTTTCTTTTGTCCATGTTCCTATGTTTTAAAGAGAGAATTACTTCTGATTCAAAAACCATTGACTTTACAGAGATGTCACTTAGACTTAGCTAGCTAGCACCTTTGGGTCTGTCCCAGGATTTTACCACCTTCATTTATTAGAGAGGAAATGTTGCAGCCTGTTTGCTCTGGTACCCAGTTCTTTGATAATGGAGATTGGTATTTTTTATTACTTCCAGACATTCTGGATATTGGCATACATCAAACACCAATTGATAGCAATAGGTATGTCTTCTAGGATAATGTATTATAATAAAAAAAATAAAAGCATCAAGTACTAACTGCATAACCCTAATAACTAACACCATACCACCTTTAACCATTGGAACAAGATGTATAGTTATTGAACAAACTGTAAGATAAACCAGGTATTTATATACAGTAAATATTTACTGAATAGAGAATTTTTACATCCTTTCAAAGTAAATAGTGTTCAGTTAATTAACTTACACTTAATCACACCTACAGATTTGTAAATGTAAATTATATGGATATGAAAGCATGAAGAAGAAAAAGAAATAGACTATGAAAAATTAAACAATGGAAGATGGAAAAAAGGTGGAAAAATTGATGTAAAAGTTTCAATTAAAGATTAAAGGAAAATTAGTATAATTAGATGAGTAGCAGAAAAATCAAATACAATAAGGGTAAATAATAAATAATCAAGATTAAAATAGAGAAAGAGAAAATCTCAGGAAACAGGATAAAAGAAATATCATATGAAGAGAAAGGAGAGAAAATGGATGTATCTACTCAAATAAAACAGTTATGTTTTAAAAAGGGGGGAACAAGAAAATTGATATATACTCCAAACCTCATCAATAATAATAAAAATTAATAATAATAAACAATACAGGAACTCCATCCAGCCAGGTGAAATGACCCACTACTGTACTCCAGAGTGCATCCTCATTAGCTGAATAGAGGATCTGAACTCTGCCTAGTCAAGTGACTCAGTGCAATCCATCAGGGGAATGCCCCACTAGCCTCAGCCTCAATGATCACAGAAATACCAAGCCCAGCCCAGCCACGGAGCCCCAGACCCATCCCCCAGGCAGCTATGACAGGTCTTGGAGAAGTTGAGCTCCACCAATCAGAGCACAAGGGCCCAGCTCCATACTTCAGCAGAGTGGCCCAGCTAGTTACACTGGGGGTCCTGGAGGTTAGCAATTCTGCCCAGCCATGAGCAAGGCACTGACACCACACACCAGGGATGCACTCTGGCTAGCTGTGCATTCCAGGGGCTCTGAAATCCTCCCAGCCAGAGGTAAGATCCAGGCAGTGCCTAGTTGCCTGGGTCCCAGAGGTTTTGATTCCCACCCAGTCAGGCACTAGGCACTGGTGACACACTGGAGGTGCCTTCCTACTAGCTAGCTAGGTGCCAGAGGGTCTCAACTCCACTCAAACAGGTTCGAGGCCCCAGCCACACACTCCTGGAGTCCATCACTACTAGCAGCAAGAGGATCAAAACTCTGCCCAGCCCAGCATCCCAGAGCAACACAGGGCAGTATATCACAGGAACATCTGGTCAGCCTAACAGACCACAGAGCACAAAGATCTGGTGCTATAGGTCAGGAGTGCACCCCAGCTAGCCATGGGGATATTGAAAGATTGAAACTGTGTCCAGTGCAGCACTCCCATGCAATCCATCAAGAGGGTTCCTGACCAGACACATGGGTTCCAAAGGAAAATGACAAAATGAAAGAGCAAGAACCAGTCTCAGTGTTACAGCCCACTAAGAACAAACCCAAGAGACATTGAAATGGAAGACACTGGAAATTGCATGGCTGAATTTTTTGAAATGATATCAAATGAAGTAAAGAAACAACTCCATGAAGTTATAGAGGAAATCAAGTGATAAATAATCACTCAAGTAAAAACTGAAATGACAAACATTATGAAAGAAATGCTGTATCAAAAGAAGACCTACATAAAAAATAGAAGAATATAAGAAAATGATGGAAACTCTGAATTAACAATATAAGATATAATTAAAATGCATGAAACAGTTACAAAGGAATATTGATGACATTAAAAATTCCATTATTAAAGGCTGGCAAAACTGCTTAAATGAAGTTGACAATAGACTCTCAGACTTTGAAAACAGGATGGAAGATTATGAACATGAAAGAAATGATCTCTCAAAAACAACAAGGAACCAGAAAAAAACAATTTAACAGCTACAAGACGATGTAAAGAGAAACAATATGAGAGTGATAAATGTCAATGACAAAAGCAGGTATCAACACAAATGACCTGTGAAGACTATCTGAGGAAATAATAACAGAATTTTTTCCAAGCATGTGAAAAGAAACTGATATGCAGATAAATGAAGCATACAGAAATAATGCTAATTAACCATAATTAACCATAACCAAAATATTTTCTGCTCAGACATATAATAATTAGGATATCAGAAATTCAGCACAAAAACAGAATAATAAAATCTGTCAGAGGAAACAAACAGATGAGTTATCAAGGAAAGCTTATCAGAATCATGGTAGACTTCTCAGCATGAACCTTCAAATCAAGAAGAGCTTGGAGTGAAGAATTTCAGGTCAGGAAAGAAAGAAACTTTCAACCTAGATTGATTGCAAAACTATCTTTGAAAACTGATGGAGAAGTAAGATACTTCCATGACAAAGAACAACTGAAGAAATTCATGTCCACCAAATCAGCACTACAAAGAGTACTGAAAGACACTCTAGAAAGAGAAAAAGATAACCAAAATCCCAACACCAAAAAGAGAAAGAAATCATTAAGCAAGGAAAACAATTAAAAAGGAAATATAGAAAACCAACTACAGAAGATATCAAGTCAGTACTTATCAGTTATGTCCATCAATGTGAATGGTTTCAACTCATCAATAAAAAGAGACAGACTGGCTGGATGGATTAATAAACAAGATGCAACAATATGCTATGTACAAGAAACACAGTTAACTCAAAAGGAAATGCATAGATTGAAAGTCAAAGGATGGAAAACAATACTCCATGCAACAGGAACCCAGATAAAAGCAGGGGTGTCTATTTTGTTTGCTGACATGTGAACTTAAAACCAAGAATGGTCAAAAGATATAAAGAAGGTCACTACATACTTGTAAGGGGGAAATTAAAGAGAAAGAGATTACAATCATAAATATATATGCACCAAAAATGGGAGTACAAAAGTATATAAGAAAAATTTTAATAGATATGAAAAACCAAAATATAATATATAAACAATAATATAGTTATAATAGGGGACCTTAACACCTCATTGTAACAAAAAGGCAGATCAACCAAATAAAATATCAGCAAAGAAATAACAGAAATGAATCACACTTGTGAAAAAATGGACCTAGTCTGTGTACCATGTCTTCCACCTAACATCAGTATGCACATTCTTCTCAGCTGCACATGGGTCATTCTGAAAAATAGGTCACATATTAGCCCACAGAACATGTCTAAGTAAATGCACAGGAATTGAAATAATTCCATGCATATTTTTGGACCATAGTGCAATAAAATCAGAAATTAATGACAAAAAAATCACAAGAACACCATTAGCATATGCAAATAAAATAATACTCTCCAAAACAACAAATAGGTCACAAAAGAAATTTGAAAGCAATTCAACAATATCTACAATGGAATGAAAATGCAAATACAAATTACTGGATCCTATAAGACACAATGAAAGTAGACCTCAGAGAGAAATCTATAGCACTAAACTCCCAGATGAGCAAAATGCAAAGAGCACACATAAACAACCTAATGATGCACCTCAAATGTCTACAAAAAAAAGAGCAAGTCAAGCCCAAAGCCCAAAGAAGGCAGGAAATTATCAAAATTGAAGCAGAAATGATTGGAATTGAAACTAAAAAGATACAAAGAATTAATTAATCAAAGAGTTGGTTCTTTGAAAGAATAAATACAACTGATAACCCCTAGCTAATCTTGTCAAAAAGAGGAAAGAAAAAGCTCAAGTGCATACAGTAAGAAATGAAAATGGTGAAATTACTACAGACCCTGTGGAAATACAGAAGATCATCAATACCTACTTTGAAAACATTTACTTTCATATGTTTGATAACACAGAAGACATGGACAGATTCCTAGAAACATATGAATTACCAAAGCTGAATCAAGATGTAAAACTGCTGAATAACCCAATGTTAGTTAATAAAATTAAAAATGTAATTATAACTTACCAACAGAGAAAAGCCCATATCATGACGGATTGACTGCAGAATTCTACAAGAAATTCAAGGAATACATAAATGCCAACACTCCTCAAACTTTTCAATGGCATTCAAAGAGAAGCAAGTCTCCTTAACTCCTTCATGGAAGCAAGCATTACCCTAATACCAAAAACAGAGAAAGATCAAATCAAAATAGAAAATTACAAGCCAATCTTTCTATTGAACATAGATACAAAACTCCTCAACAAAACTCTGGCAAATAGAATCTAATAAGTCATTAAGAAGATTATACAACATGATCAAGTTGTATTCATCCCAACATGTGCAAATCAAAAATTATAATACAGCATATCAACAGAGCCAAGGAAGAGAAGCAAATGGTCATCTCAATACATGCAGTAAAAGCTTTCAACAAAATACAACACTCATTCATGATAAGAACCCTACAGAAAATTGGAATAAATAGTTACTATCTCAATCTTTTACTAAAACTGGTTTTACATTTTTAAAATTTTATTTAAAGAGAAGAGAAAAAAAAGCAATACAGAAAAAAGGGTAGCAACAATACAGATTCTAAAAGAAAGAAAGAAAAAGGAGAATGAGAAAAAGGCCCACTAAGAAATCAGTAATTTATAAATTACATAATGTCATCCCAGATGTAGTTATTGAAGTTACAAAGTTAAAGGGTACATAGTAAATATTCAAACAGTCAGACTACAAACAGTTCTGCTCAAAGATCCAACAAAGATTCAGCAATATGGTCATCTATTTTACACACTCAAACATACTTGCAGTTATATCCCTTAGAGCACTTTCTTTTCCTCTCTTTATTACAATAGCAATTACACATTTTGGTTTATTACACTTGTAGTTCTTACTTACTATTTACACTAGAGACACAATATGATATTTATAAATATGATTCTTACTTATTTCACTAATAAGGATAGTCTCAAGTTGTCTCCATTTGCATATGAAGGCCTCAAGATCATTATTTTTATAGCTGAGTAATATTCCATTGTATAAAAATGCCATATGTTTTTCATCCCCTCTGCAGTTGATGGGCATCTTGGTTGTTTCCAGGATTTAGCTATCACAAATTGTGCAGCTGTGAACATGGTTGCACAGATATCACTGTGATATGAACTTTTCAGTTCTTCTGGGAAAATACCCAGGAGAGGGATAGCTGGATTGAATGGGGCTTCCAATCCTAGTCTTCTGAGAATTCTCCATATGGATTTCCGTAATGGTTGCACCAGTCTACATTCCCACCAACAGTGGAGCAGTGTTCCCTTTTCCCTGCACCCTCGCCAACATTTATTATCAGTTGTTTTCTTGATGGCAGCTATTCTTTCTGGAGTGAGGTGTAATCTCAATGTTGTTTTAATTTTCATTTCTCAAATGACCAGTGATGGTGAACATTTCTTCATATATTTATTTTCCATTTTTATATCTTTCTCTGAGAACTGTGTGTTCATCTCAGATGCCCATTTTTGGAGAGGGTCTTTGAATTTAGGGGGCTTGATGTTTTTCAATTCTTTATATATTCTGGACACAAGTCCTTTGTCTGAGGGGTTGCTGGTTAAAATTTTTTCCCACTCTGTTGGTTTTCTTTTCACTCTGTTGGTGATTTCCTTTGAAGTGCAGAAACTTTTCAATAATGTGAGATCCCATTTGTTGATTCTTTGAAGTATTTCCTGTGCAATTTCTGTTTGGCTCATGAATTCTCTGCCTAGCCCTATGTCCCCAAGACTTCTACCTACCTTGTCTTCCAGTAGATTTAGTGTTTCTGTTTTAATATTGAGGTGTTTGATCCATTTAGACTTTAGTTTTGTGCATGATGATATGCATGGATCTAGTTTCAGTCTTCAGCATGTAAAGAGCAAATTTTTCCAACACCATTTATTAAAGAGACTATCCTTCTTCCAGTGGACATATTTAGCCCCTTTGTCAAATGTACCGTGGCTGGGTGTCTTTGTAGTTGTGCTTGCATCTTCTAATCTGTTCCATTGATCCTCAGATCTATTTCTTTGGAGTACCAATCTGATTTTATCACTGTGGCTTTATAGTACTGTTTCAAGTCAGGAATTGAGATGCCTCCTGCCTTGGTTTTGTTGTCTAGAATTGCCTTTGCTATTCTAGGTTTCTTCTGTTTTGAAATTAATTTTAGGAGTGTTTTCTCTAGATCTGTGAGGTATGTCAATGTTATTTTTATTGGGATTGCGTTAAATATGTATAACAGTTTTGGGAGTAGGGCCATTTTGACAATGTTGGTTCTTCCAAACCAAGAGCAAGGAATGTCCTTCTATTTTCTAATATTCTCTTCAATCTCCTTTTTTAGTGTAGAATAATTTTCAGCATATAGGCCTTTTAAATTTTTAGTTAGGTTGGTTCCTAAGAATTTCATTTATTTACATGTTATTGTAAAGGGTGATATTTCCATAATTTCTCTTTCAGTGAGTTCTTTTTTTGTGTACAGGAATACTACTGATTTTTGAGCATTGACTTTGTATCCAGCCACACTGCTGAACTTGTTTGTTACCCTTAGCAGTCTTTTAATGGAGTTTTTTGTGTCTTCTATATAGAGTATCATGTCATCTGCAAATAGTGATAATTTAACTTCTTCCTTTCCTATCTTTACTCATTTTATTTCTCTCTCTTGTCTTATTGCCCTGGCTAGTGTTTCCAAAACCATGTTGAAAAGGAGTGGTGATAGTGGACATCCTTGTCTTGTTCCTGATTTTAAAGTGAAAGTTTTCGGTTTTTGTACATTTAGTATAATGTTGGCTGTTGGTTTGTCATAGATGGCCTTTATATGGTTGAGGTAGATGCTGTGTATTCTGAGTTTCTGAAGGGTTGTTATCATAAACATGTGTTAGAATTTGTCAAAAGCTTTTTGTGCATCTATTGGGATGACCATGTGGTTTTTGTTTTTGGCTGTGTTGACGTGGTGTATCACATTTATTGATTTGCATATGTTGAACCATCCCTGCATTCCTAGAATGAACCCCACTTGGTCATGATGTGTAATATTCTTGATGACTTGCTGCATTCTATTTGCCAGTATTTTGTTGAGAAGCTTTGCGTCACTGTTCATTAGTGAGATTGGCCTATAGTTCTGTTTTTTGGTTGAACCTTTCTCTGGTTTTGGTATCAGAGTAATACTTGCCTCCAGGAATGATTTAGGGAGGATTGCTTTTTTTATCAATTTCATTGAAGAGCTCAAGGAGTACTGGCATCAAATCTTCTCTAAATGTCATGTAGAATTCAGCTGTGAATCCATCCTGACCTGGCTTTTCTTTATTGGTAAGTTTTTAACTACATTTTCAATTTCAATAGCTGATATTGGGTTGTTCAAAATTGCTGTATCTTCTCGGTTGAGCTTTGGTAGTTCATATGTTTCCAGAAATCTGTCCATTTCCTCTGTGTTTTCCACTCTCTGTGAGTAGAGATTTTCAAAGTAGGTATTCATGATCTTTTGAATTTCCATGGGATCTGTAGTAATTTCTCCCTTTTAAGTTCTTATTGCATGAATTTGGGTTTTTTCTTTCTTTCTCTTGATAAGGTTTGATAGTGGTTTGTCAAGTTTTTTATTCTCTCAAAAAACCAGCTTTTTGATTCATTAATTCTTTGCATTGTTTTTTTAGTTTCAATCGTATTGATTTCTCTTCTAATCTTTATAATTTCCTCTCTTCTATGAGCTTTGGGTTTGGCTTGCTCTTCTTTTAAGAAGCTTGAGATGAAGCATTAGATTTTTTATTTGTGCTCATTCTGTTTTCTTGATATGGCAATTTATTGCTATATATTTCCCTCGTAAGACCATTTTCATTGCATCCCACAGATTACAGTATGTTGAATTGTAGGTGTTGTTTTATTTCTTCTTTAATTTCAGC
This sequence comes from Hydrochoerus hydrochaeris, assembly GCA_004027455.1. Taxonomy (NCBI): domain Eukaryota; kingdom Metazoa; phylum Chordata; class Mammalia; order Rodentia; family Hydrochaeridae; genus Hydrochoerus; species Hydrochoerus hydrochaeris. Next base: position 100,213 of record PVLA01001949.1, on the reverse strand, counting down.
TGTTGCCCACTGGTTGCTCCAAAGTTTTCCATTTATTCATGCAGGTTTTACAATTCCTTAAAAACTTTTTTTATTAAAAGAAAAAAATGAAACAGAAAGAGGGTATAAATAATACATAATTTCAAAAAAAGCCAGTAACAAATTGCTAGTTGATAATTACAAATTTTCCTCTTAGAAGTAGCTGTTCAAGTTACAAATGTGAAGCATACAATGTAGACATTTAAACAGTGAGTCTGTAATCAGTTCTATTCTTCTATCCAACAAAAACAACTATGGTTATCAATCCTACACACTTAAACATACATGCTTTTATATCATTTAGAATGCTTTCTTTTCCTCTCTTTTTTTACAATAACTATAATGAATTCTCTAAACTGTTTAGAAGTTCTACACATGTATAAGTCTCTACATGTATACCTATCCTTTCTATATTGGAGGGGAAAAACAAATCAAAACAAGTCAATAATACAAATTCCTAGAAAAACTCAAAATGAAAAGGACATATAAACCACAATACTAGGTGATCTATAATAGTTACTGTGATGTCTCTTGTTATTTTCAATAAAATTGTCTATATCATCAGGCATAGGATAATTAATCATAGCAGTACATAGCACTGTTAATAAAAACCAAACATTGGAGACATTATAGGACTTCAAAGGCAGTTAATAATCAAACCAGAATTGGTATCCTATTGAATCTTGTCATCTTCAGAATATTTGCCTCTACTCTCAGACTTGATAGAGTCAAACATACCAGATTCAAATAAAATCAGTCAAGACAAAAGAGCAACATAGCCAATCTTCTCTGCCTCATTTCGGCTGTGCTATTTTTCTGTCATTATTGTTTATTTCTCTCCTTCATTTCACTGTCTGCCCCTTTCATTGAGACCTTTCTGCCACTGTTCCTGGAATCCTGGTGATTTTCTTCTCTCTCTCTAGAATGTCCTTTAATATTCTTTGCAGGGTTGGATTGATGATCATGAACTCCCCCAGTTCCTCTTTGTCATGGAAATATCTTATCTCTCCATTAATTTTGAGAGACAGTTTTGCATGGTACATCAATCTAGGTTGCAGGTTATTTTCTTTCATAGCTTTTAATATTTTGCTCCAAGCTCTTCTTGATTTGATAGTTTGCATCAAGAAGTTCCCTGTGATTTTGGTGAGTTGTCTTTTATAGGTGATCTATTTCTTTTCTCTGTCCACTTTTAATATTCTGTTCTTGTGATGGATTTCTGGGATCCTGATAATTATATGTCTGGGTGTATGTCTGTTTTGATTGTAGCTCACTGGAGTTGTGTATGCCTCTTATATCTGAATATCACATCCATTTCCTATGCTTAGGAAGTTTTCCTTAATTAATCCATGAATAGCCTTTTTATTTCATTTGTATTTGTCCCTGCTTTTTTGTTCACACTTTTTATTCTTAAGTTATAAATCCTCTTGTTGTCTGCTAACCTTTGTATCATTACTTCCTGGTTCCTTGCTATTTTTAAGAGATCTTTCCTTTTGTGGTCATACATTGCAAATCTATCTTCAAGTTTTGAATATCTGTTTCTATATTCTGTGAACAAGTTTTGCCAGCTTTCAATGGAATTTTTAACTTCTTGATATTTTCTTTGGATCTGTTTCATATATTCTAGATTTTGATTATATTCTTCATCAAAGGCTTTTCTTCTTTCTCTGGGTTCCTTCATTCTTCCATTTGTATCTTCTTGAGGAGTGCCCAGCATTTCTTTTAGTAATCTTCTTATATCTTGCTTCACCTGAGTTAGAATTTCAGATTTAAATTCATTGATGAGGTCATAGAAGTATTTCTTTATTTCTGATGAGGCCATGTCTGATATTGCATGATTGCTGCCCTTAATCTCCTCTCTATTTACCTCTCCTGTACTTATTTTCCCTGGGTCAGTGGTTAGAGGCTTTTTGTTCTTTCTTTGTCTTGTCATGTTTCTGGTTTCTTTCAGACAGGTGAATGTTGGAGGTCTCAGGACCTTTTCATATTGCTTACAGTTTTTCTGAAGTGTACTGGCAAAGGGATTTCTGCCTTCTCCAGTTTGCTGTTGATCTGTGAGACACATGCAAGGGGGATGTTGGCTGGCCCCTCCCCTCTAAGCCAGTCAACCAGTGTGTCTTTAGCATGTTAGTGTTTGCCCTGCCGATGTCACAGGTTCTGGACATCCTTGTCTCTGGCTATTGGGTCCTGAACAGGGCCATGGCCAGGACCACGCAGATCCCATCAATCTGCTTTTTTCCAGGAGCCAACAACTGACACTGCTTCAGTTGTCAATTTAAGTTTGTCCTGCTCAACTTCAATATGTTGTCTAGCCAGTCACCCTGCTGTGGGGAACCCAGTTCTCAGCACTCACCAAAATCTAAGCTCCTTGGTTCACCAGTTCCACTCCCTGTTGCAGTGCCTCCTCCCGCCAAGTGTCTCGGGCTCACCAACCCCCCTGCCACATTTGGCAGGGCTGTGACCTCAGCTTGATTGTGAATCACCCAACTGTAGGACATGCCCAGTACAGCAATGGGAGTGTGCCCCACTCCAGCCCTGCATCCATGCTTCTTCTTTTTTTTCTTTTTCTTTTTCCTCATTTTCTCCCTGGGTCATGAGAATTCATCTCCTTTCATCTGGCATTCTCCATGGTGTTAAATTCTAGCATCTGAGTTTTTTTTTCCAGAGGCTATGTATTGTGCTACCTATCAATCTGTCATCTTATCTTCCCATCTCTACCTTAACCTTATAAAAAATATATGATAAATCAATATCCAGCATCTTACTAAGTGAACAAAACTGAAAACTTTCTATCTAAAATCAGGAACAATACAAGCATATCCATGATCACCACTCTTATTCAATATACTGCTGGAAACATGCAGCACAATTAGACAAGAGAGAGAAATAAAAGGAATAAGCATATGAATCACGAAGAAGTTAAATTATCATTATTTGCAGATGATATGATACTCTACATAGAAGACCCCCAAAACTCTTTGCAAGACTTCTGGATGCAATAACTAAATTTAGTAATGTAGCTGGATAAATGTTTAGCACTCAATAATAAACAGTGTTATTATATACAATAGCAAACTTATTTAGAGAGAAATAAATGAAACCACACCCTCCGTTATAGCATCCAAAAAGTGAAATATTTAGGAATCCAACTAAAAAAGGGAGTAAAAGACCTACACAGTGAAAATTACATTGCTCTAACAAAGGAATACAAAGTTGATTTCAGAAAATGGAAAGACATTACTTATTCATGGATAAGAAGAACAAAACATTGTAAAAATGGCCATTCTCCCAAAATTGTTATAAAGATTTAAAGCAATTCCAATCAAAATACCATTTGCATACCTCACAGATCTAGAGAAACTCATCCTTCACATTCCTCTAGAAACAGAAGAGACCTAGAATAGCAAAGGCAATTCTAGGCAAGCAAGCCAAGGCAGGAGGCATCACAATCCCCTACATTAAATTATACTACAATAATACTGTGATAAAATTAGCATGTTTTTGGAATAAAAAACAGATTTGAAGATCAGTGGAGTAGATTACAAGATAGAGCCACAACTACAAACACAGTTAGCCCCCCTCATCTTTGACAAAGAGGCCAAACATGTACACGGGAAAATAATCTCTTTAGTAAGTGGTGCTGGAAAATCTAGCTCTCTGTATGCCACAAATTAAAACTAGATAAATGACTATTGCCATGCACTAATGTAAATTCAAAGTGGTTCAAATATCTAAATATTAAAGCAGAAACACTAAATCTACTGGATACAAAGTAGGTAGAAATCTTGAAGACATAGGAGTAGACAGAGAGTTCATGAACAAAAATCCAACTGAAAAAAAAAACTTCACATAATCAACAACTTGGATCTTGTCTTATTAAAATGTTTTTGCATGTCATAGCAATCTCCAACAGAGTGAAAGGAAAACCCACGAGTTGGGAAAGTATCTTAGCCAACTGTCCCTCTGACAAAAGATTTTTATCTACTACTTATAAAGAATTAAAGAAAACCAGGCCATCAAAATTCAAGGACCCAGTCCAAAACAGGGCATCTGAAATGAATACTCACTTCTCAGGTGAAGAAATACAAATGACAAATAAATATATGAAAAAAATGTTCAACATCAATGGTCATCTGAGAAATGCAAATTAAAACAACATTGAGATTCCATCTCATTCTTGAAAGAATGGCCAAGTTCAAGAAATCAACCAATAACAAATGCTGGAGGGGCTGTAGGGAAAAAGGAATTCTTCTCTACTATTGTTGGGAGTGCAACCACTGTGGAAATCAATGTGGAGACTCTTCCAAAAGCCAAAAGTAGAGACTCCATTTCACCCTACTACCCCTCTTCTGGGTATTTTCTCAGCAGATTTGAAAATATCATACAACAATGATACATTTACTCCTATGTTTGTATAGCACAATTTGTAATAGCCAAATCTTGGAAACAGCCCAAGTGCCAATCACTCAAGGAATGGATAAAAAAGATGTGATATTTTTATAGGAACACTACTCAGCTGTAAAGAAAGATTGCATGGAGACTCTTATAAGTTTCAATGTAAAGTCAGGAACAATACAAGGATGTTCATGATCATCACTCTTATTCAATATACTGCTGGACATATTACCTAGAGCATTTAGACAAGAAAGAGAAATAAAAGGAATAATCATATGAAACAAAGAATGAACACTACTTGAGAGCATAGTCATAAGTTAAATAAATCAAACTCACATCTGTAAATACTGTATTGTCTCCTTAGTGTAAGAACTGAAAAATTATATGTGTTACAAAATCTATAGTAAATAGTATGTAAGAGTAAGAAACTACTCAAAGAAGAATAGCAATTGGAATAAGGGAAAGGAGGAAATAAGGAAGAGAAAAGGAAAAAGACATAAATGTGTGTGTGTATATATATATATATATATATATATATGTATATATGATAGCTAAAATGACTATCATATTAATTGTATTAGTTATTGGAAAAAAACAGTTAATACTCATGTTTAGATCAATTTTAAATGTCTATATCTGTCAATCTAAGCAACGCTGTTGAAGGTGACAATATGCAATACTACAACCATTGTCAAATTCCTAGCATTTTGTTTTGTAAACCTATACTGCTGTTGTATTTGGTTTCTTGTTGTTATTTGTCCATATTATTTTTGTTTTTCTTTTTGTGTCTTTTTAATCTTAAATAAAAAACATGCCCAATGGAGGAAAAAGGAAAAAAAAGTAGTTAGATGAATTAAGCAGAGAAAAAAGAAAAAAAAATTCCATATATTTTCAAAAGAGTACATTGTTTCAGAACCTGCAGTCTTTATTCTTGCAAGTCACATTCCTTTTTGCTCCTCTTTATAGTATGTCTGCTTATGTGCAGATTTCTCCAATCAGTGTGTCTCCTATTTGTATGCCCATTTGTATAAACTGTTTAAGCTTGGTCATCTGCCCAGGAAAGTAGTGCACATTCCTGAGGCCCCTGAAGTGGATTCCTGCTGGGTGGCTGCCACTGTTATGGACTTGATGTTGTGTATCCTGATGGTCATGGGACCATTTCTGGACATCAGATGGAACCTTGTGTCACCTGGGTACACCCAGTGAGGACCTAAGTGTTTCCAGGACTGATATGGGGAGACTCTAGCAGCCCCAGTGATAGTACAGGGCACTGGGTGTTGTATCATGTGTGTCCAGAACACTTGCCAAAAGAGGCAGACACTTAAACCTTGCTTGCAACTAGGCAGAGAACTGGCTTATTTTGCCAGGCAGGAACTGTGTTCATGATTATGGAAAAATGTAGGGTGGAGACTCCAATGCACCCTGAGTGGAAGCAGTGTGCCTAGTGCTTCCATAGTTCAAGTGTACCAGGTGGAGACTCACAGGGCATTGGAACACTGAGTGGAAGTCCAGGCTGCTCACTGATTAGTGCAAGATGTCAGACACAGTATCTGGCAGGTCTAGTATTGGAACAGGTCAGTGAGAGATGGATGTAGTATCACACAAGACCAGGGTACTAAGTACAGCCTCAAATTGTATCAGTGTTAACTCTGCGTGCTGGATGAATATCCCAGTTAGCATGGCATAAACTTCAGGTTATTGGAGTTGAATCAGATGTGTTTGTGTTCCAATATTGAAGGCTCATGACACAAGCAGTAGTAGCTTGTTTGTCTTCTCACAGCCTGAGATTGCATGGGTGGGTTGTGAGCCTCTCCCATCCTTGATCTCTCACCTAGTGTACTGGCAAAATTTTTGCTAAGCTGCACCCTCTTCAGTGTTTGGAGAGTGATGATGAGATAAACGGTCCCATATATCCCAAATATATCCTATGAGCCTAGACTCTGCTGTGCTTCTTCAATCCCTTCAGCTACTTTGGAAGTTGTCAAAATGGCTTTTCTCTTTTTTTGTATTCTTTATTTTTATTTTTTTAAAGAGAATTAAACAAAAGAGAACAGATCTAAGCAGATCAGGACAGAACAATGTAAGCAACACAGCACTTCACAACAAAACAACTGGATATTAACAGTAGCTGTCATAATGTCTCTTGCTTTGAAATGGTTGAGCTTAGCTTTACACACAATAATGTCAAACATAACAAAGTAGAATAAAGCAAACAAGAGAATGGAAGTATTGCAAGGCATTCTGAACCAAATAACCAAAGATGAACAATGGCAGCTATATTATCTCATTTTCTATAAAAGTTTTGTTTTTATTATCATACATATTAAATCCAATAAGAAACAACATGATAGAACCAATGGTAATAGAAAAACAAGAGCATGGTAGGACTTCAGAGCAAGAGGATATTAAATCAGTAATGGCTGCCATATTTTCTTGTCTTCAAAGCACTATTCATATTATCACAAATATTAAGATCAAACAAAACAGAATAAAACCATTCCAACCATTGAATGAAAACATAAGATGTCAAAGCAGTATAATGGTGAATCATGATTTCCATAAAATCTTCTGTACTCTTACCATTTCTTACACTAGGGAGACTATACAGTATTTATACATCGGAGTTTGATTAATTTCACTTAGGATTGTGGTCTCAAGTTGCATCCATTTACTTATAAATATCTCAATGTTATTCTTTATAGCTGAGTAGTACTCCATTGTATAAAAGCACCACAATTTTTTTATCCATTCCTCGGTTGATGGGCATTTAGGTTGTTTCCAAGATCTGGCTACTACAAATTGTGCCTCTATTAACATGGGTGTGCATATATCACTGTGGTAAGATGTTTTCAGATCTTCTGGGAATATGCCTAAGAGTGGAATAGCTGGGTCAAATGGGACTTCCAACCCCAGCTTTTTGAGAAATCTCTAGATTGACCTCCACAGTGGTTGCACCAGTCTACACTCCCACCAACAGTGCAGAAGTGTTCCTTTTCCCCACAGCCTCTCCAGCATTTGTTGTTGGTAGTTTTGCTAATCCTGGCCATTCTTTCTGGAGTGAGATGCTATCTCAGTGTGGTTTTAATTTGCATTTCTCTAATACCAATGATGATGAACATTTTTTCATGTATTTATTTGCCATTCATATTTCTTCACCTGAGAACTGTGTGTTCATCTCGGATGCCCATGTTTGGATTGGGTCTTTGAATTTCGGGGGTCTGATTTTTTTAATTCTTTATAAGTTCTAGACAGAAGTCCTTTGTCTGAGGGACAGTTCACTAAGATTTTTTCCAGTTTGTAGGTTTTCTTTTCACTCTGCTGGAGATTTCTTTGGACATGCAGAAACTCTTTAATAAGATGTGATCCCAGTTATTGATTCTGGGATGTATTTCCTGTGTAGTTTGGTTGTTGTGCATGAATTCTCTAACTATCCCTATGTCTTCAAGACTTTTACCTATTTGTCTTGCAACAGATTTAGTGTGTCTGTTTTAATATTTAGATCGTTGATCCATTTGGATTTTGGTTTTGTACATGGTGATAGGCATGGGTCTAATTTTAGTTTTTGGCATATGGATAGCCAATTTTTCCAGCACCATTTATTAAAAAGACAGTCGTTCTTCCAGTGAATGTACTTGGCCCCTTTATCAAAGATAAGGTGGTTGACTGTGTTTGTAGTGGTATCTAATAATCTATTCTATTGATCTTCTGGTCTGTTTTTATTCCAATACCATGTTGATTTTATTACAGAAGCTTTGTAGTATAACTTCAAGTCAGGGAATATGATGCCTCCTGCTTTGGCTTTGCTGCTTAGAATTCCTTTGCTATTCTGGTCTCCTCTGGTTCCAAATGAATTTTAAGAGTGATTTCTCTAGATCTATGAGGTATGTTGGTGGTATTTTCATTGGGATTGCATTGAATGTGTATAACAATTTTGGGAGAATGGCCATTTTTGCAACATTTATTCTACTTATCCATGAACAAGGGATGTCTTTCCATTTTCTGAGGTCCTATTCAATTTATTGTTTCAGGGTATTATAATTTTCATTGGACAACTCTTTTACATCTTTCATTAGATTAATTCATAAGTATTTCATTTTTGGATGCAAGTGTGAAGTTGTGGCTACTCTTATTTCTCTCTTTGTGATTGTGTTGTTAGTTTATAAGAATGATATTGATTTTTGAATACTGACTTTGCATCCAGCTACACTGATGAATTTATTTTTTATATCTAGGAGACTTTCAATGGAGGTTTGTGGGTCTTCTATGAAGAGTATCATGTCATCTGCAAATAATGATAATTTAACTTCTTCTTTTCCTATCTTTAATCCTTTTGTTTCCCTCTCTTGTCTAGTTGCTCTGGCTAGTATTTCCAGGACTATATTGAATAAGAGTGGTGATAAGAGACATCATTGTCTTGTGCCTGATTTTAAGGTAAAGGCTTTCAGTTTTTGGACATTTATTATAACACTGGCTGTTGGTTTGTCATAGATGACCTTTATCATATTGAGGTAAATACCATCTATTCCAATTTTCTTTAAGGTTCTCTGAATGGGTGTTGGATCTTGTCAAAAGCTTTTTCTGCATCTATAGAAATGATCATGTGATTCTTGCTTTTGGCTCTATTGATATGGTGGATTACATTTATTGATTTACATATGTTGAACCATCCCTGCATGCCTCAGATGAATCCCCCTTGGTCATAGTGTATAATCTTCTTCATGATTTTCTGCTTCCTGTTTGCCAATGTTTTATTGAGAATTTTTACATCTATGTTCATTAGGGAGATTGGCCTGTAGTTCCCTTTTTTAGTTAGGTCTTTCTCAGGTTTTGTACTAGAGTGATATTTGCTTCCAGGAATGACTTAGGGAGAATTGCTTCCCTTTCAACTTCATTGAAGAGTTTGAGGAATGTCAGCATTAAGTCTTCTTGGTATTTCTTGTAGAATTCCTCAGTGAATCCGTCTGGGCCTGGGCTCTTCTTTGTTGGTAGGGACTTGATTACATTTTCACTTTCATTCATAGAAATTGGGTTATTCAGCAGTTTTACATCTTCTTGATCCAGCTTTGGTGGTGTATATGTTTCTAGGAATCTGTCCATTTCTTCTATGTTATCAAACCTAGGAGAGTAGAGGTTTTTGAAATAGTTGATAATCTTCTGTATTTCCACAGGGTCGGTAGTGATTTCTCCTTTTTCATTCTGTATTGCATGAATGTGAGTCTTTTCTTTCCTTTTTTTAAATTAGGTTCACTAGGGGCTTGTCAATTTTATTTGTTCTTTCAAAGAACCAACTGTTTTATTCATTGATTCTTTGTTTTCTTAGTCTCTATTGCATTAATTTCTGCTCTGATCTTTATAATTTCCTCCCTTCTTTTGGCTTTGGGCTTGGCTTGCTCTTCCATTTCTAGATGCTTTGGGTGTAATATCAGGTTGTTTATTTGTGTTCATTGTGTTTTCCTAATGTGAGAACTCGGTGCAATAAATTTTCCTCTGAGGACCACTTTCATTGTATCCCACAGGTTCTGGTATGTTGTATTTGTATTTTTGTTTGCTTGTAGATATTGTTTAATTTCTTCTTTAATTTCCTCTGTGATGCACTGATTGCTCTAGAGTGTATTATTTATTTCCATGTGTTTGTGTGATTTTTGCAGTTTCTTTTATCATTAATTTCCAGTTTCATGGTGCTATGATCTGATAATATGCATGGGACAATTTCAATTCTTTTGCATTTACTTAAATAGGTTCTGTGCATTAGTATATGGTCTATTTTAGAGTATGTCCCATGTACTGCTGAGAAGAATGTATATTCTGATGCTGTTGGATGAAACACTCAGTATACATCTATCAAATCCATTTGTTCACAGGTGTGATTCAGTTCTGTTATTTCTTTGCTGATTTTCTGTCTAGTTGATCTGTCCCTTTGTGTCAATGGTATGTTAAGGTCTCCTGTTATAATTGTGTTATTACCTATTTGATTTTTCATTTCTGTTAATACTTGTTTTGTCTAGTTGGGTGCTCTGGAATTTGGTGCATATATATTTAAGACTGTTATCTCTTCCTCTTGCAGTTTTCCCCTAACTAGTATGTAGTGACCTTCTTTAACTCTTTGGACCATTCTTGCTTTGAAGTTCACATGGTCTGCAAACAGAATACCCCTGCTTTTTTTTGAGTGCTTGTTGCATGGAGTATTGTTTTCCATCCTTTGACTTTCACTCTATGAGTTTCCTTTTTGTTAAATGGGTTTCATGTAGACACCATATGTTTGGACATTGTTTCTTGATCCATTCTGCCAGCTTTTTTCATTAATTGGTGAATTGAGGCCATTTACATTAATGGTTTTAACTGTCATATATTGATTTATTGTTGACATCTTATCTTTCTGATGTTGTATCTTAGTTTTGCATTCTCTTTAATTGTCTGTCTTGCTTAGTGCTTTTTTCCTATGTGTATCTACAATGTCTTAGGTTTGGTTTGGTGATCATTAAGTTCTTTAGCTGTTCTTTTTCATGGAAGTAGTTTATTTCTCCAACCATTTTGAAGGACAGTTTTGCAGAGTACATCAGTTTGGGTTGGAAGTTGTTTTCTTTAGGGATCTGACAAACTTCAATCCATGCTCTTCTTGACTTCATTGTTTGTATTGTGAAGTCTGTTTTGATCCTGACAGGTTTCCTTTATAGGTGAACTGTCTTTTCCCTCTAACAGCTTTTAATATTCTGTTCTTATGTTGGATTTCTGGGATGGTGATTATTATATGTCTGGGTGTAGTTTTGTTTTAGTTATGGCTATTTGGGGTTCTATATGCCTCACTAATCTGTATGTCAGTTTCCATACTCATGTTTGGGAAGTTTCAGCTATTACTTCTGTAAATAGCCTCTTGATATCATTTGTGTTGTCCCCTTCTTTTTCTTTTATCCCTATTAATCTTATATTGTTTTTCTTTGCATCATCTTGCAGCTGTTGAATTGTTATTTCCTGATTTCTTGTTATTGTTAGAAGACCTTTCCTTTCCTGTTCACTAGCTATAATCTTATCTTCAAGATCTGAGATTCTATCTTTACTTTCACTGAGGCGGTTTTTGCAAATTTCATTAGAGTTTTTGATTTCCTCTATATCTCTTTGAATCTGCTTAATGCATTCTGTTTGTCTCTTAAGCTGTTCATTCAGGGATTTTATCATTTTGCTTTGTTCCTCTAATTGTTTAGCTGTGCCTTCGTTGGATGCATTCAGTATTTCTTTCACTACTTTTATCATTTTTTCTTTTACCTGGGAGAATATTTCTGATTTGTGTTCCCTCATAGCTTCCCATACTTGATTCTTTATTTTAGTTGATATCATTTCATACATTTCAGGTGTATGTGTAGTATTTTCTTCTATGTACATGGCTCCTAGGTTTACTTGGGATGGGCTGAAGGATTGAGATTACATTTTGTTGTTTTGTTTTGTCATTTTTCTATATTTCCGTGTTTCCAGCGATTTTCCAAAGCTTTTTCACGTGGCATGGCATTGGCTTGGCTCCCCCTTTGGTGGGCCTTGCTCCCCTGGTTGAATGAAGGTCACTGGGCACAGTCCACTCAAGCTCGCGGAACCTCTGGAGCTTAATCCAGTGTCCTAAGAGGGCTCATCAGCATCATGCCAGCTGGGATTGATGGTCCCAAACTTTTCCAGGCCTGCCCCAGCAAGCTGCAACTTGCCTGGCAGTGCGGTGCTGGCTTGGTTCCCCTTCCCTGGGCCTGGCTCCCCTGGTTGAATGAGGGTCGCTGGGCATAGTCCACTCAAGCCCACAGAACCTCTGGCGCCTAGTACAATGACCTAAGGGGGCTGGGCAGGCACCCAGATGCCAGGATTGATGGCCCCAAACTTTTCTTGACCTGCCCTGGCGAGCTGCCAAAAATGGTTCTTCTCATGGTAGGCTAGGGCATAGACACTGTGGCCCAGCCCTGTCATATTGCTTCCCCTCTTTTTAACTCCTGTGTGTGTGTTTTGTTTGTTCTACAAATCTCTTCTTTCAAATTGATTTTATTTTTGTATTACAGGATGTGTGACCCCCTTTCAGGTACCTGTGTTATAAGGTGATCTTTACTGATTCCCTCAGAAATGAATGCTCTTCTACTCATTCATATTGCATCTAAGCCTTTTCTCTTAAAGCATGGGTTCTTTACTTATTGTCTTGCTTTTTAACCTGATGGCTATTTCTAAGCACTGCAAGAAGCAAGAGAGCTATTGCAATGCTCATTCATAGGACTTTTCTCATTACATTTTCTGCCAAAGTGACTCATGAAAAGATATTAGGGCCATATACAAAGAAAATAAAAATATTAAGCTGCACATGATTGAAAAACACTTGTTGTAAAAAACATCAGGCCTATTTCTCACAAAGTGGCACTCTGTCAGAGGCCAAGATATCAGCAACTAATATTGATTGCAACATCTTACAAACTGTAAGAGAAAAAGTTCGAAAGGACTTTGAGGCATCATCTGTTTCAGTCCTTTTTTCACGCTGCTGAAAAAAATCTTCTGTTATCTAGCTAGCAATCGTTGCTTTGGAGAGTGTTGGTGACCAATTTGCTTTGACCGAAAATTGCCCAGTTTACCAATTCTTAAAGCATGCCTTTGTTTATGCTCATTTCACTGAAGAAATACTAATTTGTTTTAGTACTCTCTTAGTTCACTGGTCTATTTTTATTATCCTTTATCTCCCAAGTTTTGCTGTTTTTGTAAAATATCTAATATATGGAGGACATTAAGCAGGGGTTAGTCTGTATGACATCACACTGCTCCGAGGCATATTATTTTTCTGTATTTTAAGTTTTCACTGATATTAAAGATAAAGTTGTCCCTGGGAGTTTAAAAATTCTTCCTTCATTATTTCTGACTTCAATCTGATTCCCAGTGGGTCATTCTGCATGACACTTTCTGGCATCTCTTGTCAAATGTTAATGGAGTAGCATGCACACTGATTTTGGAAACAGAGTTGGAGTTTCAGTCTACTCACCAGTAAGATGAAAATAGAGCATAAGAAGGATCTGACATTGGACAGATATTTAATAAATATATCAATTCTTCTCAACAAATGATTGTGTAATAGAAATGATAATTTTCTTTTTAAAAAGCTTTGAGGACATTGTAGCCATTTTAGCCTGATATTCTTATTTATTTTTCTTTTTCTTTCCTGCTTTACTCTTCCTCATTCTTCCTTTCATCTTTAGTTTCCCAACATCCTTTCTCCTTACTGTACTTCTTTCTCCTCTTTAGCTTATATGGTGAGTACCGTTTGCACAAAACAGGTAAGAAAATTCAACTCAACCACATGGCAGATGACTTACAAAATTGATGAAAAGCTGTTATGTGTTAGCTTGCCAATTTCCACATTCATAGTCATTTGATGTTACCCTTCCTGTCCACATGTCTTTCTTCAAATATCCATTTTGTGTAAGTCAACTTCCCTTTCACTGTGACAAACTGCCTAACACCCAAAATTTTAAACAGAGAAAGGTTTATTTATATTTGAAGTTCACTTTATTTTTTATTTTATAGAATAAAAGGAAAACAAAATTCATAACAAAATAATAGACTAAAACTAGTTAAATCAGCATGCATTGTTATCTTTAAAGTAGTTACTCAGAATACAAAATATGGGCATGAAAAAATTCTCCAATCAGTATTATCACAAACTTTCCTTTTTAATGAGCTAAGAGATACTAATAGTATACTTAATTTGCATTTTTCTCTTTTGCCTACTGTCCTTTCCTCTTTCCCTCATCCTAGTTTCTTTTTGCTTCTGAAGAATTTCTTCCCATTTCACATTATCTATTTTATATTTTAGACATCATATATACTCTCAGTTTCTCACACCAGAGAGACAATACTATGCTTACACATGTAAGTCTGATTTTTTTCACTTATGAGAATGATCTCAAATTTCACTCATTTCCCTATAACAGTATTAAGTTTATCCTTCTTTATGGCTTAGTAGTACCTCATTGTATAAAAAGCCTGCATATTTTTTAATCCATTTCCCAGTTGATGGATTTGAGTTGTTTCCAAGATTTAGCTATTACAAATCATGCAGCTATAAATATGGGTGCATATATACTACTGTTGTAAGAAATACTCATACATGCATAGAACTTCTCCTAAACAGTTTATGAGAATCAATTATATAATGCATGATGAAATGAACAGCTACTTTGAAGAAAAAGAGACACTAAGGTACCCAGTGCTGATTCCATAGCATCATGCTGTGAAATCCAGCAATACTATTATTCTTTGTTCAGAGAGATTTTAATCTGTTTCGTATTGTTTAATTTCAACATACATGAAGATATGGACAGCTATTTTGAAGAGAATGAGAGACATTATGGTAGCCATTGTTGATTTCCCTATTGTCTGGTTTTGAATGCCTAAAATGCCTTCATAATCCTGTTCTGATCAGTTTAATACTATTTTGTTTTGTATGCACTCATTTTGTGTGAAGATATGGACAACTATTTAGAAGAAAACAAGAGGCAATATGATAGACAGTGATGATCTCCTGTTGTCGTGCTTTAAAATCTGTTTCTCCTACATTGTTTTCTTCTGATCTGCTTTGTTATGTTTAGTTTTACCCTCCTTAAAATAAAATTTAAAAAATAATAAATAAACATACAAATAAATAAAGTTTTTATACAAGAAATCAGCCAATAACAAATGCTGCAGAAGTCTCAAGATAAAGAACCCTATGAAATATAGAAGCAACAGAAGTCAATAATGTGAGGAGAAATTTTCCAATCTAGACAATAGGCCTGATGAACAAGACTGTGTACACTCAAGGATACCTTAAAAGAAAGATAGATTGGGGAAATTTGATCAATAGCTACTCAGTATTGCAAGGACAACTAATCTAAGACTAATCAAAGCTAGAAAAATCTTAGAAGACAACATGTATGAAATAAAAAATATTGGTTTATATAAATAATGGCAGAACATTTTTCAAGTATGGAGAAAGATTTGACATACAGGTGACCAAGGATTATAAAACACCAGATAGTGAATATCATAAAAGAATTCAATGAAACAATATAGTTAAAATTTCAGAAATGTGACATGAGCAAGGAATGTTAGAAGAAGTCAGAGAAAAGAAAAAAGATCAATTGTAAAGGTAAGCCCATATGAACCACTGATGATTTCAAACACACACTGTGTAGACTAGGACAACTATTCATTATTTGCTGATGACATGATACTCTACATATAAGACTCCAAAACCCCCACCAAAAGACTTTTAGAATTAATAATCATATTCAGTAGCATAGCTTGATACAAAGTCAACACTCAACTATCAATAGAATTCCTGTACACACACACACACACACAAATCAAACTCACTGAGAGAGAAATTAGGAAAAACACAACCTTCATGATAGTAATCAAGCAGTTTTGCCAGCTTTCAATGGAGATTTTAATTTCCTAGGTATCTCTTTGAATCTGTTTCATGTATTCTAAATCATTTTTATGCTGTTTGATCATGGTTTCCCTCATTTTCATATGCTCCTCTTTTTTTTTAACCTGTCTTCTTCAGAGGTGCTTAGCAATTTTTTATTATGTTTTTTATATTTCTTCTTTTACCTGAGACAGTACTTCTGTTCTAATTTCTTTTATAATCTCATGAACTTTCTTTACTTCAGTTGCCATAATTCCAGAAATTTCAGGTGTGCACCTCCTAATCTCTTCCATATTTACATCTCCTGGACAAGTTCTGTTTGGGTTGGAGGCCACAGTCTGCCTTTTGATTTTTCATCTTGACATATTCCTAGATTCCTCCAGACAAGTGGGTAGTGGGGTCCCAGGCATTTCCTGCATTGGCTATAATTTCTCTGAAGCAAGACTGGTTTTTATAGCCAGTGCTGGCTATGAGTATATCATGGTGACCATTAGGTGTGCTGATACAGTGCTATCTGCTGCTTTTCCCAGCCTGCATTGGCTCACTGATGGCTGGTGGAGTGCATGTTGGGGTAAGGCTGGCCACTGTGTCCTAGCTGGTTATTGATGGTGATCTTTGAGGATGGCTGCCAGAGTGCATACAGGCAGGGCCAGGGCTGGCGACTGCCTCTGGACTCAGCTGGCTATGGGTGGGGAACCTCACTGATGGCTATTGGAATGTGTATGGGTGCGGGGCTCAGTCTGAACAATTTCCACTGGTCTACACCCAGCTAGCAGCTGCTGGAGGGAGCTGGAAGTTTATCTGGTTGAATACAAAGTGGCTTCTGGCCAATTGCTCTCTTCCACCAGAGGACTGAGCCTTCTACACTCACTCAGAGCCAGTACAGTTCACTGTGTCTGCTTCTCCCCTCCACTGTTGCATCTCTTTGCAGAGGCCTCTGGGGTTGCCAGCCACCACCATCACCATGACCTTGTGTCACCAGTTTTCAACAGCTCCTCTTGTACAGTGGGTTCAGGTCTGGGTGAAGGTGCTGCCAGCTACTGCCTTCTTCTTTACGTTTTTCTTTTTTTACTGTATCTCTAGGTTGCAATTCTAACTTTAGATTCTTCCTGGATCCAAGGGACCCACTGCCTTTGGCTATATTATTTTTGAACTTGCTGAGTTTCTTTGTTTCCTCTTTAATCATTCAGCCACCTGGTTACTACTTTCCACCCAATCAATGCCCCTTGAATCTGCTTTGAGAGAGTTAGAAGTTTGGGGAGGCATTTTGTTGCCTTGTTTTTACTTGTGTGTGTGTGTCTCTGTGTGTGTGCTCACAAATGTGCAAGTGTGTGGATATGTGAATGAGCACACATGCATGTGTGTCACATGCATGCACACATGTGTGTGCTGAGTGTAGCAATTTAACATGAAGGGAAAAGCTTTATGTCAAGTATGGAGTACCCTTGAGGTAGTGTCTGCTTTCTAATGATACTATCTTAGTTTTACTTTGTAGACTTTCTCTCTCTTTTTTTATATCACGAAGTGAACTCAGGACCTCTAGTTTGCCAAGAAAGTGCATGTGATGATGAGCTATATCCCCAACTCTCTACCATTTAAAGCTACATAATTTAATATACAATTGGACCAAGACCCTATAGTTGTAAGGAAAGGAATTCAGAAAAGTTATAGCAACATAAATAGATACAACTGTTCATGAATCATATTACATTAAAACTTATTTTTAACAATTTACATTTTGTCAATATGCCTTATAAACTGAACTATACTTCTGTGAACTATTATATTGAGATGCGAGGGCATGGGGAGGAAAGGAAGAGGAAAAGTTAGGATTTAAATCAGTGAGAAAAGAAATATGAATAGATTTAAAAACAGGAGGTCAGACTCGACGTTATTTTTAGAAGGTTTTTTGTTTGTTTGTTTGTTTATTTGTTTGTACTGGGGATTGAACTCATGACCTCATGCTTGCCAGGCAGGCAATTATGCCATTGAACTAAATCCCCAGCCCTCAATGTTATATTTATAGTTTGAGAAAATTGTCAGTGTTGAGAATGAATGAGAGGACACTTGTGGTAGGAGGAGGAGAAATGCAGAGGGAGGGAGGTATAATTAGAGATTGAGTCAGGGGTTTAGCTCAGTAGCACAAGTGCCTGGTAAGTGTGAGTTTGATCCTTTGTACAAAAAAAAAACTAGAGATTGAGGGAAACTGAGATTTTCAGAAAGATTTATATTTATATTTATTTATATTTATATTTATATGCCAGAAATGCTGGAACAAAATTGTAAAGGATGAAATGGTAATTTAGTGGATACTAAAGAGAGGAAGAAAGAAGAAAATATTAATGAGGCTGAATAAAGGAGAAAAATGAAGAAAAAGAAAAGGGGACTAGGAAGAATAAGAGAAAAATAATCAAAAGGCTATGCAATAAAAGAATAATAAGGAAGAAGCATCAGTAAGATAGAATAAAAAAGTTCACTTTTGTAAAGGCTCAGAACCAAGGTTTCCTAACAATCTCTTTTACACAAAAGTCTGAATTCAGTTTCAGATCAAATTTAGTCTTGCCACCCCTATTGTTTATTCATTTACCATCTTGTAACCATGGAGGCTTGCCAATGAAGCAGTTCCATGGAGGCTTGCCAATGCAGCAGTTTCTTTGGGCTAGCATTCAGGTTGTAAGCGGCAGTCTGAATGTGGCTAACTGCAGGTCTTTGTCTCTGTTTCAAGATCCCACCACCTCAGGTAATTTGGATAATGGAGGGTGCAGTGTGATTTGCCCCGACTCAATTTCTTCATTTATTGCTGACAGGGATCTCTTACTCTCACTTTCTTTACTGCAGGATAAATCTCACAATCACCTCTGTGTTTTCCCTCAACCAGTCTTTTGCCTATTGTAATATTAGAAATCCTCTGACTCATAGTTATTGTAAAAAAAGAGAGGAAAAGAAAGTATTCTAAAGGATATAACTGCATATATATTTAAGTGTGCAAAATTGATAACCATATTACTGTTTTTGTTGGATAGATGAACAGAACTGATTGCAGCTTTACTGTTTAAATGTCCACTTTGCTTTACTTCAGTAACTTGAACAACTACTTCTAAGAGGAAAATATGTAATTATTAACTAGTGATTTCTTACTGGATTTTTTGAAATTATGTATTATTTTTACCCTCTTTCTGTTTCTTTTTTTTTTCTTAAAAAAGAAGAAATCCACTTACCCTGGCTCTGCCCTCTGTCCCTCCACTCATGGTCCATTTTTTATCATTGTTTCAAGAATTTCACTCTCTAACCTGTGAACTTGGTACAGTCCCATGTCTCCCTGTTCTTTGCAGTCTCCAGCAAGCATGAGCAGTGCATCAAGTATCCCACTAATTCACCATTCCCATTTTATTTACCAGATAATTGAGTGACTATTTCTGGATCTGACAAAGTCTTGTCCAAAGTGCTCCTCTTGCCAGGAGCTGCTTGCTCATGGAGTGCTACTGTTTCTAAATTCCTAAATCTGTGCCAGGGTTGTCTTATACACTGTTCTCCAGATTTCAGTTTCTTTGAAACAGTGGCTTCTTTATAGTGATCCTTCTTCCAGTAGGGAATTATAAATGACTGTGAGCCTATTCCATACTCCTGAGTTGCCACATCCCTCACTTAGTCCAATTCTCTCCCAAGATGGTGTATATGTCCATTCTGAGATCTGGAGTGAGTGGGATGCATTCATTCAGGAGTGGCCTGATTTCCTCTTACACCACTGACACTGGATTTTGATCCAGTGAGTTTCTCTTCTTATTTAGCTTCCAGTATTAGGCTTTCTCTTTAGCCCCTGTCTGAAAGCAGGGTACCTGCTTTTCTCTGGTACACAATTTTGAGGGTTTCTCCCTTGCTGACACACATTGTCAGCCATGAAGATTTCTTCATTAGGTATTATTAAGAGTTTAACAGTGTCTTTGGCTACCTGACCCTGAAACACTAACCCTTAATACAGTATTGCGTTAAAACCTCTGAGACTTAGCAAGTGGAAAACGGAGCCCAATATAATTTACATTTCCAAATTATTATTGCTGCTTGCTTATGAAGATGCATGAGGCTTCCATCTAAAAGAGATCCCTCTCTCTTTCCTAAAGAATATCACAGTATGCCAAGTGAGTTAGTTAATTACCATATGACTTTTCAGGGTAAAAGTCAGTCTTGAAACATTTGGGCCTCCATTTTCTCTAAGGCAGCTTCATGGAAGAAACATCTAAAATTTGGTACCTTTGATTTCCTTTGAAATTGGGTGCAATTCTTAAAAATTTCAATATTAGCATCTATGAACTACTTTCTTTTTGTACTTGCCCATGAAAAAACACTCCTCAGACTGAACTGAAAGAAGGAAACTACACTTATCATGGGTATACTATATGCTTTATCCTTTGCAATTATTAATTTATTCTTCACAACTACTCAACAAGGAATTGCTCCCATTTTTACAGCTGAAGAAACTGAGGCTTCAGGTGGGTAAATAACTTACCCAAGTGGCATATTTCATAGAAATACAGCTACAGGTTGAATAAAGACCTGACCAGCAAATATATTTTTGACACCACACTACACTGCTTTCCATGAACTACTTGGAGATTGCTTTCAATGATAAGCCTCTAAGGAAGATAATTCCAGTTTTCATTAAGTATCAGAGAAAATTAAGAATTACTACCCAAGAAAAGAATGTAGAGTGTCATATAATCTTTTTTTTACAATTTAAATTTTATTTGAGAAATGTATTCACATCCACAATTTCTTAAAAGTCCTTTTTATGGGTGCATTCCATAAGAAATACGCAAAATTATTAAATCATGTTTTTTTGGGGGAGACTAATAATCTTACTGCTTCAAACTATGTCCTTACTTTGCTTATTTCTTAAACATCTACATGTTTAAATATGATTGCTGAATAGTGATCATTCATCCCCACAGTTGCAAATTTCACGATAATCTTAACAAACAGGACTAGATAATTAAATCATCACACACAGAATACATAATAGATGCTTACTACATTATATGAAAGCTTACTTACAAAGTAAGGTAAAATGGGCATTGGATAACAGTGATTAAAAATGATAACAAAAAGAATTAAATGTTAATCATTTCCCTGAAAAACAAAAGATAAAAGCACTTCTTGTTTTCTTAAAAACAAAACATGATCTATTGTATCAAAAATGACACAGATTTTACAATACTATGTTTCTAAATACAGATGAAGAAAATTGGGACAACTGATTCAGACTTTATTGAGCTAAAATATGCAAACGATCTGATAATACTTTGAGAAAAATCCTTAACATTCAGCATAGTGTTTATTATCTGAACTTACTATTGAACCAATATTGAAATAACAACAACAGCAAAGGTCTATATTGTAAGAAAAAAAAACATGAAACTTTAAATTTTTTTCTATTAATTATAATTTGAAATCAATTCAGACCAAAAACAATGAACAAAAACCCTATAGCCAATACCCACTTGGGGTGCAGAGAAAAAACATGAAGTCCTTATGAAAAGTACTTTATATTGACTCTAAATAACAAAATGCATATGGATTTTAAAGTTATTCTGGTTTAACAGATTTAGTAAGCACAGAATTTATAGAGTATTTTTTCATGTTTTTGTTTGGACTCATCTCTGATGAATGTGGAAAAATTATTCAACTACTTATGTTAATCTTGTGGTAAACCAGAGTGGAAGGAATAATAGCATTAACATCAAATGTATTTGCAAATTCAATTTCAAAGTTAACATTTTCAGTGTCAAGTAGTTAATTTTTAAAAAGATGGTGTATGTGAAACAAAATATTTACAAATCTAATTTTTCCAGGAAAAATAACACTGCATCTGCCCCTCATGAAATTACTTTGCAATTTATCTATTGACTAAGATATAAAATAACTGTGAAGTACAAGTCTGGATATAGACAATGCACCAAACACTGTATGATGCACTTAGTACTTTCATTAACATTTATACAACTTGATGCCATATGTCATTGTTTAACAAAATTTGGAAAAATACTATTTTTATAACAAATATTTATACTACTGCTTGACAAGAGACATATAGATATATGAATTTTAAAAGGAAAAAATCTTCAAAAATTACTTAAAGGAGAAATAAAGCAACAATTAGCCACATTCTTGAAGCTTCTGAGAAAAAGGTGTTACATGGTCATGACACTTCTCACAATGTAAAGAACATCAATTCCAATTCTGCCATAAAGAACTTAAAAGAAAATAATTTCCTCTATTCTTCTGACACTGTTAAGAATATTAGTGCCCTTACCATCAAGGCATTTGTTGTTGTTATTGATTTCAATTATATTTTTCACACAGTATTTTGAAATAAACAGATAAATGGAAACTAAAATGGAAATCTGCTTTTGGAACGCCACAATTCTAAACCATTTCACTACGAAGCACCTTTTGATATGCTGGTCTGAACTTTTAATATAAAACCTAAACAGTACTTATTTCTGAAGTAGGATTTTCTCCAGTTTTAGTAACTTCATACATACCAATACTAAGGACATCAAAATATGCTTTCTAGATTTTTCAAGGTGTTTAATAATGTAATAGGTAAGATATGGCTCATTGTCAAGGTTGGGTGGACAGAGATTTCATGATAAATTGGCAACAGAAAGCTAAATAAACTCTTATAACTGAATAATGATTTGTGTTTTGCTTGAGCCAAATAGATGTTGAAGCCATGTACCACCACAGTCCCTGCTTAACATTCCTATTTCTTTATTCTTCATAGTTTTCTAATGAACAAATTAGTATTTCTAAGAGTATAAAAAAGATAATCTTTTTACCAAAAGTATAAACACAAATAAAATGTCAACTCACAATACAAAGATTTACATAGCATTACAGATGCAGATAATGACTGCTGCTCTTCAGTATAACTGGCCCGCTCTTTAAAAGACTATGGCAAAAGATTCAATTGTCTAAAATACTTCAAAGTACGGTAATTACATTCTTTAAACCATAAACATAGCCCTCATCTACTGTGTTGCTAGGAAATACATGAGCAAAATTTATCATTCACACGTCTGCTTCTAAAATCTCTTGGTAACCAGTAGGAAGATGGTAGAAAACTTTTTCCAGTTGGGAAAGTACATTTCCACTTAAATGTTCTTGTGACATGCTTTTCCATCCATTGTCTTGCTCCATATTTTCAACTTTCAGTGAAGTCTGACTGTGACGCTTCTTTGAATACATTTTTCTGTGACGAGCATACATCTTGGATAAGTTCTTGCCTACTGAAGACTCTTTTTCCATTCACTGTGGAACTTAACATATGGAAGTTATTATTGTACTCCAGTACTTCTGTATCTGACAGTTGTCCTTTGGACAAGAATTTTTCTGCCAAAGTTCTATCACCTGATTTTGTAGTGGTTGGCTGAGATGAACCTTCATACACAAATAGTAGTGAACTTGCATAAAAGTTAAGTTGATTCTGGCTTTCAAACCACTGCAGAATTTTCTCAATCTTCTGAATACTGGCAGCAATAGCATCTTTTCATAAGCTGAACCCATTATGAAAAAACTTAGAGATGCCATCCTTTGTAGTTTCTTTTGTTAAGCTTCTTCCAAAGTGCTGGTTTTGTGTCTCATAACTATCAGAATGAACATGATAAACCCTCATGCCAAGCACCAACAATCCAATCTCTTCCATTAATGGGTACTTGCTGACCTGTTGCTGAATCATCTCAGATGAGGCAAAAGGATCATAGCTTTTTCACCCTATCTTTACATCCATCATACAAGGCTTATTAAAATTATGGGTCACATCTTCCAGTTTTAGGTATAAATCATTTGGTGCAGTGGGAGGTGACCAGACATCATTATATTTTGGCAAATATTTTCGTAGCCCTAGAAGAATACCATCACTACAATCAGCAGCATAAACCATATTATAAAATTCCAGCTCTCTTGGGCCCCTCGGAGGTGGCTGCAACTGTTTAAACACTGTGCCATCTGGATGTTGCAGTATTCCCACTTTGTCCTTCCCATACATGTACCCGGCCACCTGATGCGAGAGGGCACGCAGCCCTTGAGGAAACGCAGCCTGCCGGCCGACTACAAAGTGCCTTCAGGGGTGGCATCGCTCGCCGGTGGGCTCTGCATTTCTGGGGTGCCAGGCGCCTCGAGCCGGAGCGAGGATGGTGGTTCCGGTGCCATAATGGAGAGAAGGGGTAGCAGCGGCAGCAATAGCAGGAAAAAATAGGGCGGAGGGAGGGGACGCTGGAGAAGCCGGGGGTCACTCAGGTTCAGCCGAGAGGAGACCTAGGGGTTCCCGCGGCCGCTGCCCGCTGAGGCCCGGGAAGGGGGCCAATGACGCCGCGGAGGCGCGGGCGCTCCCCGGCGCTGCCCCGGAGACCAAACCCAGCCTGCAGCGGCGCCCCGCGCTCCCAGGGGCCCGGACTGCGACCGCGGCCCCACCTCCCCGAATGTCATATAATCTTATAATTAGCCTCACAAGAGAATAATTCTAAGACTCGCTTTGTTTTCAGGCCAGATAAAAACAAAGTACAAAAAAATGCAATAGCATAGGAAGATTCCACTTATCTCTAACCTAAGAAAGCCACTGGTTCAGGGTCAATTGATGTTTCTCAGTGGAGTGTAGGGGGGGCTGTTTGGAAATGGAACATTTTTCACTGTCACAATAACAGGAGAACATTACTAGAATAGATTGGGAGAACTGGGAGAATAGATTGGGAGAACATTAGTAGAATATATTGAGATACACAGGAACAACCCATTTAATAAATAATTGTCCTACAATTGTCTAATGGTGCCTTAGTTCAGAATTTATTAATAACTTAAGGCATTAATCTTAAAAATTAAGAGGAGATTTTAGATTTTTAAATTCTTTCTCTCTTTCTTTCAGTGGTGAGGGGAGTAAACAGCATCTCACTGTGTGGTTCAGGATGGCCTTGAACTCACTATGTTGCTAAGGCTGGTCTTCAACTCACTGCAATCGTCCTGTCTCAGCCTCCCAAGTGTTGGGTTTTCAGGCATGTGCCACCACACTCAGTTCAAGAAGAGACTAAACATTAAAAATCACTAACTTGCCAAAGCCTCACCTCCTATAACAGTGCTGCAAATGATCAGAGATGATCCTGGCTGGTACTGAATTATTGCTGAAGTTTTAGGTGGCTGGATAGATAATTTGGGAATCAGCAGAATAAATGTTACTGTATTAGTGAACCTATGATTCAATAAAGACAAGAATACAGAAGAAATTTCAGTTCACTTAGATGCTAGGATTACCAATAGTAATACAGATAGTTGGAAAACATTGATTCCACTTGTGGTTATCACCCTAGGTTAATGTATAAAACAGAATTACTTCCCTTTGATTGCCTATTTTCCAAAAGATAACAGCATTGTGTATAGACCAACAGAACAAAACAAACAATGCAGAAATAAATCCAGGAAAATAAAAATTATTTTGTGCAAAATTTTCAAAAGCACACAATGGAGAAAGGAACTTTTTTCCATAAATAGTACTTAGTTAACTAGATTCAACAATCCCATTTCTGTCCAAATTTCAATTAATATGTGGACAAGATGCCTGCATTCCCATGTTCATAACAGCATATTCAAAATAGCCATGATATAGAAGTAACCTAAGTGTCCATCAAGGGTAACAAAACTGTGCTACACATACACAGTAGAATACTCTTTAGCCTTTAAAAGAATAAAATACTGTCATTGGTGACAACATGAGTGAACCTGGAAGACATTATCTGAAGGGAAATAAATCTGACATAGAAAGATAAACACCACATAATCTTGCTTATATGTGTAGTGTAAAATCATTAAAACTCATATAAATAGAGTGTAGAAGGGTAGTTGTTAAGGGTTGGCAGCTGGGATGGGGAAAGGATGTAGGTAGATATTGCTCAAAAGATGAAAATTTCAGTTAGATGGGAGGAATAAGTTAAATATATGAAACATCACAATGACTGCAGTAAACAATGTATTATATACTTAAAAATTGCTGAATAAACCTTAAAAGTTCTATCTACAAAGAATAAGCATTTATGTTGATGTATATATTAATTAGATCAATTTAACCACTGAAAAATGTGCATGTGTTCAAAACCTCATGTTGTAAAAAATAAACATATGCAATTTTTTGACAATTTTAAAAATAAAATAAGAAGAAAATACTTAAGTGATGTGAAAATGATGGCTTATTGATGTTCTTGGAGAAGAAACAAACAGTACTCTTTTTTATCTAAATCTTGTGCTAATGTCTTGAGTCCTAGTAACAACTCCCCTCATCCACTCCAAGTAGCTGATTTTGAGGCTAATATCTTGCAAACTACTTCAACAAAATCTGTCTTGTTGCAAATTCCAATTTGAAACTACCAGAGTGACTACCTTTATACTTTCAAATTAGCTGCAATAGTTTCAGTGTTCTCAAATGGATATTCTGTCTTTTTTGCTAAGGATAAATTAGCTAGTAGTAGATAACAAGAGAATAAAGAATAATGCTTTAATTGGCTATTTTGTGAAAATTGAAGCTGAAAAAAATGATTTTCCTCCAAATAATGTTCTCTGGCCATGTTTACTTCCATTTGTTCCTTCTATCGATTATGAAATCATATACCATTTATATTTTTTCTCAAATTTAAACTTTCCTTTTTCTTTTAATTGTTTATTGGTACATTTTCAGTATACATAATGATACACACATCATGGGGAATTTGAACCCGTACATGATATATTTTTATTTTTTCCCCAATACTCTCCTTCCATTCCATTTCATCCTTTTTAAATATGTTTTTTATTTTACCTTTCCATCTTTTCTCACTTCCACTTCCTTGTTTATGTTTCCTTTTGACCAATGTCTTCCTATTTCACAACATCTATTGTAAATTTTAGATCTTATTTACTCTTTCAGTTTCTCACACTCTGGAGAAAATGCAATGTGTACACGTGTGAGTCCAATTTATTTCACTTAAGAGTATGGTCTTGAGATGCATCCATTTACCTAGATATGGCTCAATTTTTCCTTCTTTATGGCTGAAAAATACTTCGTTCTATAAAACCTGCACATGTTTTTATTCATCCCTTAGGGCATGGTCATTTGGGTTGTTCCCTAGATTTGGCTATTACAAACTGTGCTGTTATACACAGGGATATGCACATATAACTGTGTTATGATGTTTCAGTTCCTCCAGGAAGACACTCAGAAGGGGTATAGCTCAGTAAAATGGAACTTTCAATTCTAGTTTTTTGAGTAATCCCCACACAGAATCCCATAGTGATTGCAACAGTTTACACTCCTAAGATCAGTGAAAAAAGATTATTTTTCCCCAGAGCTTCTCCAGCATTTGTTATTGGTTGATTTATTGATGATAGCCATTCTTTCTGGAATGAGATGGAATGTCAGCATTGTTTTAATTTACATCGCATGGATAGTCAGTGATGTTGAATATTTTTTAGTATATTTGTTTTGCTGTTTGTATTTCCTCATCATAGAAGGGTGTATTCATCTCAAATGTCCCTTTTTGGATGGTTCTTTAAAATTTAGGAGATCAGAATTTTTAAAATTGTATATGTGCTATAGATATGAATCCTTTGTCTGAGGCACAAATGGCTAAAATTTGTTCCCACTCTGTGGTTTGTCTCTGCATTACATTGGTGGCTTCTTTTGCTATATAGGAGCTTTTAGTAGGATGAAATCCCAGTTGTTGATTCTGTAGTATTTCACATGTGCTCTGGGTTTTGTTCATGAAGTCTCTTTCTGAGACTTCATGTCTTCACAGCTTCTACTGATTATCTTTTCCGGCAGATTTAGTTTCTCTATTTTATAATTTTTTTTTATTTAAAGAGGAAAGAAACAGAAAAAAGGTAGAAATATTACAGAATTTCAAAAAAAGGATAAACAATAAATTACTGGATGATAAGTTATGTATTATCCTTTTAGGAATAGTTGTTCAAGTTACAAAATTAGAGCATACAAAGTAGACATTCAAGCAGTGAGACTGCAAACAGATCTGTTCAACAATCCAACAAGCACCTAGAAGTATGATTATCAATCCTACACATTTAAATATTCATGCAGTTATATCTTTTAGAGCACTTTCTATTTCCTCTATTTTTAAAAATAGCAATTAAGCATTTTTTAAAAATTTTATTTAAAGAGAAAAAAGCAAAGAAGAAAGGGTAGCAACAATACAGAATTCTAAAAGAAAAAAGAGAAAAAAACACTAAGAAATCACTAGTTGATAAATTACATATTGTAATCTTGGATGTATTTGTTCAAGTTACAAAATTAAAGGATACATAGTAGACACTCAAACAGTGAGACTGCTAACAGTTCTGCTCAAAGATCCAACAATGATTCAGCAATATGGCCATCTATTTTACACACTCAAACATACATGCAGTTATATCCCTCAGAGCACTTTCTTTTCCTCTCTATTTTACAATAGCAATTACACATTTTGCATTTTATTACTCATAGTTCTTATAACTTTTTACTCTAGAGACACAATGTGATATTTATAAATATGATTATTATTTATTTCACTAAAGAGGATAGTCTCAAGTTGTCTCCATTTACCTATGAAGGCCTCAAGATCATCCTTTTTATAGCTGAGTAATATTCCATTGCATAAAAATACCACATCTTTTTCATCCACTCTGCAGTTGATGGGCATCTTGGTTGTTTCCAAGATTTAGCTATTACAAATTGTGGTGCTATGAAAATGGGTGCACATATATCGATGTGATATGAACTTTTCAGTTCTTCTGGGAAAATACCCAGGAGGGAAATAGTTGGAATGAATGGAAGTGCCAATCCTAGTCTTCTGAGAATTCTCCACATGGATTTCCACAGTTGTTGCACCAGTCTACATTCCCACCAACAGTGGAGCAGTGTTCCTTTTTCCCCACAGCCTTGCCAACATTGGTTATCAGTTGATTTCTTGATGGCAGCTATTCTTTCCAGAGTGAGGTGAAATCTCAATGTTGTTTTAATTTGCATTTCTTGAATGACCAGTGATGGTGAACATTTCTTCATGTATTTATTTGACATTTGTATATCTTTCTCTGAGAACTACGTGTTCATCTCAGATGCCGATTTTTGGAGAGGGTCTTTGAACTTGGGGTGCTTGATGCTTTTCAATTCTTTATATGTTCTGGATGCAAGTTCTTTTTCTGAGGCACTGTTGGCTAAAATTCTTTCCCACTCGGTGGGTTTGCTTTTCACTCTGTTGTTGATTTCCTTTTAAGTGCAGAAACTTTTCAATAATATGAGATCCCAATCATTGATTCTTTGAAGTGTTTCCTGTGCAGTTTTCATTTTGGTCATGAAATATCTGCCTACCCCTATGTTTCTAAGATTTAGTGTTTCTGTGTTAATATTTAGGTCTTTAATCCATTTACACTTTAGTTTTGTGCATGATGATATGCATGGATCTAGTTTCAGTCTTCAGCATGTGGAGAGCAAATTTTTCCAGCACCTTTTATTAAAGAGGCTATCCTTCTTCCAGTGGACATATTAAGCCCCTTTGTCAAATATCAGGTGGCTGAGTGTCTTTATAGTTGTGCTTACAACTTCTAATCTGTTACATTGATCCTCAGGTCTATTTCTTTGCAAGTACCATGCTGATTTTATCACTGTGGCTTAATACTACTGTTTCAAGTCAGGAATTGAGATGCTTCCTGCCTTGCTTTTGTTGCCTAGAATTGCCTTTACCATTCTAGGTTTCTTCTGTTTCCAAATTAATTTTAGGAGTGTTTTCTCTAGATCTGTGAGGTATGTCAATGGTATTTTTATTGGGATTGCATTAAATCTGTATAACAGTTTTGGAAGCATAGTCATTTTCACAATGTTGGTTCTTCCTAGCCAACAGTAAGGAATATACTTCCATTTTCTATCATCCTCTTCAATCTCTTTTTTAAATGTAGCATAATTTTCAGCATATAGGTCTTTTACATGCTTACTGAGGATGATTACTGTGTACTTTTTTAGATGCTATTGTGATAGGCAATATTTCCATAATTTCTCTCTTGGTGAATTTATTGCTTGTGTACAGGAATCTACCGATTTTTGAGCATTAACATTGTATCCCGCTACACTGCTTCATTTGTTTATTATCTCTAATAGTCTTTTAATGGAGTTTTTTGGGTCTTTTATATAGAGTATCATGTCTTCTGCAAATAGTGATAATTTAACTTCTTCCTTTCCTATCTTTACTCCTTTGATTTCTCTCTCTTGTCTGGTTGCCCTGGCTAGTGTTTCCAGAACTATATTGAAAAGGAGTGGTGGTAGTGGACATCCTTGTCTTGTTCCTGATTGTAAAGTGAAAGCTTTCAGTTTTTGTCCATTTAGTATAATGTTGGTTGTTGGCTTGTCATAGATGGCCTTCATAAGGTTGAGGCACCATGTATTCCAAGTTTCTGAAGGGTTTTTATCATGAGCATGTGTTGGACTTTATGAAAAGCTTTTTCTGCATCTATTGAGATGACCATGTGGTTTTTATTTTTGGCTCTGTTGATGTGGTGTATTACATTTATTGATTTGTGTATGTTAAACCATCCCTGCATTCCCGGAATGAACACCACTTGGTTATGAAGTATAATCTTCTTGATGATTTGCTGCATTCTATTTGCCAGTATTTTGTTGAGAATCTTTGCATCAATGTTCATTAGTGA
The DNA here is from genome assembly GCA_004027455.1 of Hydrochoerus hydrochaeris. Lineage (NCBI taxonomy): Eukaryota > Metazoa > Chordata > Mammalia > Rodentia > Hydrochaeridae > Hydrochoerus > Hydrochoerus hydrochaeris. The sequence goes on along the minus strand of PVLA01001949.1, from coordinate 69,681 downwards.
GATTGGCCTATAGTTCTGTTTTTTGGTTGGATATTTCTCTGGTTTTGGTATCAGAGTAATACCTGCCTCCAGGAATGATTTAGGGAGGATTACTTTCCTTTTATTCCATTGAACAATTTAAGGAGTACTGGCATCAAATCTTCTCTAAATTTCTTGTAGAATTCAGCTGTGAATCCATCAGGACTTGGGCTTTTCTTTGTTGGTAAGTTTTTAATTATGTTTTCAGTTTCAATAGCTGATATTGGGTTATTCAAAATTGCTATATCTTCTTGGTTGAGCTTTGATAGTTCATATGTTTCTAGAAATCTGTCCATTCCCTCTGTGTTTTCCACACTATGTGAGTAGAGATTTTCAAAGTAGGTATTCATGATATTTTGAATTTCCATGGGATCTGTAGTAATTTCTCTCTTTTCAGTCCTTATGGCATGAACTTGGGTGTTTTCTTTCTTTTTCTTGATAAGGTTAACTAGAAGTTTGTCAGTTTTCTTTATTCTCTCAAAAATCCCGCTTTTTGTTCCATTAATTCTTTGTATTTTTTTTTAGTTTCTATTGTATTGATTTCTGCTCTCATCTTTACAATTACTTCTCTTCTTTGAGCTTTCAGTTTATCTTGTTCTTCTTTTACTAGAAGGTTGAGATGAAGTATTGTTTATTTTTGCTTGTTCTCTTTTCTTGATATGACAATTTATTGCTATATATTTCCCACTTAAGACTGCTTTCATTGCATCCTATGGATTACAATATGTTGTTTCCACATTTTCATTGAATTGTAGGTATTGCTTTATTTTTTCTTTAATATTATGTGTAACCCACTGGTTGTTCAAAAGTTTGTTATTTAATATCCTTGTATGTATGCAAGTTTTGCAATTTCTTTTGTTGTTAATTTCCAATTTTAGCACTCTATGGTCAGATATATACATGGAAGTGTGCAGCAGGGTTGGCACAGGGTTGCGTGTGGTTCCTTAGTACCACCTGGAGTCATGTAGAAAGCATGAAGCTGTGAGAGCTAAGGCCCCAGAGAAGCACTCGTTCCCCAGTGCCAGCACAAGTCATGCAAGGAGCATGCCATGGCATGTGCCAAGATCCCAGGGCCTAAATTAAAATCTTGCTTATGAAAATAAGCCAGATTCTGCCAATCTGAGACTTCAAAGAGACACAGAAGATTGTACCTCGTGTCATTGCATCTTTCATCCAACCTTTAATCAGTAGGCATTGTAGCAAGCTGTAAGATTTTTAAATTGTCCAGTCTATCTGTTGGGCTGATTTCTTGTTGGCCAGTCTTTTCTGCCAAAATTTACCCAATTACTTCATATTTTATACTACTTAATTCTGTTTTGAGTGAAGAGGTACCTACTCATCAATCTGGGTAACAATTAAAGGTATTGAGATTATTTATTTGGAGAAAGGAAAGAAAAAAATGACAAAGACAGCATTTCATTAAATTGGAAGGTAATTTTATTTACTAAATTTATACTTAGAACAGAAAAGTAAATTCTATTCTGACAACTTCAAATATTCAATTATATTTAATATGCCACATTTGAATTTGAACTTGATGATGAGCAAGGGAGAAATACTCTTCTGGAGTGCTTTATGAAATAGAGATGGAAGAAAGAGGGAGAAAAATACCCCAGAAAATGTGCTGGTCCATTTCAGATGCTCATGCAATCCTTTTCAGGTTAATATGATATTTCATAAGGACTCAGCATGAAAGCAAGAAATCTTAAAGGTGTTCCTCATCCATCAATTTCAGTTTCATGATTAGACTCTTGATTAGATGAAAATTTGTCTTATGTCACTGTACTCCAGAAAAGAAAGTTCTAAGATCTCTCATTTGCCTTAAAGTTTAACAAATCTTAAAGTCAATAATTTTTAATTTATATTTGTCCAAAATTTTTCATGTTAAAAATAATCCATGGTCTCTTTTTCTAGCCTCTGAAGACTAAGAACAATTGGTCATGCTTTTAAAGAATATTTTTTCAATTGTCCCACACTTTCTTGTTTTCCCCTCTTGGGTTTTTGAATCTTCCTTTGAATGGCTTCTCAATGACTTTTTGTGAGTCTACTCAAGATTTCCTTCATTTATGCAGGTATTTGTGGAAACTGGAACTAAATAAAGTCCTTCAGTAAGTATGGTGTATAATAGAAAGCTTGATTTTCCAGCAATCCAAAAATCATTTGAAAATAAGTATTGATGATCTTCTGTATTTCCAAAGGGACTGTATTGATTTCACCCTTTTCATTCCTTATGGCATGAACTTGAGTTTTTTCATTCCGTTTTTAAAAATAAAGTTGGCTAGGGACTTATCCATTTTATTTATTCTTTCAAAGAACCAATTCTTTGATTCATTGATTCTTTGTATTGTTTTCTTATTCTCTGTTGCACTGATTTCTGCTCTAATCTTTAGAATTTCTTGCCTTCTTTGGGTTTTGGGCTTGACTTGCTCCTCTTTTTCTAGCTGTTTGAGTTGTAGTATCAGGTTTTTTTTGTGTGTGTTTTCATTCTATTTTCCTGATGTGGGAATACACTGCTCAGGAGTGTACTATTTAATTTCTATGTGTTTGTGGAGTTTTTGCAGTTTCTTTTGTCATTAATTTCCAGTTTCATGGTGCTGTCATCTGATAAGATGCATGACAAAAGTTCAATTCTTTTACATTTACTTAAGCCTTACCAGTATTGGAGCAAAGCACCAAGGCTTTCCCATGGAATGGAAATCACTGTATGCCCTTTAGCTTTGTGAGGTGAAGTGCAAGTGGCTGTGGACCACTTAGAGGTCACTGGGCAGGACCCAAGTAGGTCCAGAGGGACCTTCTCTTGGGTTCTTCAGTTATGCAAGATGCTTGGTGGGGCCCTACCTATCTCGAAGCAAAGTACCAAGGTAGAGCATAGGCAGTTGGAACACTCAGGGATCCTAGATCTCTTGTCTATGGACAAATTAAGTTATTGGCCTCGAGGGTTTCTCAGTATTCAGTTTTTATTTAGCACTATAATTGATGATGGTTTTATTACTGTAGGAATAGTGAAGTAGCTGTTTCTATTTATAGACTTTCTTGAGAAGCCAATGCTAAAATTGTCTTAGGGGTAATTAACAACACTGTGGCCCTCTCCAGGAAAAGTGAGTCCTTTGATATATCTACTTCAGTCTTTCACCTGTCTGAGGTGGCTGGATCCTGGGACAGAAACAAAGCCGGTAGTAAGCCAGGCCTAAAAAACACTACTGAAGAGTAGGCATGAACTAAATAAGTATTTGTTCTAACATCCACCCACATACCTGAACACAAATCAAACATACCAAAAATAGAAACATGAAAATACAGTCTCCCAAAATGCCTCCAAAATGCACAAGAAATAGCAACAAAAATGAATAAATAGGATATCAGATTAGAAAAACTTCTGCACAGAAAAATAAAACAAACTCAATAGTATGAAAAGGCAACCTACAGAATGGGAAAAATGTTACCATCTGTTCCTCAGACAGAGGACAAATATCTAGGATACAGAAAAATTAAAATATTAGACCACCCGAAATAAAAGACTCTATCAAGAAGAAACACAAATTGGCAAGAAATATATGCAGAAGTCCTCAACATCACTTGCCATTAGAGAATTGCAAATTAAAACAACATTGAGAGTCTACTTTACCCCAGAAAGAATGATCATCATCAAGTAATCCTATAAAAACACTGCTGGAGAAACTGTGGGTAAAATGAAACATTCAACATTGTTGATGGGAATGAAAACTAGTACAATCACTTTGGAAATCAGTACAGAGATATCTTAAAAACCTGAAACTACCAGAGAAAGTTCCATCTAGTGACCACAGCCAGCAAAGGAGCAGCAGTTAGCTGTGCAGGACAAAGAAAAAGCCTGTCTAGTGAATCTTACACAGCCAGGGTGACTCCCCTTCTTTGACAGGCAACCACTGCCAACTCAGCAATAAAGATAACATGACCAAAATAAATCAATATATATCGCTTATGACCATAATTGTAAATAGCTTCAGTTCACTAATTAAAATAACCAGATTTGCAGAATGGATCAAGAAACAAAATCCAACCACATGCTACACAAAAGAAACCCATACAGTTAATGGAAATTCATAGAATGAAAGTCAAAGGATGGAAAACAATGCTTCACACAACAGGAAACCTGAAAAACACTGGGGTAGCTATTCTGTTTGCAGATAATGTGAATGTCAAACCAGGAATGATAGAAAGAAATAAAAAAAATTCACTACATACTTGTTAGGGGAAAATGTCAAGAGGAAGATATAGCAATCATAAACATATATGCACCAAACATAGGAGCACACAGTTACATAAGACAAATATAAATATACATGAAAAATTAAATAAGCCATTACAAAATATGGTGGGACACCTTAACATCCCAATGTCACAAAGAAACAGATCTAGTCAAAAAGCAGTGAAGAAGTAACAGAACTAAATACAACTTGTGAACAAATGTACTTAGTAGAAATGTACAGTATGTTCCATACAACAGCATCAGAATACACATTTTTCTCAGCTGCACAAGGGACATTGTCTAAAATAGACCATTTGCTAGCCAATACAATATGTTTGCATAAGTACAAAGTAATCCAAATTATCCCATGCACATTATCTGACCATAGTACCATGTAACTGGCAATTAATGATGAAAGAAACTGCAAAAACTCTGTAAGTGCATGGAAATTAAATAATACTCTCCCGAATAATCAGTGAATCACATAGGACATTAAAGAAGAAATTACATAATATCTACAAGCAAATGTAAGTTCAAATACAACTTTACCACAACCTGTAGGGTGCAATGAAAGCAGTCCTCAGAGCAAAACTTATAACAGTGAATTATCACATCAAGAAAACAGAATGGACACAAATAAGCAAACTGATGTTACTCCTCAAATTTCTAGAAGAAGAACAAATCAAGCACCAAAGCCCAAAGAAGAGAGGAAAATATAAAGATCAGAGCAGAAATTAACATAATTGAGACTAAGAAAACAATGTGAAGAATTAATGAATAGCAAAGTTGATTCTTTGAAAGAATAAATAAAATTGATAAAGCCTTAGCCAACCTTATTAGAAAAGGAAAGAAAAAACTCATGCTCATTCAATAAGGAATGAAAGGGCAAAATCATTTCAGATCATGTGGATATACATAAGATCATCAATACATATTTTGAAAACCTTTACTGCCATAGGTTTGATAACACAGAAGAAATGGACAGATTCCTAGAAATAAATGATTACCAAATCTGGATTAAGAAGATATAAAACTTGTAAATTACCCATTGTTATTTGATGAAATTGAAATTATATGTAGAAGTTTACTAACAAAGAAAAGCCCAGATACTGATGGATTCACAGCTGAATTCTGTATGAAACTTAGAGAAGACATAATGCCAACACTCCCCAATCTCTTCAGTGAAATTTAAAAGGAAGCAATTCTCCCTAACTCATTCCTGGAAGCAAATATTACTCTGATACTCAACCAAAAAAGAGGACTACAGGCCAATCTCCTTAATGAACATAGATGTAAAAATCTTCAATAAAACACTAGAAAACAGAATGCAGCAAATCATGAAAAAGATTATATGCCATGACCAAGTGAATTTATCCCAGGAATGCAAGGATGATTCAGCATATACAAATCAATAAAAGTAATAGACCATATCAACAGAACAAAAGACAAGAATCACATGATTACCATCTCAATACATGCAGAAAAGCTTTTCATAAAGTTCAACACTCATTCATGATAAAAACCCTATGGAAAATGGGAATAGATGGTCTTTACCCCAAAGTGGTTTAAATTTATATATTATAAAAAAATGAATATCTTACTAAATGGACAAAAAAATGAAAGCTTTCAACAGTAAAACTAAGACAAGAGGATTCACTATCACCACTCGAATTCAATAAGGTTCTGGAAATATTATTCAGAGCAATTAGGCAAGAGAGGAAAATAAAAGGAATGATAGAAAAGGAAGAAATTAAATTATCACTATTTGCAGAAGACATGATCCCAAAAACTCATATGAAAGATGTTTAGATCTAATAACCAAACTAAATAATGTATCTGGATACAAAGAAAGCAATGAAAAATCAATAGCATTCTTGTACAATAACAATAAACTAAATTAGAGATAAATATGGGAAACTATGTACTTCACAAAATAATGAAATACTTATGAATCAAACTAACAAAGGAAGTAAAAGTTCCATACATTCAAATTACCATACTTCAAAAAAAAATCAAAGAGGATTTCAGAAAACAGAAAGCCATCTCTTGTTCATGGATACAATGTACAAACATTGTCAAAATGGCCATACTCCCAAAATGACTACACAAATTTAATTCAATTCCAATAAAAATATCATTAATGTACCTCAAGGATTTAGAGAAATCATTCTTAAAATTCATCTTATACCAGAAGGGACCTAGAATAGCAAAGACACTCCTGAACAACAAAGGCAAGGCAGGAGGCATCACAATTCCTGACTACACAGCTATTGTGACAAAAATCAGCATGGTACTGGGAAAAAAACAGACTGGAAGATCAATGAAATAGATGGCAAGATACAGTCCTAACTACAAATATACTTAGCCAATTTATCTTTGACAAAGGGGACAATCACATTCACTGGAAAAAAAGATAACCTCTTTAATCAAAGGTGCTGGAAAAACTGGCTTTCCATATGCCACAAACTAAAACTAGAGCCATGTGTAATCACCTTGCACTAAACTAAAGTCAAAATGGTTCAAAGATCTAAATATTAAAAAAGAAACATTAAATTTTCTGGAAGACAAACTAGATAGAAATCTTGAAAACATAGGGGAAGGCAGAGATTTTATGAACAAAAACCTAACTGCACAGGAAATACTTCACAGCGTCACCAACTGGGATCTCATCTTATTAAAAATTTTTGCATTTCAAAAGAAATCTTCAATAGAATGAAAATAAAATGCACAAATTGGTACAAAATCTTAGACAACTGTCCCTCAGACAAAGGACTATTATATAGAAGATATAAAGATTGTTTAAAAATGAGGGCCTCAAAATTGAAAGACTCCATCCAGAATTGTGCATCTGAGATAAATACACACTTGTCAGATGAAGAAATACAAGTGGAAAAAATGAAAAAAATGTTCAACAACATTTGTCTTTTGAGACATGCATATTAAAATATCTATAAGATTCCACATACTCCAGAAAGAATGGCTATCATCAAGAAACAACTAATAACGAATGCTGGCAGAGCTCTGGGGAAAAAGGAACTGTTTTCCATTTTTGGTGAGAGTGTAGATTGGTGCAACCACTGTGGAAATCAGTGTGCAGGTTCCTCAAAAAGGTGGGATTAGAAGTCACATACTACCCAGCTCTTCTCCTTCTGGGTATTTTCCAGAAAAATTAAAAGATCATACTACAGTGATATATGTGCACCTATGTTTGCAACAGCATAATTTGTAATAGCCATATCTTGGAAATTACTCAAATGCCCATTGACTGAGGAATGAAGAAAAAAGATGTGGTATTTTTATACAATGGAGTACTACTCAACTATAAAGAAGGATAAACTGAAGGCTTTTATTGGTAAAGGATGCCACTAGAGACCATATTCATAAGTGAAATAAATCAGACTTGCTTACATAAACACGTATTGTCTCCCTCTTCTATGAATCTGAAAGATTAAATAATATTCAAAAGGTAAGATACATATATATGAATTAGATTATATATATGTATTAGATATATATTTATATTAGGTAATATATATTAGTTAAGATAATTTTACTATTAATCCTATTTATTCAGGGAAAGAAGCTGTGATTGCTTATATTGTTTGATCTGTTTTGCATGCCCAAAACAGTGATCTAAGCAAGTATTTTTTTAAAATTTTATTTAAAGAGGGGAAAAATAAAGCAAAACAGAAAAAAGGGTAGAAACAAGACAGAATTTTTAAAAAATGAACAGTAAAAGGTCACTAGTTGATACATTACATGTTGTCTTCCTGTATGTAGTTGTTCAAGTTACAAAATTTAAAGCCTACAAAGTGGACATTCAAACAGTGAGGCTGCAGACAGTTCTGTTCTCTGATCCATGAAAAACTTAGCAACATAATTATCAATCCTATACCCTTAAATATACATGCAGTTATATCCTTTAGAGCACTTGCCTTTCCTTCTTTTGCTTTTTAAGTCCATTATCTGTTTAGTTATATCATGTTTCTGGTTACTCAGTACCTTACTGATCTATTTTGTTGTTGTTGTTGTTGTTGTTTACTTTTTAAAATTTTTTCTTATTTATTTTTTTAAATTTTATTTTGAAGGTAGTAAAATACAGCAGAACAAGACAGGACATAGCAGTGCAGTGCAATTGGTACAGAACTTCACAGCAGGTTACTGGGATAACAGCAATAGGTACAATGGTATATCTGCTTTTCTTCACAATAGTTGTCCCTTCAATCAGGTAGAGCAATATTGAAGGAAATACTGAAATTATAAAAACAGAATACTGAATAGAGCAATACCATTGATCAGAACAGAGCAAAACAGAGATAAAAATATTTGCCTTCAAAGAGATGGCAGAAGAAAATCCTCCTTATTTGCTCTATTGCCTATAGTCAAACTCACAAGACATGCTCAGATCTCTGGCTCTCACCTGTTAGCGGCGGGGGTGGGGGGAGATGGATGGATGGATGTTTGACTCTTACCCACACCCCAGTAGGCTCACAGCCACCCACCAGAGGGGTGAACTGGCTGCCCGTTTTCCCAGCGCCTCAAGGTCCAACATGGCACATCGCAGGTCTCAGGAAACGCTGCTATGTTTCTCGCCCTGGGGCGGCCATGGCTTGCTGGGCCACAGCCACTTACCAGAATGGCATACTAGCGACTACCTGTTTTCCCAGTGCCCCAAGTCCAACATGGCATGTCGCGGGTCTCAGGAAATGCTGATATGGTTTTCGCCCTGGGATGGCCATGGCTTGCCAGGCCACAGCCGCTTACCAGAGTGGCATGCTGGCAGCTGCCTGTTTTCCCAGCCTAAGCAAGTATTTTTAAGATAGCAATATGTAATACTGTGACTATCATTAATTTCTTTTCAGTTTGTCTTGAAATCCAATATTATGTCTACTGTTTTGTTTAGATTTTATTGGTTTGTTTTCTTTTAATCTCTTTAAAATAAGAGAGTTAAAACAAATTGGAATTTACAGAAAAGATATGACACTTCATTATTATGTTGGAAGAGAGAGCTAAGAAAAGACAATATGGGGAAAAATGACTTATAGCATTGCTCTTAGCTATTATGGAATGCTATGGGTGAAGTTGGACAATTTAAACTTCAGAAATCCCATTTCACACCACCAAAGAGAACAAATTTAACAAACCACAAAAATCTGGTCATGCACTTGAAGATATCATTATAATTTTTCTGCTTACTCAAAAAGCAGAATGTCTCTCTTGTTTATTTAATTAGTTTTGTATCATAATGTTTGATGAAAGTCTTGATTTTTTAAAAAATAAATCCATTCAGGGTAACAGTCATCATAAAAAAATCCTGAAACTAGAAATTTCATTTTACCCACTAATTCTCTTCTATGTATCTTTATGAAAGACATAACATAGTGATAAATGCATACATGTTTATAGCAGCACAAATTCTAATAAGTAATTGGAAATGGTCTATATGTCTATCAAGAGATCAATGGATAAAGAAAATGTCTCTACACATAGTGGAGTAATGTTCTACCTAAAGAATGATAACCTTGTGTTATATGTAAGAAAACAATTAGGTCATTAGACTATAACATGAAGGGGAATAAATCAGACACAGAAATTTAAATATCACAATGTTTATCTTATATGAGAAAGCCTACTATAAATACAGAGCAAAATGAAATATAGAAGGCTGATATTTTTAAAGGAAAAGAGATCCAAAGATGGAGGGACAGGAGGGAAGAGAAGGAAATGTGATAAAAACAGGAATTAATATGTGTTATATACATGCTACAGTTTCACAGGAATGTAAATATTATGCATTGCAAACATATTCAAAAAATGAAAAGAATAGAGATGGATGGAATGTGGAGGGAAGAAAAGGAAGGTGGATGATAAATGGAATTAATATGTCTTTTGTGCATATACAGATTTTTCAGAAGGAATGCAAATTATGCAGTACAAAAATGTATTAATAATTTTGTTTTTAATTTCCCTCTGTCCCAAAGTTTACTTTTACTTAATTCTTTGCCTTTTGTGTATTAAAAAGGGAGATTGGGTGGAAATGAAATGTTAATATTTACTGAATACATACTATGTGTTAGTTAACCTATAACAAGCATTAGTATTATCCAGCATTTTTACAGAGGAAAAAACAGAGGAGTTAATGTGATTTCTCAAGGTCACATAGATGATCAATGGTAGAAAAGATAATTAAATCAAAATATGTCTGAGCCTCAAACACAGGCCTTTGGCATTGTATGAAAATAAAATAGAGGTTTTCTTGAAGCTAATAATGTAGCCCAGGCTTTTATGTTAATCACTGAGCAGCAATTTCCTGAAGATTAATCTTAAATATATCTTTTATAAGGGAAGGGACAGGCAGTTCCAAAAAGAAGGCCAAAGTGAGGTCGGGCCAGATGTTGCTTGATTTTATTTATGTGACAATGATTAAGTGTACAACTTGTTCATCAGCCTCCAGGGATCACACTAAAAAGGTTTTTGTCTCTAATCCCAGAACTGTGCTATCTTAGCTTGAAAGCTACATCCATCAAACCACATCTTCCCTTTCATGGTCATCTTGTTTTTTCTAACTTGTGTTAATATGGATAAAAAAATGAAGAGAATATAAACTACTTAATTCTCAAACTGTTGTACAGCAAACATGTTCTAAGTGTCTAACACATTCAACCCTTAACAAAACTTTATTAGGTAGAAACTCATATTCCTAATTTTACTAATGAGCAAGCTAAGATGTCCAAAAGTTAAATAACTTTCTGAAGTCACACAATTAGTGAGTGACATAGCTAAGATCTTTGATGGATCCCATCTAGGTAACGTTTTACAATTTACATAATGTTTGCTACATTACTAGACACAATTATGTGAGGAAGGCAGCTTAATATTATTGGTCTCAGTTTTCAAGAAGGTAGTATACAATAGATATTAAATACACAAGTTCTGCTTTTGATGTGGTTTTAAATCTTGGTTCTGTTTCTTTCTAAGTGTGTTTCTTTTCTTGGCATCAAATTCTTCATACACAGAGATAAAATAATGTTATGGAAAGGAATTAATGTAGTAATGTATGCATAGTATTTCACACAGTTCTAGTCCAGAGGAATCCATCAACAAATATTAGTTTATTATTAGGTGAAGAAAAAAAAAGAACCCAAGAAGGAAATTTTTCATAAACAACACTCAGAGAGGCATGAGGCAAGCAAGTCCTAGATTCCAGACACTTTTCCCCAATATAGTATTTGAGGACTCCTCACTCTGAATTTGTTGTGCTATGTTTTGACAAATAAGCTGTATGTTTGCTACAGAAATTCTGAGGATCACCATGGTTTCAGATCAGAATGTCCATTTTTATTTGGCATGGTCACTACCTAATATTTCAAATTCAACATTTGGAAAAAATTGGTGGTAACATGTCCTCATTATATATATCCTGAATCCATCAAATACCTAAAGAATCAGAGTGTTTTCCTTGGAACCTGAGGAAAGAGACAAATAAATCTATAGTAAATGCTTTCAAGAAACTAGGTCTTATAAGATATATAAACTCACAAATAAGCAAATGCCCAAGAGTGTGATAAGTAATTTCATAGATAGCTAAAAATAGCCTGTTAGAGTAAGTCAAAGGGAGAAAAGGGTCATTTTTAGTCACTTGTTTCTAAGCTCTCCATCCTTTAGAAGCAAGGAAAAGAAGATGACAAAATTCTTTCAAAGTCAATGAAGACCCAGAGGTGTAATGACAACTTAGCTCAAATCTTGACACCAAGTCCAAAGTGTTTTTGGCTATATCTTTAGAATTTCTAGATTAGAATGACATTTCTTTGTCTTTCAGAGAAAAAATAAGAAAAATACTTGTATTGATTCTTTTTTTTCATTTTTAAAATTTCTATTTAAAGAGGGGGAAGCAAAACAGAAAAAAGGGTAGAAACAATACAGAATTTCAAAAAAAAACCAGTAAGAATTCACTATTTGATATATTACATATTGTCTTCTTGGATATAGTTGTTCAAGTTACAGAATTAAAGCATACAAAGTGGTAATTCAAACAGTGAGGCTGAAAACAGTTCTGTTCACCGTTCCAACAAAAATTCAGCAACATGGTTATCAATACTACACCCTTAAGTATACATACAGTTATCTCTTTTAGAGCACTTTCTTTTCCTCCTCATGCTGTTTTTTTTTAAATTTATTTATTTAAAGAAAAAATTTTGAAACAGAAAGAGGGTAGAAAAAATGCAAAATCTCAAAAACAAAGCAAAAGAAAAAAACAGTAACTAGTAAAAAATCACTAGTTCATAATTACATATTTTCCTATTAGATGCAGTTGTTCAGGTTACAAAAGTAAAGTCCACAAGGTGGACATCCAAATAGTGAGACTGCAGTCAGTTTTGCTCATCCATCCAACTAAAACTTTAGCAACATGGTTATTAATTTCACACACTCAAACATACATGCAGTTATATCCTTTAGGATACTCCCTTTTCCTTTTCTTTTTCTTTACAATAACTCTAATCAATTCTCATAAACTACTTAGAAGTTCTACACATGTATAAGTCTCTACACATATACCTAGCCTTTCTGTATTAGAGGGAGAAACAAATCAAAAGAAGTCAACAATACAAATTCTTAGAGAAACACAAAATGAAAAGAACATACAAAAACACAACACTGGGTGATTTACGGTAGTCACTATGATGTCTCTTGTTATTTTCAATAAAATTGTCTAAATCATCAAATATAATATAAACTTAGCATTGCTTTACACTATTAATGAAATCTAAACATTGGAGACATTATAGGACTTCAAAGGCAGTTAACAATCAAACCAGAATGGGTATCCTATTGAAGCCTGTCCTCTTCAGAGTAGTTGCCCCTACTCTCTGACTTGACACTCTCAAGCATACCAGATTCAAATAAAATCAGTCAAGATGAAACAGTGGTATAACACATCTTCTCTGACTTATCTCTGCCATGCTATTTTTCTGTTATTTGTTTACTTTTCTCCTTCATTCCACTGTCTGCCCCTTTCATGAGGCCTTTCTGCCATTATTCCTGGAACCCTGGTGGTTTTCTTCTGTCTCTCTAGAATGTCCTTCAGTATTCTTTGCAGGGTTGGATTGGTGGTCACAAACTCCCCCAGTTCCTCTTTGTCGTGGATATATCTTGTCTCTCCATTAATTTTGATAGACAGTTTTGCAGGGTACATCATTCTGGGTTGGAGGTTATTTTATTTCAGGGCTTGGAATAGTTCACTCCAAGCTCTTTGTGATTTGATGGTTTGCATTGAGAAATCTGCTGTGATTTTGATGAGTTTTCCTGTATAGGTAATCTGTTTCTTTTCTCTGACCATTTTTAATATTCTGTTCTTGTGATGGATTTCTGGGATCCTGATTATTATATGTCTGGGTGTAGATTTGTTTGGGTTGTAGCTGGCTGGACTTCTATATGCCTCATTTATCTGAACTTCACTTCTGTTACCTATGTTTGGAAAGATTTCATTAATTATTTCTGTGAATAGACTATTTTATTTGTATTTGTTGCTGCATCTTCACTCACATATTTTATTCTAGGTTATAAATCCTCTTGTCATCTTCTAGCCTTTGTATCATTTCTTCCTTGTTCTTTGTTATTTTTAAGAGATCCTTCCTTTCATGATCATGCTTTGCAAATCTATCTTCAAGTTTTGAAAGTGTGTCTTTAGTTTCTGTTAAAAGGTTTTGCCAGGTTTCAATGGAGTTTTTAATTTCCTGATATTCTCTTTGGATCTGTTTCATACATTCTATGTTTTGTTTATATTCTTCATCCAAGGCTCCTCTCCTTTGTCTGGGTTCCTCTATTCTTTCATTTGTGTCTACTTGAGGATTACTCAGGACTTCTTTTATTAATCTTCTTATATCTTGCTTCACCTGAGTTAGAATTTCAGATTTAAATTCAAGGATGAGGTCACGGATGTATTTCTTTATTTCGGATGAGGCTGTCTCTGATATTACAGGTTTGCTGCTCTCAACCTCCTCTGCATTTACCTCTGTTGAACTCACTTTCCCTGGTTCCACAGTTGGGGACGTTTTGCTCTTTCTCTGTCTTGTCATGTTTTCAGCCCCCTTCAGACAGGTGGGTGGTGGAGGTCTCTGGGCCTTTTGTATTGCTTACAGTTTTTCTGCAGCACACTTACTAGGGAAATACTGCCCTCCAGTCTGCTGTGGATCTGTGAGTTGCACACTGAGAGCTGACTCCTACCCCTATGCCAGTCAAGTAGTTAATGCTTCAAAATGTTTGTGTGTTCCCTGGGGATGCCACTGGCACAGAAAAGCCTTGTCCCTGGCTATTGGGTTTCAACCAGGGGTGTGGCCCTGCCTGAGCAGATCCCACCAATCTGCTTTGGACTAGGAGTCATCAGCAGACACTGCCCCAGGTCTTGATTCAAGCTGGCCCTGCCCAACTCCAAAATGTCGCCCAGCCAGTCCTCCCAGTTTGGGGAATAAAGTTCCCATCACTCACCAAAGTTCATGCAGCTCGACTGGCTGTTTCCACTCCCTGTCTTAGTGCCTCCTCCAGCCAAGGGTCTGGAGCTCACCAAACCCTGCTCTTGGCAGGGCCGCGATCTCAGCTTGATCATGAGTCACCTGACTTTAAGATGTGCCAGTACAGCGATTGGGGCTTGCCCAGCTCCAGCCCTCTGTCTGTGCTTCTTTTTCTTCTTTCTTTTTTCTTTTTTCTCAGTTTCTTCCTGGGTCATGAGAATTCATCTGCTTTTGTATGGCTTTCTCCATGTTGCCAGATTCCAGTGTCTGAGTTGGTTTTATTTTTTTTTTCCTCAGAGAGGCTCTCTTATCATGCTGCCGCTCAGTCAGCCATCTTGAAATCTTGTACTGATTCTTATAAAGAATAAATAATGATTTTTTTACTTCTTTTTAAATTATTAATAAAGTCTCAACTAAGACATTGGGAAAGATTGGATAACATCAATCTAAAACCAGTGTTGAAATCATTTAGCCATGTAAAGGCTAGAAGATGACCTGTACAAGATAATTAAAACATGTGTTGGAAGCAAGTGGAAATCCTTCTTGCTTTGACAGGGCCAAGCTCTAATAAAGACTTTGAATGTTAGAAAAATTTCAGCTTTCAAATTAAGTGGTTCTCTGATGTCAAAATTATGTGAATTCACAGGATACTGAGCATGTTAAACTACTAATTACTGTGAATTTATAGTCATGGATGACAAGAAATTTTTCAGCTTTACACTGCAATTATTTAACATAATGGTAGTGGTGACCCAGAAAAAGACAAAGAGTAAGAGTTGTGATGAGTAGGTAAGGTTAGAGTTAGAGAGTGTAGGAAGAATAAGATTCCAATTTTCCTAGTTATCACTTAAAATGTCTCAATGGAGGCAGAAGTTGCAGGAATAGAGGGAAACTTGTTGAATCAAATGCAAAGTTTATTCTCTTATCTTTATGTAGTCTAGCTCCTAAGGTAAGTAGAACATCTCCATAAAGAAAAATAACCATGTTTCAGACTCACTAAGCAAACTAAAAAATGTAGTGAGACAATCAACATAAAAAATCAGTAGTATACCTAACTAGGAATAATAAGAAGAAAATTAGGAAAACAATGCCATTCATGGTCACTTTAAAAAAATGAGCAAAACTAAATACTTAGGCATCAACCTAACCAAAGAATAGAAAGAAATCTGCAATGAAAACTCTAGTACTATGGCAAAGTGGGTTGGAGATGAAATTTGAATGTGGAAAGACATCCCCTGTTCTTCAATAGGCAGAATGAATACTGTCAAAATGGCCATATTACTAAAATGATACATAGATATGGTGCAATTCCAATAATATTTTTCACAGAACTAGAAACAAAAATCCTAAAGTTTACATTTAATCAGAAGAAACACAGAACACACAAAGCAATCCTGAGGAAAAAGGAAAAGTTGAGGCACTGAAATATTGTATTTATAGTTATGCTACAAAGGACTAGGAATTGGTGCACCATAGTAGTGGCAAAAAAAATACACATAGAGCAGTTGAGTAGAATACAAGACACAGGAAAAGCCCTGTGCATCTTAAAAAACCAAACTTTGACAAAGTTGTAAAAATGTTTCTTGGAAAAAATGGCAAATTTATCAAATATCAGAGGACAAGTTACTTCTCATGTGCAGAAGAGTGAATCTAAATATTTTTCTTGTACTAAAATCCAATCAAAAGTAATCAAAGACCAATATGTGAAAAGAGAAACAGTAAATCTATTGGAAGAAGAATAGACAAACCAATTGGAGACATATACATAAGCTTTGGCTTTCTGAATAGAGTTTCAATTGTACAAAAATTAATACCAACTATCCACAAATTATATTATATCAAATTTCAAAGCTTCTGAACAGCAAAAAATCAATAGCATGAAAAGACAACATGCAGAATGTAACATTTTTTGCCTAGTATTTCTTGTTGGAGGACTAACATTCAGAGTATTTAAGGAATTAAAAATAAAACACATTCCCAAGGTCAATGTGCATGATTTATGGCAGTGGAGGATTGAGTGCCCCTGCTCCCAGACAAGAGCTTGGCCAGCCAAAATCCACAACCTTCTCTTTGATAATGAAGGTTGAAGATGCCCAGGGAAACTTGTAATGCCTCTTTCCAGTTATCTCAATTTCCTTCAAGAAACCCTGGATAATCCTGTATTCATGGAACTAGGAAGAAAAATATACATGTAAAACTCTGGAAGTTCTGGTGTTCTGTAATTTTGGGTAGATGGTGGTATATAAAACTGAAAAGGAGGAGAAAACATGTCTGAATAGAGGAGGAGCCTCATTCAAACTACTCAGAGAAATTCAACTAAAGCACAGGCAATTGGAAGAAAGGGAGAGGGACATACACTCTGAAACTAAAATAAATCTAACATAAGAGACTAATAGATTAAGCAAAACATAGAAAATTTACTTAATAAAATTGTCAGCCAGCCCACTTAGCTGCCAGTGGGTTTCTTGATTAGGATGATTGCCACCATACTTGGAATCTTAAGAAGAAAAGGAGGAGAAGGAGGAGGAGGATAAGAGGAGGAGGAGGAGAGAAAGAAGAAGAAGGGGAGAGGGGAAGGGGAAGGAGAGAAAGAACACAAGGGAGAGGAAGGACAGGAAGCAGAGGAAGGTGAAGGAGGAGAAGGAGGAGAAAAAGGATATAATAAAATAATGTAGCTAAATCAAGCCATACAGAATAGAGTTGGGTTAAAAAGTCGCCTGCCTCTTCTGCTTTCCTCCAAGCAAAAGATGTTACATTCCTGAAGTAAATTTTGGGGACATGAATTACTCCCACCCTTGCAATTTGCCAGTTTTCCTTTTTCACTTTTTTCTTTTCTTTTTCTCTATTCTTCCTTTTTCCATTAGTGCAATAGAGTGCTAAATGGAACTGCCAGGAACAAGATTAAAAACTACAGTATTATGGAGTAAATGGAACAACTAAACACCTGTGACCTGTGGTTAAAGAGGATTGAGGAATTAATCAGCCTTATACCTTGGGAATGTGCAACCCCAGACTGTTCCCATGCTGTGAGGCACCCCACAGCACCCCCCACCTTGCTTGAGGAAGTTACAGACTATAGCAGAGGCCAACAATGATGGCAGCAGAACTTGTAAAACAACAAATGGGAAGTTAGCACTCGACCTCAGGAAAGGAGTGAGAATTGGGACTGGAATAGCAAGAGCAGAAAAATAGAATATATCTCAGAATCTCACCCCATCTTCCTACAAAAAAACCTGCAGTACAGATATTTGCCAGTAGAAGAGGACCACAGAAGGTGAAGCAAGGACCAGGAGAAGCCAAAAATGCAAGAGACTGGGAAAAACCTCTTGTCTCTGAAAACAACACAGAAACTGGGAGAAAGATGCCACCAAAACAAGCAGGGTAGGGAGTGGGAGGCTACTAAGGGACACACATAAAGTACTGGCTGAAGATTCTGGCCCCAGGTTCCCACATCTGGGGGCCAAGGTCATTCTCAAATACAGCACAAACTCTACTGCAGGCTTCACAGTGTTAGTCAGTAGTTTTGGACTCAGTAGACATCAGATAATTTTTTAAAAATTTAATTTTATTTCCTCCTCCTCTTCCACTTCCTCCTCCTCCTCCTACTCCACTTTCTTCTTCTTTTTCTTCTTCTGGTTTGTTTTCCATTCCTTTTCCTTTATTTTTAATTTGTTTTTTTACTTATATTTTTGTTATACTATATTCACCTTCTTTCAGGTTTTCTGCCATTTACATCTATAGACTTAATTGTACTTTCATATGAGTGAATAGTCTTTCTAATTTTTCTGTGAATTTCAATAATCCCTTGCTTATTCATTCTTTGCCTTCTGCCCTCTTTTCTAGTTCCCCAAAGTTTACATGATCATCCTTCATCCTCTAGGCTGGCTTCTACTTAAATTCTTTTCAGTTATATCTGTTTTATCCCTGATTTTTCTCAAGTTTCCTCACAGAGAATAAAACCACTCTACTAATTGCACAAATTTCCCAATATATGATTGGTTCTATTATGCAATTTTAGATTTTTCTTCTGTGGTTAAAGGTACAAAATTAATAGTTACCACATTTTCACAGTTTCTAAACTATGCTTGATGATATGGTTAGTGCTAATTCTACTACTTTATCAGATATCATATCTGTTTTAATGTGTTGCTTTCAATTATGTAATCATACTGACAAGTTCTTGGTTAATAACCTCACCATGACCCAGTATCAAAGGATTGGGCACAGAGTCAAACAGGTACCAACATCTGACTCTTAATTAATTGGAAAGGCAGGATCTTGGGATAGACACAAACCTGCATAGATAAGACATCCCTGAAGAACAAGGCTTATCTAGCTACAGAGGCCATGGTACTAGTGATGAAACTGCCTACATGAGAAACTTACAAGAATTAATGCAGAAAAACAAATAAAAGTTTTGTGATAGAAAACAAAAGACTCAGAAGGAAAATGCAACCTCAGACCTCAGGAGACAATGAGAATTAGGAAAATGGAAGACACACACTTGACATATCTGAAATTATAGAAAATTAAGTAAAGAAACAAATCCATGAAGCTATACAGGAAATCAGATAAGAAATAATGTATCAAGTAAAAAAGAGAAATAAAGGAATGTCTCAGGAAATGCAAAGTAGAGACATAAAAATATTTGATGATAGGAAAAAGATGCAAACAGTGAATTATCATTAGAAAAAAGACAGCATGCATAAAATGGATTAAAACAGATACCAAGGAAATTAAAACTTCCATTGAAAGCTGGGAAAACACCTTCAATGAAGCTGAACGCAGACATTCAGACCTTGAAGAGAGGAACATGTCTAGGAATAATGAAAGTAAAGATCTCCTGAAAATAACAAAAGATTGGGAAATAACAATTCAAGAGCTACAAGATGACACAAAGAGAAATAACATAAGTATGATTGGTGTCCATGTAAAAGCACAAATAACACACACACACACACACACACATGTTTGCAGAAATAATAGCAGAAAAATTTCCAAGCATAGAGAAATGATGGGACATATAGATAAGTGAGGCATTTAGAAATCCAATTAGCAATAATGAAAATAGCTCTACACCCAGACATATGATAATTAAGATCCCAGAAATTCAGCACAAGAACAGAGTATTAAAAGCTGTTAGAGAAAAGAAATGGATTGCCTATGAAGGAAAGCCTATCAGAATCAGAGCAGATTTCTCAACACAAATTCTCAAGTGAAGAAGAGCCTGAAGTATTTCAAGTCCTGAAAGGAAAGAACTTCCTACCCAGATGGATGTACTCTGCAAAACTATTTTTCAAAATTAATGGAGAAATAAAATACTTCCATGATGAAGAACAACTGAAGAAGTTCATGACTATCAAACTAATCCTACAAAGGATATTGAAAGATATTCTAGACAGAGCTAATAATAACCACAATTCCAAGAACAACAACAGAAAGAAACCAAGAAGCAGAGCAAGCAATTAAACAGTGGAGAAATGTAGGGAAACAACAGCAGCCAAACTACTTAACAAACAGCCAATACATTAGTTATACCATCAATAAAAATGACCTCAATTCACCAATCAAAAGAAGCAGACTGGCAGAATGAATCAAAACACAAAATCTAACAATATGCTGCATACAAGAAACACATGTAACTCAAAAAGAAAGTCATATACTAAAAGTCAA
Source organism: Hydrochoerus hydrochaeris (assembly GCA_004027455.1). Classification (NCBI taxonomy): domain Eukaryota; kingdom Metazoa; phylum Chordata; class Mammalia; order Rodentia; family Hydrochaeridae; genus Hydrochoerus; species Hydrochoerus hydrochaeris. Next base: position 49,254 of record PVLA01001949.1, on the reverse strand, counting down.
AGGATGGGGCCAGGGGTTTAGGTCAGTGCCACAGCACCTGCTTGGCAAGGACAAGATCATGAGTTTGATCCCTGGTGTCAAAAATAAACAAATAAATAACAGTCAAAGAATGTAAAATTATCAGCCATGCAAATAGGAACTAAGAAAATAACCAGAGATATCTGTTCTGTTTGCAGACAAAGTGAAATTCAAGCCAAGAATGATCAAAAGAGATAAAGAAGGGCACTACATATTTGTTAAGGGGGAACTTCAAAAGGAAGAGAAGACAATTGAGATTATATTTGCACAAAATATGGGAGCATCCAAATACATAAGAAACATATACATGAAAAATTAAATTAGGAATAATATTGTAACAGGGGACCTTAATAATGCATTGTCACAAAGATATAGATCAACTAGATGAAAGATAAACAAAGTATTAACAGAAATGAAATAAATCTGTGAACAAATGGACTTAGTAGTTGTTTACAGATTGTTCTGCTCCAAAATATTAGAATACACATTCTTCTTAACTGCACACAGAATGTTCTCTTAAATAGACTATATATTAGCACATAAAACATGCCTAAGTAAATGCAAAGGAACTGAAAATATTCCATGCATATTATCTGACTATAGTGCAATGAAACTGGAAATTGATGACAAAAGAAATTGCAAAAACTACATAAACACATGGAATTTAAATAAAAACCTCCCAAAAAAATAATGGATCACAGAGGAAATTAAGAAAATAAATAATATCTACCATCAAACAAAACTGCAAAGAAAACTTACTATAATCTGTGGGATGCAATGAAAGAAGTCCTAAGATGGAAATTCATACTGGTGAATTCTCACATAAGGAAAACAGAATGAACACAAATAAACAATCTGATGCTGCACCACAAGCTTCTACAAAAAGAAGAGTAATTCAAATGCAAAGCCAATGTGAGGGAGGAAATTAAAAAGATCTTAGCAGAATTTAATGCAGTTGAGCTCAAGAAAATGATACAAAGAATTAATGAATCAAACTGTTGGTTATTTGCAAGAATAAATTTTTAAATCCCTAGTCAACCTTATCAGTACAAGGAAAGACAAAACTCAGATTCATGCAATAAAGAACAAAAGGGGTGAAATCACTACAGATGCTGTGGAAATTCAGAAGATTATTAATACCTATTTCAACAATATTCACTTGCATAGGATGCAAAGCACAGAAGAAATGGACAGATCTCAAGAAATGTATGAATTAAAAATGCTAAATCAAGAAGATATAAAAAATTTTGATTAACCAAATTTCAATTAATGAAATTGAAAGTGTAGTTAATAACTTACCAACAAAGCAAAACCCAGGTCCTCATGGAATCATGGTTGAATTCTATAAGACACTTAAAGAACATTTAATGCCAATACTCCTCAAACTCTTTAATGAAATTGCAACAATTCTCCCTAACTCATTCATGGCAGAAAATATTACCCTGATACCAAAACCAGAGAAATACCTAACCAAAAAATCCCCAAAAAACAAACAAAACAAACAAACAAACAAACAAACCTACTGGCCATTCTTTCTAAAGAACATAGATGCAAAAATCCTCAATAAATGCTAGCAAATCGAATGCAGCAATTCAAAAAGAAGGTTGTACACCATGAAGAAGTTGGATTCAACCCAGAAATGCAAGGAATATTCAACATATGTAAATTAAAAAATGTAATACACTATATCAACAGAGTCAAAGACAAAAATTACATGATCATCTCAATAGATGCAGAAAAAGCTTTCAATAAAGTCCAACACTCATTCGTGATAAAATCCTACAGAAAATCTAAATAGATGGTCTTTGTCTCAATTTGATAAAAGCCATGTATGGCAAACCAACAATCAACAGCACATGAAATGAACAAAAACTGGAAACTTTCACTCTAAATTTAGGAACAAACCAAAGATGCTCATAATCACTGCTCCTATTCAATATAGTTCTGGAAACATTAGCCAAAAAATTTAGAAAACAGAAATATAAAAGCAATAAAGATAGAAATGGAAGGAGTTAAATTACAATTATTTTCAGATGACTAAATAATCTACATAGACAACCCCAGGAACTCATCAAAAGACTTCTAGAATTAATAATTAAATTCAGTAGCATCACTGAGTATGAAGTCAACACTCACAACACCATTCCTCTACACAACAACAAGCTCACTGAGATACAAATTAAGGGACCCCCACCCTTTACAATAACATCTCCAAAAATGAAATCCATAGGAATCAATGAAGTAAAAAATCTACACAATGAAAATTACAGTACTCTGAAACAGATAATAGAAGATATCAGAAAATGGAAAGATATCACCTGTTAATGGATAGGAAGAACAAACATAGTGAAAATGGGCATACTCCCCCAACCACTATACAGATTTCATGCAATCTCAGCCAAAATACCATTAACATATCTCACAGATGTTGAGAAAACATTGCTAAAATTCATTTGGAAGCCAAAGAGCCCTAGAATGTGACAGACAATCTTGAGTAACAAAAGCAATTCATGAGGTATAACAATTCATTACTTTAAGTCATACTATAAAGTGAATGTGACAAAATCAGCATGGTACTCGCAAAAAACAAGGAAACAAATAAAAAAACAAACACCAGAACTAAAGTTCAATGGAATAGATTAGAAGATGCAAATCCAACTACAAGCACACTCAGTCACCTTATCTTTGACAAAGAAGCCATACATTTTCAATGGAAGTAAGACAGCCTCTTTATAAATGATGCTGGAAGAACTGGTATTCCAGGTGCCAAAGACTAAACTTGTACCCATGTCTATCAACATGCCCTAAACTAAAGTCAAAATGGTTCAAAGATCTAACAATTAAAACAGAAACACTAAGTCTTTTTGGAGAGAAGCTAGGTAGAAATCTTGACTACATAGACAGAAAATTCATGAACAAATCCCAAACTGCACAAGGATTACTTTAAAGAATGAGCAACTGAGACCTTATTTTATTAAAACTGTTTCCACATCAAAAGAAATCACCATCAGAGTGCAAAGAAAACACAGATTGGGAAAACATTTTTGACAACTGTCCCTCAGACAAAGGACTTCTAGTAAATATAAAGAATTGAAAAAAATCAGGGTCCCCACATTCAAAGATGCAATCCAAAAATGGGCATCTGAGATGAATACATATTTCTCAGATGAAGAAATACAAATGGCAAATAAATATATGAAAAAATGTTCAGCAACATTGGTCATTCAAGAATTGCAAAGTTAAACAGTGCTGAGATTCCATCTCATTCCAGAAAGAATTGGCTATTATCAAGAAATCAACCAATAATTAATGATAGCTAGGCTGTGGGGGAAAAGGAACACTTCTCCACTTTTGGTAGGGGTATATACTGGTAAAACCACTGTGGATATCAATGTGGGGTTTCCTCACAAATGTAGGATACATTCTATCCACCTATTCTGCTCTTGGTTATTTTCCCAGAGGAGTTAAATCATCCTATCACAGCAATATATGCACAGCTATGTTTATCTCAGCAAAATCTGTAGTAGCTAAATCTTGGAAATAACCTTAATTCCCATCAGCCAAGGAATGGATAAAAAGATGTATTTCTACACAACGGAGTACTTCTCAGCTACAAAGGATAAGGTCTAGACTTTTATATGTAAATGGGTGTAATTTGAGACCATATTAATAAGTAAAATAAATCAGTCTCTCATGTGTAAACATCATATTGTCTGTCTTGTGTAAGAAATTGAAAGAGTAAATATGATACAAAATGTACAATAGATTTTATGAAAGGAAAAGATACTGCTCAAAATGAGAGAACAATTGGGATGGGGGAAAGGGGAGAAGATATCTAGATTAGATCTAGGTATATATATATATATATATATATATATACACAATACATTTAAGTCAATTATTTTACTAATTTATTTTAGTTCATTGAATAAGTTTGTGCTTATATTGTTAGATCAATTTCACAATCCCATAACTTTTAATCAATATAATTAGCTTGAAGATAACAATATACAGTATATTACTCATTATTAATTCCTTATTATATTCTTGTGAAATTATGAAAAAATTTAAAATAGATATTGTGAAGTGAGAAAAAATGTTCAAATGGAAAGAGGAACTAGGATGGGTGAAAAGGGAAAGAACAGTGGGGAAAAGAGAAAAAATGCAAGCCAGTTATGCTTTTAGTGTCTCTTAGCTCATTAAAATATAGGAATGTGCTAATATCAATTGGAGAAATATTTATGTCTATATCTTGTACCCTAAGCAATAACTTTAAATAACAACACATAATGTATTAAGTAGTGTTATTCTATTATTTTGTTATAAAATTTTGTTTTACATTTATTTCCATAAAAGAATTTGAAGAGACAGACCACAATGCAGAAAAAGGAAGAGGCAGTCTATCCCTGGCTACTAGCTTATGACTTGAGAAGTTAAGACTGAATCTACAAAGAAAGTGAAAGGTGATGATTCCAGAAGTCTTCAGGGAGAAATGCATCAGTGGAATGAAGCAGTGGTGCTAGGTGCTATAACAGCAGGTAAATGATTCTAGTCCAAGTGACTGCCATATCCCTTGGAGAAAGTGCTTGGTCAGATGCCATTTTAGGGAGGGAACAATTGAACCCAGGATTTGGAGCAACCATGGATTGCCTTCATTTCAGAGCACCCACTGTTAAACTTCCATAGTGAATGGGTGAGGAATGACCACTGGAAATGTCCAGGACAGAGAACCATAGCTAGGCCAGGAAGAAACACCCAAAATGACACTAAAAAATGCAGATCCCAGTCTTATGTAAAGAGGCCAGGCTCAGCCTGAACCTCCATGGATTCAAAAATACTAAAACCAGTACCCTGACCTAATCCTACTGCAGTATTGGTGGGATTATACAACATGTGTTTGGCCTCTGATTGTCTACTTTATCTACAAGTGAGAGCAGATGCACATACTGAATTGAACACAATCACAAAACTATAGACCCCAGAAGAAAACCACAATCATAAAATTAAAAAGAAGTTTTCTTTCTTCTCATTGCCTTTTAAATATCTATTCATTTTTTAATTTATTGTGTGTGAAACATTGTTTTAGTTTAATTTTTTTTGGTTTCATTTTGTTTTTATTCTCCTTTTTTCTCTCCCACCTGTCTTCTTCACATTTTGCAAGGCTTGTATAATCTTTCTTTGGCCTTCAACCTGGATTCTAATATCTTTTTCTTCTTTATTTGTCCATTTTTTCTCTTACCATATAAATTTTCTCCCCTTATGTTGAAATCACACTATGGATAGAATATTTACTGTATATAATTTTGTGATCTTAAATTTTGTTATATGACTATAAATCTTGTCCCTAAATTTAAAGGTGGCAAATTATTAGTTATAACAGTTTGTCATTTTCCAGTCTGTGTTCAATTCTATTGCTTTCACAGATTTATTTAAGGTGACATAGTTGTTGTGATCAGTTGTTCTTCACTGTATACCAATATTTAGATCATCTGAAGGTCAAAAACAATACTATAATTCACTACCAAAGAGATGGGTGGTAGGACAAACAAGCTGCAACATTTCATCCCTAATAAAATGAAGAGACAGGACCATAGGACAAACTCAAAATCCATAACCCACCTATGCCTAGAAAATATCTTTAAAAACTTAGTCATTTCCTAAAAAGATCTTGGTTCTAGTAATAAAGCCCATGAGCTTATGGTTATAAGTGTTTCACAAGCCTCAGTGCAAAAATAAACAAACAACAAAAATAGAAAATGAGAAAACATAAAAATAAGATCCAACTCATAACCTCCAACTTACCCAAGACAAATCCAAGGGATACGGAGGGTTAAGAAATCAAAAGTTCCCCAACTGATCTTTCTGCAATTGTAGCAACTGAAGTAACAAATTAATAAGTCTCTTGAAGAAAAGAAAACAAGTACACAGATAATTAAAGAGATGATTAACATAATGATGGAAGTAGTTAGTGAATCTAGATTAGATCCAGATAAAAGATAGATAAGCTTAGGGAAAACATGAATGTCATAAGTTCAATGCCCAACACAGAAAAAAATTTCAATGATCAATAATCATGCCTTGGATAAACCTCATTGGCTACAATACTGCCACTGTGCAAAGCTCCAATATAGAAAAAAAACCCAAATCTCCATAAAACAGACTGAAATAGAAATGTGGGGTATCACAAATTCTACTGAAAGTATATGAAGCTGATTCTACCAGTGTGAAAATAGAATATCAGATCTACAAGATAGGATTGTATTTGGCAGTAATCAAATGAAACACCACTCAAAAATAGCAGAGAAGTACAAAAAATCAATCCAAGAGCTTCTGGATCATGCAAAGAATACTAATGTGACCTTAATGGGAATCAATGAAGAATCAGAATATTGCACAAAAGGAATAAAAATCTGTTCACAGAAGCAATAACATAACTTTCTAAGTATGGCAAAACAGTTTGACATACAAATTAGAGAGGCATCTAAGATTCCAAATAGCCATGATCAGAAAACAAAAACTACACCAAAGCATATAATAGCCCAGATTCCAAAAATTCAACACAAAAACAGAATAGTAAAAGATACTAGAGAAAAAAAACTAAGTTAATTATAAAGGAAAATCCCTCAGAATCATAGCAAAATTCTCAACACAAGCATTTATTTCTAGGAGAACTTTGAAGTGTTTAATGCCCCCAAACAAAACACCCTCCAGCCCAGATTAATGAAGAAAAATTATGAACACCTGAAGAAATGCATATGAAACCAGCACTGCAAAAATTCTGCAGGATATTCTAGGAAAAGGCAATAATTGCAATTCCCTGTACTTTGAATCCATAAGGAAAAGCAAGGAATTATATAGAAGAGAAATAAACAGAACCAAAAATAGAAAACTAATATAATGAGAAGGATAAATCAATACCTATCAGTTATATCAATCATTGTGAATGATCTCGCTTCATTAATCCAAAGAAAGAGATTGGTGGAATGGATCAAGAAAGAAGATGCAACAATATGCTTCATGCAAGAACCATATTTAACTGAAAAAAGAAATGTATAGGTTGAAAACTGAAGGATGGAAAATAATGTTCTGAAAGGAACCCAGAAAAAATTGAGAATAGCTATTCCACTTAAATACAGAGTGAATTTCAAGCTAAGATGAGGATAAGACACAAACAAGATCACCACATACTTATTAAGTGAATAGTTCAAGAGGAAGTGATAATAGTCAAAATATATCTCTAACAAATACCAGTACATGAAACTATATGAAGCAAACACTAATGATACAAAAAAATTAAAATACTACAATTGTAAGGAGAAACATCAATATCTCACTGTCACAAATAGATCAAGAAATCATACTGTAATAAAATTAGAAATCAAAGGCTAAAGCAATCACGAAAAATACATAAACTCATGAAAATTGAAAAATATGTTTCTGGACAACCAATGGTTCACACATAAGATTAAGGAAGAAATTAGACAGCTTCTGTAATTAAAAGATAATGGTAATATGACCTACTGGAACTTATGAGATGCAATGAAAAGAATCTCTAGTGGTGAATTCTTACATCAGAAAAGCAGAGCGAGCTCAGAGAAATAATCTAATGTTGAACTGCAAGGTTCTGGACAAAAGAAAACAAGCAAAACTCAAAGCACATTAAAGAGAAGAAAGTATTCAGAGCAGAAATTAATAAAATTGGAACTAAGAAAACAAAACAGTGCATCAATGACTCAAAGAATATGTTCTTTGTAAGACTAAATAAGGTAGACAAACCCTTTGCTAATCTTATCAAAACCAGGAAAGAAAAGACATAATTCCATGTAATTAGGAATGAAAAGGGCAAAAATAACAACAGATCCTATAGAAATCCAGAAAATCATTAGTACCTACTGAGAATCTGTAGTCTAATAAGACAGAAAATTCAGAAGCAATGAACATTCCTAGTTGCATATGAATTAAAAAAACTAACTTAAGATGATATAAAAATTCTAAATAATCCAGTATCAGTCAATTAAATTGAAGAAGTGATTTTAAACCTGCCTACAAAGAAAATCTCAGATCCTGATGGGTTAATTCACTGCTGAGTTCTACAAGGAATTTAAAGAAGGTTTAATTACACTACTCAAATTGTTCAATGAAGTAGAAAAGAAGCATTACTTTCAAAGTAATTCTTAAAATCAAGCATTCTGTCATCAAAACTAGAGAAGGATTCAACCAAAAAAGAGAACTAGAGGCCAATATCCTTAATAAACACATATAGATATAGAAATCTTCTGTATCATTTTGGCAAATGGAATGCAGCAAATAATCAAGAAGATTAAATACCATAATCAAATAACATTTATCCTAATGCTGCAAGGATGGTTCTACATAGGTGAATCATAAAATGCTATACAACACACTAAAAGAAACAAGTAAAAAAAAACACATGACCATCTGAATAGTTACAGAAAATGAATTTGAAATAGGTCAGCATGTATTTATGATAACATTGTGGAGAAAAATGGCATAAATGGTCTTTAATATTATATGATTAAAAGCCACATATGACACATGAATAGTTAACATCATACTAAATGCTCAAAACCAGAATGTTTCCACTCTAAAATTAGGAATAAAACAAGGATTCCTACAGTCATACCTCCTGTTTAATACAATCTTGAAGATATTAGTCAGAGCAATTAGACAAGAAAAAATATGAAAAAGAAAGGAAGATTTTATATTGTTATTCACTAATGATCTGATATTCTAAATAGAAGACTCCAAAAGCTCCACTAAGAGACTATTGGAATTAATAAGGAAATTCAGAGACAAAATGGGATATGATGTTAACACTCAAAAAGCAATAGCATTACTGTATAGGAATGATAAATTAACCAAGAGAGAATTTAGAGAAAAATCCTTCAAAATAGCATCAAGCAATATGAAATACTTCAGAATCAATATAACAAAGGAAGTGAAAGAGATGTACATAATTTAAACAACAGTATTATGAAAAAGAAAATTAAAAATGATACCAGAAAATGGTAAGACATTCTTTTACTTGGATAGGGAGAGTTAATACAGTGAAAATGTAAAAACATGTAATACAAATCTAATTCAATCTCAATCAAAATATCAATAGCATACCTCACAGGATTAGAGAAAAAATCAAAATTCATATGTAACCTGAAGAGACCTAGAATAGCCAAAGTAATTCTGACCAACAAGGGCAAAGCAGAAGACATCACAATCTCTTATTTGAATTTATGCTACAAGGCTACCATGATAAAAAGAGGATGGCATGGACAAAATAAGAAGCAAGGACCAATGGTAAAGAGCAGAGTATGCAGAAACACTTCTAAGCACACATTATTCTTGATAAAGAGGCCAAAAACTTTCACTGGAAGGAAAATAGCCTCTTTTATATTATGGTATTGTTAAAATGTCAAAGATTGAAACTAAGCCCATGTCTCTTACCATTCACTAAAGAAAAATCAAAAGCAACTAAAGACCTAAGCATAAAAAAGCATGGAAAAAAGAATCTGACAAACAACTGAGGTATAAATTCCAAATATGCATAAGCAAAATAAATCCACTCACAGACACAAAATAATGCAGATCCCAGAATTATAGCAGAAGAACAGAATATTGAAATCTGTTAGAATAAAAACAAATCAACTATGAAAGAAAGCCCAACATAACCATGTCAATTTCTGAACACAAATCATAAAGTCAAGAGCTTGGATTAAAATATTTCAAGTCATGAATGAAAATAATTTCCCATACAGGTTAGTATAACTGGCCAAACTATCTTTCAAAGTTAATGGAGAAATAAAATACTTTTTTATGTCATTAAAAAAATTTTATTTAAAGAGAAAAAAAGCAAAACAGAAAAAAAGGGTAGGAATAATATAGGATTTCAAAAAAAATAAACAGTAAGAAATCACTAGTTGATAAATTACATATCGTCCTCTTAGAAATAATTATTCATATTACAAAATTAAAATATAAAAACTGGAAATTCAAACAGTGAGACTGCAAACAATTCTCTTAATCAAGCCAACAAAAACTTAGCAATACGATTATCAATCCTACACACTTAAACACATATGCAGTTATATCCTTTAGAGCACGTTCTTTCCCTCTCTTTTTTACAATAGCATTGACACATTTTGGGTTTTATTACTCCTACAGGTCTTATTAAATTTTAACACCAGAGATACATGTGATATTTATAAATATTATTATTATTAATTTCACTTATGAGGATACTCTCAAGTTGCTTCCATTCACATATGAAGGCCTCAAGATCATCTGTTTTCATAGCTGAGTGATATTCCATTGTATAAAAATACCATATTTTTCCATCCAGTCTACAGTTGATTGTTGATTCCAAGATTTAGCTTTTACAGATTGTGCTGCTATGAACATGGGTGCACATATATAACTGTGACATAACTTTTCAGTTTTTCTGGGAAAATACCCAGGTGGGAAATAGCTGGAATGAATGGAACTGCCAATCCTACTCTTCTGAGAATTCTCCATATGGATTTCCATAATGGTTGCACCAGTCTATATTCCTACCAACAGTGGAGCATTGTTCCCTTTTCCCTGCAGCCCCACCAACATTTGTTATCAGTTGATTTCTTGATGGCAGCTATTCTTTCCGGAGTGAGGTGAAATCTCAATGTTGCTTTAATTTGCATTTCTTGAATGACCAGTGATGGAGAACAATTCTTCATGTATTTATTTGTGATTTGTATATCTCAGATGCCCATTTTTGGAGAGGGTCTTTGAATTTGGGGGGCTTGATGCTTTTCAATTCTTTATATGTTCTATATATAAGTCCTTTGTCTGAGGGACTGCTGGCAAAAATTCTTTCCCACTCAGTGGGTTTTATTTTTCACTCTGTTGGTGATTTCTTTTGAAGTGCAGAAAATTTTCAATAATATAAGATCCCAATCGTTGATTCTTTGAAATGTTTCCCATGCAGTTTTCATTTTGTTCATGCATTATCTGCCTACCCATATGCCACCAAGACTTCTACCTCCCTTGTCTTCCAGTAGATTTAGTGTTTCTGTTTTAATATTTAGGTCTTTAATCCATTTAGACTTTAGTTTTGTGCATGGTAATAGGCTTGGATCTAATTTCAGTCTTCTGCATGTGGAGAGCCAATTTTTCCAACACCATTTATAAAAGAGACTATTCTTCTTCCAGTGGACATATTTAGCCCCTTTGTCAAATATCAGGTGGCTGAGTGTCTTTGTAGTTTTGCTTGCATCTTCTAATCTGTTCCATTGATCCTCAATCTATTTCTTTGCCAGTACCATGCTGATTTTATCACTAAGGCTTAATGCTACTGTTTCAAGTCAGGAACTGAGATGCCTCCTGCCTTTCTTTTGTTGCCCAGAATTGCCTTTACTATTCTAGGTTTCTTCTGTTTCCAAATGAATTTTAGGAATGTTTTCTCTAAATCTGTGAGGGATGTCGATGGTATTTTTGGGGATTGTGTTAAATCTGTATAACAGTTTTCAGAGGATGGCCATTTTCGCAATGTTGGTTCTTCCTAGCCAAGAGCAAGGAATATCCTTCCATTTTCTAATACCCTCTTCAATCTCCTTTTTCAGCATAATATAAATTTCAGCATATAGGTCCTTTAAAATTTTAGTTAGGTTGATTCCTAAGTATTTCCTTTTTTAAGATGTTGTTGTAAAGGGCAATATTTCCATAATTTCTCTCTCAATGAGGTTTTGTTTGTGTACAGGAATGCTACTGATTTTTGAGCATTGACTTTCTATTCAGCTTCACTGCTGAACTAATTTATTTCCTCTAGTAGTCTTTTAATGGAGTTTTTTTGGGTCTTCTATATAGAGTATCATGTCATCTGCAAATAGTGATAATTTAACTTCTTCCTTTCCTATCTTTATTCCTTTTATTTCTCTCTCTTTTCTGATTGCCCTGACTAGTGCTTCCAGAACTATGCTCAAAAGGAGTGGTGATAGTGGACATCCTTGTCTTGTCCCTGATTGTAAAGTGAAAGCTTTCAGTTTTTGTCCATTTAGTATAATGTTGGCTGTTGGTTTGCCGTAGATGGCCTTCATAATGTTGAGGTAGACGCCATGTATTCTGAGTTTCTGAAGGGTTTTTATCATGAGCATGTGTTGGACTTTATGAAAATCTTTTGCTGCATCTATTGAGATGACCATGTTGTTTTTTTCTCTGTTGATGTGGTGTATTACATTTATTGATTTGTGCATGTTAAACCATTCCTTTATTCCTGGAATGAACCCCACTTGGTCATGATGTATAATCTTCTTGATGATTTGTTGCATTCTATTTGCCAGTATTTTATTCAGAAGCTTTGCATCAATGTTCATTAGTGAGATTGGCCTATAGTTCTCTTTTTTGGTTGGATCTTTCTCTGGTTTTGTTATCAGAGTAATACTTGCCTCCAGGAATGATTTAGGGAGGATTGCTTTCTTCTCAACTTCATTGAAGAGTGTAAGGATTATTGGCATCATATCTTCACTAAATGCCTTGTAGAATTCAGCTGTGAATCCATCAGGACCTGGGCTTTTCTTTGTAGGTAAGTTTTTAATTACATTTTCAATTTCAATAGCTGATATTGGGTTGTTAAAAATTGCTATTTATGTGGTTGAGCTTTGGTAGTTCATATGTTTCTAGAAATCTGTCCATTTCCTCTGTGTTTTCCAATCTATTTGAGTAGAGATTTTCAAGTAGGTATTTATGATCTTTTGAATTTCCATGGGATCTGTAGTAATTTCCCTCTTTGCAGTCCTTTTTGCATGAATTTGTATTTTTTTCTTTCTTTCTCTTGATAAGGTTAGCTTGGGGTTTGTCAATTTTGTTGATTCTTTCAAAACACCAGGTTTTTGATTCATTAGTTCTTCATTTTTTTAGTTTCAATTGCACTGATTTCTTCTCTAATCTTTACAATTTCCTCTCTTCTATGAGCTTTGTGTTTAGCTTACTCTTCTTTTTCTAGAAGCCTGAGATGCAGCATTAAGTTGTTTATTTGTGATCAGTCTGTTTTCTTGATATGAAAATGTATTGCTATATTATTTCCCAGACCATTTTCATTGCATCCCACAGGTTGCAGTATGTTGTTTTTGTATTTTCATGAAATTGTAGGTATTGCTTTTTTTCTTCTTTAATTTCATCTGTAGCCCACTGGTTGTTCAAAGGATTGTTTTTTAATTTCCATGTATTTATGCAGATTTTGTAATTTATTTTGCCATTAATTTCCAATTTCATTGCACTATGGCCAGATATTATGCATGGTATGATTTCAATACCCTTGCATTTACTTAAGAATGTTTTATGGGATAACATATGGTCTATTTTGGAGAATGTCCTGTGCGCATCTGAGAAGAATATGTGTTCCATGTGGTTGGGTGGAACAATCTGTAAACATCTACTACGTCCAGTTGCTCACAGGTATGATAAAGTTCTGTATTTTCTTTGCTGACTTTTTGTCTAGTTGATCTATCTCTTTGTGACAATGTGCCATTAAGATCTCCTGTTATAATTGTGTTCTTGTGTATTTTGTTTTTCATGTCCATTATTGTCTGTCTTATATAGTTGGGTGATCCTGTATTTGGTGCATATATATTTATAATTGTTAGTTCTTCCTCTTGAATTTTACCACTAACAAGTATGTAATGACTTTATCTATCTCTTTTAATCATTTTAGGTTTGAAGTTCACTTTGTCCAGAAATAGAATAGCTATCCCTGCTTTTTGGGGGTTCCTTTTGCATGGAATACTGATTTCCATCCTTTGACTTTTAATCTATAAGTTTCTTTTGTGGTCAGATGCGTTTCTTGTATACAACATATTGTGGAATCCTGTTTCTTGATCCATTCTGTCAATCTATTGCTTTTGATAGGTGAATTGAGACCATTTATATTTATGGATATCACTGATATGTACTGGCGTGGCTTGGTGCATATATATTTATAATCGTTAGCTTTTACTCTTGAATTTTTCCACTAATGAGTATGTAGTGATGTTCTTTATCTCCTTTAATAATTTTAGGCTTGAGGTGCATATTGTTTGCAAATGCAATAGCTACCTCTGCTTTTTTCTGAGTTCCTGTTACATGGAATATTGTTTTCCATCCTTTGACTTTTATTCTATGAGTTTCCTTTGGGTTCAGATGTGTTTCTCGTATACAGCATATTTGGGATTCTGTTCCTTGATCCATTCTGTCCACCTATTTTTTTGGTAGGTGAATTGAGGCCATTTACATTTTTGGATATCACTTATATGTACTGGCTCAACTTTGCCATGTTATGTTCCAGTTGTTTGCTTTCTGATTTTCCCCCTCATTTAATTACTTGTCCTGCCTGATAGTTTCTTTCTGTTATTGTTCTGAAGATTGTGGCCATTTTTATCTCTTAATTAGTATGTCTTTCAATACTCTTTTTAGGGTTGGTTTGGTGGACATGAATTTCTTCAGTTGTTCTTTGTAATGGAAGTATCTTGTTTCTCCATTAAATTAGAATGAAAAATTTGCTGGGTACATCAGTCTGAGCTGAATGTTGTTTTCTTTCAGGGCTTGAAATATCTCACTCCAAGATTTTCTTGACTTGAGGGTTTATGCTGAAAAGTGTGCTGTTAATCTAATGGTCATTCCTTAATAGGTGAGTTGTGTCTTTTCTCTAACAATGTTCAGTATTCTGTTTTTATACTGTATGTCTGGGATCTTAATTATTAAATGTCTTGGTGTAGATTTATATTGTTTTTGGTTGTTTGATATTCTGTATGCCTCACTTATTTGCATATGGGATTTTTCCCCATATTTGGGAAATTTTCTTCTATTACTTCTGTGAATAGCTTAGTTATGTCATTTGCATTGTCTCCCACATCTTCACTGATGCCTATTAGTCTTATATTTTTTCTAGTGGCATCACCTTGAAGCTGCTGGAATGTAACTTCATGCTGCCTTGTTATTTATAAAGCGTCTGTCTTTTTATAATCATTAATTGTAATCCTGTCCTCAAGGTCTGAGGTTCTATCCTTAGCTTCATTTAAATGGTTTTGCCCGCTTTGAATAGAATTTTTTTTTCTTGGATGCCTCTTTGAGTTTGGTTCATGTATTCTGTTTTCTGTATTGTTCATTCATGGTTTCAATCAGTTTCCCATTCTGCTGTACTTTTTTATCTTTCTTCTCTAGCTGTGCTGAGCAACTCCTTTACTAACATTGTTATTTATGTCTTTACAAGAGAGATTACTTCTAATTTGGTTTCCTCTATAGCCTCATGGAGTTTTTTTTTATTTCACTTGCTATCTTTTAAGAGATTTCCTCTGTGTTATTTTTGATGTCCTTTATTTCACTGTCTCCTGTACTTGCTCCTGATTGACTATTTTTCTGAGATTGTATTTTGCTTTTTCATTTTGCCATTTTCCCCTTTCAGGTTAATATTTGGCCTTCAGTCCCACTAGTGTCAACTGTTGGTAGTGTGTATATTAGGGTCTTACTGTAAAGTTGATGTTTGTCCAATTGCTGTCCAACAATGATGAGGTGGGCCAGTTACCTGAGTTCCTCTGTGGGTCCTCTTAGGTGAGTCCTATATTCTTCCTAGGCTGACAAACCTAAGATGAAAATCAACCCCTAGTTCCTGCTGTTCTTATGTTTTCAGGTTGTTCAGAGTCACCAAATCTGTTTATTATGCTGATCTCACCTGGAACCCTACTGTCTCTTGGTGTCTCATAGGCCCTTTTAAATTTTTCCAGGTTGGGGGAGGCCTTATTGGCACACTCCTCAACCTACCTTATATTCTAGGTGTGGAGGAAGGACTCACCTACCAACTTGCCAAGCTCATCAATGGCCTACTTCTGGAGGGGGCTTCACTATTGATTCTGTTTACCCACTGAAGGTTGCAAACTATATTCCTATTTTATGGGCAAACTCACCTACTTATGGAAGTCTGCTGAGTTCTTCTGTTTGGATGAGGAGTTACTGAGTCTCCCGTCAATACTTCATGGTTAATTCACTGCAGTCCAAGGTTCTGGGGGGAGGTGAAGGAGCCAATGATCGAAAGCAATGCTTGTTCCAAAAGGTGGGGGGTCCCCATTGGCAGTGGTGGGACCATGGGTATCCTCATCATGGATGGAGTTCCTAGGTCCTGAAGTGGGAGTCTGGGACTGCAGGGATATGGGAGTGACCCAGTTCTGACTGGGCCCACTGGTGCCACTCGCTGGAGTTCCTAGGTCCTGCAAGGTGATCTTCCTGGATGGTGGAGGTCGGAGGAAGGGCCCAGGTCTATCCTGGCCCTGTGCATGCCACTGGCTGGAGTTCCCGGGTCCTACAAGGTAGTCTCCTTGGAAGGCAGTGGTTGCAGGAGGAGCCCAGGTCTAGTCTGGCCCCATGTGCACTTCTGGCTGGAGTTCAAATAAGATACTTCTATGACAAAGAAATATTAAAGAAATTCACGACCACACACCAGCACTACAAAGATTAAGGGAAAGTTATTTAAGTCAGAGACAAAATTAACCACAATTCCATGAAAAACATCAAAAAGAAACCACCAGGCAAGGCAAACAATTAAATGGAGAGGAAAGCAGGGAACCACCAACAAGAAAATAATATGACAAAGATAAACCAAGACATACATTACACACATCAATGTGAATTACCTCGATTCACCAATCAAAAGAAACAGATTGCCAGAATGTATCAAGAAAAAAGATCCAACAATATGCTGTATACAAGAAATATATTTAGCACAAAAAGAAATTCACAGACTGAAAATCAAAGGATAGAAAACAATACTATATTCAACAGGAATCCAGAAAAAAAGTAGGGTAGAAATTCTATTGACAGATAATATGAACTTCAAATAAAGAATAATCAAAGAGATAAAGAAGGTTACTTTGTAATTATTAGGAGAGAACTTCAATAGAAGATATGAGAATCATAAATATACAGTAAATATTGGAGTACCTAAGCATACAAGATAAATATTAATAGACATGAAATATCAAATGAACAATAGCACATTTGTAATGGAGATATTAATACTCTCTGACACAAATAGATATGTCAACCAGAAAAAAACAGTAAAGAAGTATGAGAACTGATCCAAACCTGCAAAGAAATGGAGCTGCTAGATGTTTACAGTTTTTCACCCAACATTATCACAATACACATTATTCTTGGCTGCACATGGGATGTTCTGTAAAGTAGACCATATATTAGCCCATAAAACATACTTAAGTAAATTCAAAGGAATTTAAATTATTTTACTCATATTATATGACCAAAGTGCAATGAAATTGGAAATCAATGACAAAAGAGACTGAAAAAACTCCATAAACACAAGGAAATTAAACAACAGCCCCCTGGACAGCAATCTGTCACAGATGAAGTTAAAGAACAGAGTGTGGAGGGCAGGCTGCTTTCATGCCCACGGTCCTGATGCCCCCAGATCCAGGACATTCAGCGTGGAGGAGCAGGCTACTTCCATGTCTGGTGTCCTGGCCTCAAGGACCCCCAACCTCCTGGAACTAGTATTGCTGTTGATGTTTGGCTCGCACTCTTCCTCTCAGTACCTTAGACTGCAGTGGATTAACTGTGCCAGGTTGATGGGAAGCTCAGTAACCCCTCATCAAAACAGAAGACCTCAGCAGGCTCTGTCAGTGTGGTGAATTAGCTTCTAAAATACAGATCTTCATTCAGTAAGCAGGAGCAATAATGAATCTCCCTCCAGCTGTAGGGTCACAGTGAGCTTGGCAAGAGTGTACATAAGTACTTCCTCCATACAGAGATCATCAGGTAGGCTTGGGAATTTGCCAATGAGGCCTACACCAACCTGGAGAAAATTAAAAGGGCTTGTGAGACACACAGTGACACAGTAGGGTGCCATCCAAGACAAACACTATAGACATAGTGACCTGAAGCAACATAAAGACATAGTATAAGCAGGAACTTAGGGTTGACTTACATCAGTATTCCTAGGCGAGCCAATCTAGGAAGAATATAGGACTCATCCAATAGGCCATGCAGGAGGAATTCAGGTAAGTGGTACTCCTCTTCATGGTGGTATCCAGCAATCAGACAAACATCAAACACAGAAGGATTCTAAGATATACACTACCAACAGATGAGACTAGTGGCATTGAAAGACCAAAATTAGCACTAAAGGTGAAAATGACAAAACAAAAAAGCAAAATGCAATCTCAAACATCTAGTCTATCAGGAGCAAGTATAGGAGACACTGAAACAGAGGCCTTAATAATCATACACTAGAAAACTCTGGAAAGATAACAAGTGAAATAAACAAATCAAAGAGTCTATAGAGGAAATTGAATTACAAATAGTTTCTCATGTAAAGACAGAAACAATAACCTTAGTAAAAGAGTTGCTCAGAATAGGTCAAGAATAAATATATAAAAAGGTACAGAAGCATGGGAAACTGATTGAAATCTTGAATGAACCATATAGAAAACAAGCAGAGTCAATGAAACAACTTCAAAGAGATATCCAAGAAACAAAAAATTCTATTGAAAGCTGTCAAAACCATTTAAATGAAGCTGAGGGTAGAATTTCAGACCTTGAGGATAGGTTTGCTGTTAGAGATCATGAAAGTATAGAATTTTTAACAATAACAAAGCAGCATGAAATGACAATCCAGCAGCTTCAAGAAGATGCCAAGATAATCAATATAAGATGAATGGGCATCAATGAAGATGCACATGAGATCAGTAAACTATCCACAGAAATAATAGCAGAAAATTCTGCAAACATGGCAAATAATTCTGATATAGAGATAAGTGAGATATATAGAATGCCAAACTGTGACAACCAACATTAATCTACACCCAGACATATAATAATTAAGATCCTAGACATATAGTATAAAAACAGAATACTAAAAACTGTTAGAGAAAAGACACAACTCACCTAACAAAGAAAGCCCATTAGAATCACAGCAGACTTTTCAAAACAACCCTCAATTTAAGACAAGTTTGGAGTTAAGTATTTCAAGCCCTGAAAGAATACAACTTTCAACCCAGATTGATGTACCCAGAAAAACTGTTTCATATTTAATGGAGAAACAAGATGCTTTCATGACAAAGAACAGCTGAAGAAATTCATGTCCACCAAACCAACCTTAAAAAGAGTACTAAAAGACATACAGATAGAGATAAAAATGACCACAATCCCCAGAACAACAACAGAAAGAAACCACCAGGTAGGACAAGCAATTAAATGAGGGGGAAAAGCAGAAAGCAAACAGCTGGAACATAATATGCCAAAGTCAAGCATGTACATATCACTTATATCCATAAACGTAAATGGCCTCAATTCACTTATCATAAGAAACAGACTGGCAGAATGGATCAAGAAACAACATCCAACCATATACTGTATACAAGAAACACATCTGACTCAAAAGGAAATTCATAGATTAAAAGTCAAAGGCGAAAAACAGTATTCCAGGTGACAGGAACACAGAAAAAAGCACAGGTATCTATTCAGTTTTCAGGCATACTGTTCAAACCTAAAATGATTAAAAAAGAACTTAACTATATACTTGTTAGTGGAAAAGCTCTACAGGAAGAATTAAAAATCATAAATATATATGCACCAGATACAGGAGCACTGAACTATATGAGACAAATACCAATGAATATGAAAAACCAAATACACAAGAACACAAAAATAACAGGGAATAGTAATACCCCACTGTCATTAAGAGATTTGCTATACAAAAATCAGCAAAGAAATTATAGAACTGAATCATACCTGTGTAAATGGACTTAGTAGATGTTTATAGAGTGTTCCATCCAACCACATTAGAATACACATTATTCTCAGCTGTACATTGGACATAATCCAAAATAGACCATGTATTAACCCATAAAGCATTCATAAGAAAATGCAAAGGGACTGAAGTTATCGCAAGCATATGCTGATCTTAGTGCACTGAAATTGGAAATTAGTGGCAAAAAAATCACAAAACTTGCATAAAAAAGATGGAAATTACATAACAGACTTCTGTACAATCAGTGGGTTACAGGTAAAATTAAAGAAGAAATTAAGCAATACTTACAATTGAATGAAAATATAGAGACAACATACCAAAGTCTTTGGGATGCAATGAAAGCAGCTGTAAGAGGAAAATATATAGCAATAAATTGTCATATCAAAAAATAGAATGAGCACAAATAAACAACCTAAAGCTACAACTCAAGCTCCTAGAAAAAGAAGAGCAAGTTAAACCCAAAGCTCACATAAGAGAGGAAATTATAAAGATCAGAGCAGAAATTAATGCATTGAAACTAAGAAAAACAATACAAATATTTGAAGAATCTAAGAGCTAGTTCTTTGAAAGAATAAACAAAATTGGTAAACATCTATCCAAACTTATCAAGAAAAAGAAAGAAAAAACACAAATTCATGCAATAAAGACTAAAAAGAGAGAAATTACTACAGATCTCATGGAAATTCAAAAGATTATGAACACCTACTTTGAAAATCTCTACTTACATATGGTGGAAAACAGAGGAAATGGACAGATTTCTAGAAACATATGAAATACCAAGGCTCACTCAAGAAGATATAACAATTTTGAATAACCCAGTATCAGCTACTGAAATTGAAAACATGATTAAAAACTTACCAACACAGAAAAGCTAGGTCTTGATGGATTCACAGATGAATTTGACAAGAAATTTAGAGAAGATCTGAGGACAATACTTATTTTAATTTTTTTTATTTTGAAAAGAATAAAACCAAATGAAACAAAACAAAATGGGGTTAGTCAAAACAAAAGGATGGACATATTACATTACTTAAAAACAAAACACAAGGTGTTCAACAATGGTCACCATAATGACTCTTGTTATCTTCAAAAGAATTGCCCATATCATCAGGTATAATACAATTGAACAAAACAGTACAGAACAAAACCAATAAAAACAAAACACTGGAGTCATTATAGGACTTCAAAAGAAGATAATAGTCAAACCAGAATGTTATCATCATGAAACTTAATGTCTTCAAAGTAGTTGCCTATACCCTCAGACTTGATACTATCAAACAAAACAGAATCAAATAAAATCAGTCAAAACGACAGTGAAAGCAATACAGGGCTTGAAATCAAGTTAATAGGAAAAATGGTTACCATAGTATATCCTTCTATCTTTGGAGTAGCTGTCCATGCCATCAAATCTAGTACAATTAGGCAAATTGGAACAGAATAAAACCAAACTAAACAGATCGATGAAAACAATATGGGTTTCAAATCATGACACAAGATTAACAGTGGCCACTGCCTTCCATTTTTAGACAATTCGTCCCCTTTCACTACCACAGGGTGCATTGTATATTTTGTATCCCACTAATTCCTTTAGTTTTTAAATTAAGGAGGCAACCCACTTTTCACCTAAGTGATTGTGAACCTTTTTACCCCTGAGCATGATCTCAAGTTGTATCCAAGTTGTATCTAAAGGTTTTCCTTCCTTATAGCTGAGTAGTTTTCCATTGTGCAAAAGTGTCATGTGTTTCCAACCAATCTGCAGTTGATGGGCAAGCTACCCCCACTTTTTTCTGCCTCCATGTTACACAAAGCATTGTTTTCTCATCTTTGACTTTCAGTGTATAAACCATTTTTCAGGTTAATTATATTTCTTATATAGAGCATATTGATGTTTCTTTTTCTTGGTGTATCAAGGCTATCCATATTAGTGATTATGGCCAACCTATTATGACTCACCTCTGCCATGCTATTTTTCTGCCATTGGTTGTCTATTTTCCCTTCATTCCACTGTCTGCCCCATTCAGTGAGCCCCCTCTGCTGCTGTTCCTGAAACCATGGTCTTTTTTCTCTCACTTTAGAATGTCCTTCTGTATTTTTGGTAGGGGTGGTTTGGTGGTCATGAACTTCCCCAGCTCCTATTTGCTCTGGAAGCATCTTGTTTCTCCATGAATTTTGAGAGATAGTTTTGCAGGGTGCATCAATCTGGGGTGGAGGTTATTTTCTTTCAGGGCTTTGAATAATTAACTCCAAGCTCTTCTTGATTTGATGGTTTGTGTCAAGAAGTCTGCTGTGATTCTGATGGGTTTTCCTTTATAGGTGATCTGTGTCTTTTCTTTGACAGCATTTAATATTCTGATTTTGTGTTGAATTTCTGGGATCTTGATTACTATATGTCTGGGTGTAGATCTATTTTGGTTATAGCTGGCTGGAGTCCGTTATGCCACATTTAACTGTATATCATTTCCTTTTCCTATGCTTGGGAAGTTTTCTTTAATTATTTCTGTAAATAGCCTTTGTATTTCACTTATGTTTATACCTGCTTATTCACTCATGTTTTTTATTCTTAAGTTATAGATCCTCTTTCATCTCCTAGCCTTTGTATTGTTCCTTCCTGGTTCCTTGTCATTTTTAAGAGATCTTTTCTTTCTTAATCACAAATTGTATACCTGTCTTCAAGGTTGGATAGTCTATCTTTACTTTCTTTTAAGCAGTTCCCAGCTTTCAATGGAGATTTTAATTTCCTGGCAATCTCTTTAAATATGTTTCATGTATTCTTAATTTTTAATATTCTTCATTGAAGGTTTCCCCCCTTTTTCTATGCTCCTTTATTCTTCCATCAGTGTCTTCTTTAGAGGTGCTTAGCAACACTTTTACTATGTTTATTAGATCTTCTTTTACTTGTAATAGTGCTTCTGTTTTAAGTTCTTTTACAGCTTCATGAAATTGTTTCTCTATGTTAGTTGCTATTACTTCAGAAACTGCAGTTGTACGACTTCCAATTTGTTCTGTGCTTACATCTGGACTTGTACAGCTTGGGTTGGAGGCCAGAGACCACCTTTTCTTTCTTTCTCTTGTCATGTTTCTGGTTTCTTCCAGCTGAGTGGGTAGTGGTGTCTCTGGCACTTCCTGTATTGGTTATAATCACTCTGAAGCATGCTGGCTAGGGATTTCTGCTATTTGCAGCTTTTCCCAATATGCTGGTGACTACTGGAGTATAAGCAGGTACAGGGCAGATTGCCACATCTCTGCTGAGCTGGTTAACCACAGGAAGTCTTCACCAAGTTAGTGTGTGCCTGGCAGTCAGTGTTGGTTAAGGATAGCTTTAGGGAAACCTCCACATTGGCTACTTGACCATGCATGGGGTAGGATTCAGTTCAAGAAATTTTCACTAGTCTGCTTTTTACTAGGAGTAGCTAGATGAGGCCAGCTGCAGTTCCAGTTCTGGGCTTATCATGCCTTGTTCCAAAATGGCGCACAGGAAATCACCCATAAAATCCTTGTGGGAGGACTGAGTCACCCACACTACCACCAGGCAGTGCAGTTCTCCAGTCTGCTGCTTCCCTCCACCACCAGATCTTCCCACAGAGGCCTTTGGGCTTACCAGCCACCATCTTCACTGTGACTGTGTGTCTCCATATTTCAGTGGCAGTACTCACACAGTGGTACATGAAAGGGCCATCAGCTACTGCCTTCTGTTTAAGTTTTTCTTTTTTTATTCTTTCTGTGGGCTTCAATTCTTATTTTTGCTTTTTCCTGGGATGAGGGGACCCATTTCTTTCCTTCTGGTCTTCTCCAGAATGCTATATTCCAGGATCTGGGCTGTTTCTCACACAGAGGTTGTTATTTTGATGATTACTGTTCTGCCATCTTCCCAGACCCCTAAACCAATACTCCTTAAATTCAATGAAATTGAAAGAGAAGCAATCATCCCTAAATTCTTCCTGGGGGCAAGTATCACTCTAATACCAAAACCAGACAAAGAACCAAGGAAAAAAGAGAACTATAGGCCACTCTCACTAATGAATATTGATGCAAAGATTTACAATAAAATACTGGCAAATAGAATGCAACAAATAATGAAAAAGATTATATGTCACAACCAAGTGGGATTTAATCAAGGAATGCAGGGATGGTTTAACATACCAAAAAAAAAATGTAATACACCACATCAACAGAGCCAAAAACAAAAACCACATGGTCATCTCATTAGAAGCAGAAAAAGCTTTTGATAAAGTCCAACAATTGTTCATAATACAAACTCTTCAGACAATCAGACTACATGGTGTCTACCTCAGTCTGATAAAAGGTTTCTATGATGAACCAACAGCCAACATCATACTAAATGGACAAAAAAATGGAAGCTTTCACTCTGAAATCAGGAACAAGACAAAGATGTGCACTATCATCATTATTATTCAATATAGTTCTGGAAATATTAGAGCAATCAGACAAGAGAGAGAAATAAAAGGAATAAAGATAGGAATGGAAGAAGTTAAGTTATCATTATTTGCCAATGACACGATAGTTTATATAGAAGACTCAAAAAACTTTATTAAAAGACCACTAGATGTAATAAGCAAATTCAGCAGCATATCTGCATACAAAGTCAACACTCAAAAATTAACAGCATTCCTGTACAAAAACAAAAAACCTCACTGACAGGGAAATTATGGAAATATCAATTTTCACAATAGCATCTAAAAAATGAAACATGTAGGAATCAACCTAACCAAGAATGCAAAAAACCTATATGCTGAAAATTATAGTAGTCTAAAAAAGTATATTGAAGAGGATATTAGAAAATGGAAGGATATTCCTTGCTCTTGGTTAGGAAGAAAAAACATTGTGAAAAATGCTATACAGATTTAATGCAATCCCAATCAAAACACCATTAACTTATCTTATGGATCTACATAAAACACTCCTAAAATTCATTTGGAAATAGAAAAAACTGAGAATAGCAAAGGTGATTCTGAACAACAAAGGCAAGGCAGGAGGTATCACCACTCCGGACTTGAAAATATACTACAAAGACACAGTAATATAATCAGCATAGTATTGGCAAAGAAAGACACTTGAAGATCAAGAGAACATATTAGAAGATGCAAACACAACTACAGAGATACTCAGCCACCTTATATTTGACAGAGGGGCTAAACATGTTTACTTGAAAAAGGATAGCCTCTTTAATAGATGGTGTTGGAAAAATTGGCTTTCCCCATGCTAAAGACTGAAACTAGGCCCATTTGCATCGCCATACACTAAACTAAAGTCAAAATGGATCAAAGACCTAAATATTAAAACAAGAACACTAGATATACTGGAAGGAAAGATAAGTAGAAGTCTTAGAGACATAGGGGTAGGCAGAGAATTCATGAACATAATGCAAACTGCATGGGAAACACTTCAAAGCATCAACAACTGGGATCTCATATTATCAAAAAGTTTCTGCACTTCAAAAAAAATCACCAACAGAGTTAAAAGAAAGCACACAGAATGGGAAAGAATTTTAGCCAGTAACCCCTCAGACAAAGGACTCCTATCCAGAACATATAAAGAACTGAAAAAAACATCAAGACCCTAAATTCAAAGACCCTCTCCAAAAATAGGCATCTGAGATGAACACACAGTTCTCAGAGGAAGATACAGAAATGTCAAATAAATACATGAAGAAATGTTCACCATCACTGGTCATTTGAGAAATGCAAATTAAAACAGCATTGAGATTTCATCTCACTCTGGAAAAAATGGCTGCCATCAAGAAATCAACTCATAACAAAGGGGCTCAAACTCAAGGCTTGACTTGAGGCTTGACTGGCCTCAAGTCACCAGTCAAAGAAACACACTGGCAGAGTGGATCAAGAAATAAAATGCAGTCATATGCTGTGCACAAGAAACCCATCTATCTCAAAAGTAAATTCATACACTGAAAATAAAAGGACGGAAAACAATACTTCATGCAACAGAAACCCAGGAAAAACCAGAGATAGTTATCTCATTTCCAGACAATATAAACTTCAAACTAAGAATGATCCAAAGAAATAAAGGTCACTATATATTAGTTAGGGGAAAAGTTCATGAGGAAGACATAACAATCTTAAATATATATGCACCAAATACAGGAGCACACCTCTATATAAGCCAAATATTAATAGAAATAAAAAAATCAAATAAGCAGTAATAAAATTATAATGGGACACCTTAACATTTCATTGTCATAAAAAGACATATCAACTAGACAAAAAAAAACACCAATAAAAAACAGAACTGAATCAAACCTGTGAACAAATGGACTTAGTAAACATGCAAAAAGTATTCAGCACAACAGCAACAGAATACACTTTCCTTTCAGCTTCAAAATGGACAATATATAAAGTAGACCATATACTATCCCATAGAACATACTTAAGTAAATGATAAAATAAAAATTATCTGATGCATATTATCTGATTATAGTGCTGTAAAATTAGAATGTAATGAAAAAAAATACAAGAACTCCATAAACACATAGAAAGTAAAAAATATCTTCTAAACAATCAGGTCCTGATATATTCATAGATGAATTCTGCAAGATACTTAAGGAAGACTTAATACCAACACTCTTCAAAATCTTTAATGAAGTTAAAAGGGAAGCAATTAGATGATATCTACCTCAATCTGATAAAGGCCATCTACAACAAACCAACAGCCAACATTATACAAAATGGACAAAAACTGAAAACTTTCACTCTAAAATCAGGAACAAGACAAGGGTATCCACTCTCACCATTCCAGTTTAATGTGGTTCTGGAAATATTAGCCAAAGCAATCAGACAAGAGAGAGAAATAAAAGAAATAAGAGACATGCAGTGATTTCAATCCCAGGGAAAACCTGGCACACTGCTCAGAGACTGGTAAGGCCCTGACCAGCATCCCACATCACCTGAGGACCCACTGGAGCTTCCTTCCCCTCCTGTTTGGGCCACACCCAGGGACCACCAAGTGGCCTGGAGCTACCTGAGCTGTATTTCATGAGCCAAAATTGCGTGCAACAATTTCCATCTCACTGGAAAGCCTTGAGATGCCACTCAGAGACTGGTAGAGCCCCTCTCTGCATCTCCCATCACCAGAAGACCAATGAAAAAGTCCCTGTAGGCCAATTTGGGCCACACCCAGCAACCCACAAGTGGCCCAGGAGCTGCCTGGACTCTGCCTTGTGAGCCAAAAGTGGATACAGCAATTATAAAGGCTTAGCACATTGCTCAGAGACTGGTAAGGCCCTGCCCACATCCCCCATCACATTGGGGACCCACAGCAAGGTCCCTCCAGGCATATTTGGGCCAGGCCCACAGACTCTGAGTGGCTGGGAGCCACCTGGAAATATAACACAATCAAAAAATGAAAGGGAAAAATGAAATCTCAAGCTTCATCCCCACATCAGTCAAGCCTAGGAGACATAGCCATAGACGAAAATGTAAGCCATACACCTGAAACTCCTGAAATGGTAGCAACTAAGGTAAAGAAACAACTCTGGGAAGCTATAGAATAGTTTAGATAAGAAATAATCTCCCAGGTAAAAGAAGAAATGATAAATGTGATCAAAGAAATGCTGAACACATCTAAACAGGATATAGCTAAAAAAATTAGAGGAACATTGCAAAAACATTGAAATGCTGAATGAACAATATAAGAAACAAACAGTATACATGAAATAAAAGCAAAGTGATATACAGGAAATAAAAATTTCCATTGAAAGTTGTTAAAACTACCTCAATGAAAGTGAAGAGATGAAAGCACAACTACAAAGACACTCAGCCACCTGATATTTGACAAAGGGGCTAAATATGTCCACTGGAAGAAGGATAGCCTTTTTAATAAATGGTGTTGGAAAAATTGGCTCTCTATATGCTGAAGACTGAAACTAGATCCATGCCTATCACCATGCACAAAACTAAAGTCTAAATGGATCAAAGACCTCAATATTAAAACAGAAACTCTAAATCTACTGGAAGACAAGGTAGGTAGAAGTCTTGGAGACATAGGGGTAGGCAGAGAATTCATGAACCAAATGCAAACACTTCAAAGAATCAACAAATGGGATCTCACATCATTGAAAAGTTTCTGCACTTCAAAGGAAATCACCAACAGAGTGAAAAGAAAACCAACAGAGTGGGAAACGATTTTAACCAGCAAGCCCTCAGACAAAGGACTTGTGTCCAGAACATATAAAGAATTGAAAAACATCAATCCCCCAAATTCAAAGACCCTCTCCAAAAATGGGCATCTGAGATGAACACACAGTTCTCAGACAAAGATATACAAATGGCAAATAAATACATGAAGAAATGTTCGCCATCACTAGTCATTCAAGAAATGCAAATTAAAACAGCATTGAGATTCCACCTTACTCCAGAAAGAATAGCTGCCATCAAGAAATCAACTGATAACAAATGTTGGTGAGGCTGCGGGGAACAAGGAACACTGCTCCACTGTTGGTGGGAATGTAGACTGGTGCAGCCATTATGGAAATCCATATGGAGAATTCTCAGAATACTAGGATTAGAAGTCCCATTCAATCCAGCTATCCCCCTCCTGGGCATTTTCCCCAAAGAACTGAAAAGTTCATATCACAGTGATATATGTGCACCCATGTTCATAGCTGCATGATTTGTGATAGCTAAATCCTGGAAACAACCACGATGCCCCTCAACTGCAGAGTGGATGAAAAAGATGTGGTGTTTTTATACAATGGAATATTACTCAGCAAAAAAAGGATGATCTTGAGGCCTTCATAGGCAAATGGAGAGAACTTGAAACTATCCTCATTAGTGAAATAAATAAGAATCATATTTATAAATATCATATTGTGTCTCTAGTATAAAAAGTAAATAAGAACTACAAGTGTAATAAAACCAAAATGTGTAATTGCTTTTGTAAAAAAGAGAGGAAAAGAAATTGCTCTAAGGGATATAACTTCATGTAAGTTTGAGTGTGTAAAATAGATGACCATATTGCTGAATCTTTGTTGGATCTTTGAGCAAAACTGTTTGTAGTGTGACTGTTTGAATATTTGCTATGCACCCTTTAACTTTGTAACTTGAACAACTACATCCAAGATGACAATAAGTAATTTACAAATTAACTGATTTCTTGGTGGGCCTCTTTCTCATTCTCCTTTTCCTTTCTTTCTTTTAGAATTTATTGCTACCCTTTTTTGTTTTTTTTCTTTTTTTCTACTCCTTAAATAAAATTTAAAAATGTATAATCGCTATTGGAAAAAAAGAGGAAATAGGAAGTGCTATAAATGATATAGCTGCATGTATGTTTAGATGTGTGCAATTGATGACCATATTTCTAGATTCTTGTTGGATTTTTGAACAGATCTCTTTACAGTCCCACTGCTTTAGTGCCTACTTTGTGTGCTTTAATCCTGTAACTTGAATAACTATTTCTAAAAGAACAATGTATAAAGTATCAACTAGTGATTTCTTACTATTTGTCTTCTTTTCTTGAAATTCTGTAATATTTCTACCTTTTCCCTTTTTTTCTCTTTAAATAAAAAAATGAAAAACAAAAGTGAAGATAGACTTTAAGGCCTCAAAGATGAGATTGCAGGTAGTGAATAGCAAAGGAAAGATCTTTTACAAATAACAAGGAATCAGGAAACAACAATTGAAGAGCTGCAAGATGATGCAAAGAAAAACAACATAGGACTGATAGGCATAAATGAAAAAAGTCACACCAAAAATGATAACAAAAGACTATTTGCAGAAGTCACACCCCAAAATTTACCAAATATGAGAATAGAAATTTACATTCAGAAAAGTGAAGCATAGGGAACTCCAAATAGCCATAACTAAAATAAAACTACACTCAGACGTATCACAATCAATAGCACAGAAATCCAACATAAGAAAAGAATATTAACAGCTGTTAGAGAGAAGAGACAGATCAGGAAAACCTATCAGAATCACAGAAGACTTCTCAACACAAATAATAAAGTCAAGACGAGCATGGGGTGAAGTATTTGAGATCCTAAAGAAAATGACTTCCAACCCAGATTGATATATCCTGCAAAACTGTCTTTCAAAATTGATGAAGTAATAAGATACTTACATGACAAAGAATAGCTGAAGAACTTCATGACGAACAAACCAACCCAGCATAGAATGCTGGAAGACATTCTAGATATACATAGGTAAAAACCACTAAGCAAGGCAAACAATTAAACAGAAGGGAAGAGTAAGGAATCAACAGCATAAAGATAACATGTCAAAAATAAACTATTATATATGTTATATCCATTAAGGTAAATGGCATCAATTCACCAATTAAAAGAAACATACTGGCAGAATGGTTCTAGAAACAATATCCAACCATATACTGTATAGAAGAAACCCATTTAACCCAAAATGAAAACTCATAGAGTGAAAGGCAAAGGATGAACAATATTTCATGCAACAAGAACCCCCCAAAAGAAGTGGTGGCTATTATTATTGCAGAAAAGGTGAGTATTAAATCAAGAATGATCAAAAGAGATAAGGTCATTACATACTAATTAGGGAAAAACTTCAAGAAGAAGAGATAATCTTAAATACATATGCACCAAATTCAGGAGTGCCCAGCTATACAAAACAAATATTCACAGAAATGAAAAATCAAATAAGCAATAACACAATTATAATGGGATTTTTTAACACACCATTTACATGAAAAGAGACAGATCAAGTAGACAAAAAATCAGCAAAGAAATAACAGGAACAAATGAATTTAGTGTATTTGTACACCATGTTCCACCCAACAACTTCAGAATGTACATTCTTCTCAGCAGCACATATGAAAGTCTTTAAAATAGCCCATACTAGCCCACAGAACATGCTTAAGTAAATGCAAAACAATTGAAATTATCCCTTGCATGTTATCGGATCATAGGGACATGAATCCACAAATTAATGACAAAAGAAACTGCAAAAAATTCACAAACACTGAAACACGGAAAGTAAATCATAAACTCCTTAGCAATCAGTTTGTCAGAGGAAAATAAAGAAATTAAGCAATATTTACAAGCAAATGAAAATACAAATACAACTTACTGGAATCTGTGGGATGCAACGTAAACATTTCTCAGAAGAAAAATTGTTGCGGTAAATTTCCACATCAGGAAAATTGAAGGAACACACACACACACACACAAAAACAACCTGATGCTACACCTCAAACATCTAGAAAAAGAAGAGCAAGTTAAACCTAAAGCCAAAAGAAGGGAGGAAATTCTAAAGATCAGAGTGCAAATCAATGCAAGAGAGACTAAGAAAACAATACAAAGAATCGATGAATTAAAGAGTTACTTTTTTGAAAGAATAAATAAAATTGATTAGGCCCTGGGCAATATTATTTTAAAAAGGAAAGGAAAGACTCAAATTCATGCAATAAG
This sequence comes from Hydrochoerus hydrochaeris, assembly GCA_004027455.1. NCBI lineage: Eukaryota > Metazoa > Chordata > Mammalia > Rodentia > Hydrochaeridae > Hydrochoerus > Hydrochoerus hydrochaeris. The sequence goes on along the minus strand of PVLA01001949.1, from coordinate 18,049 downwards.
GAATGAAAATGGTGAAATCACTACAAACATTGTGGAAATAGAGAAGATTATCAATACATACTTTCAAAACCTCTATTCTCATAGGTTTGATAACACAGAAAAATGGATAGATTCTTAGAAACATATGAACCTCCAAAGCTGGATCAAGAAGTTGTAAAACTGCTGAATAACCCAATTTCAATTAATGAAATTGAAAATATAATTAAAACCTTACCAACAAAAAGAAGCCCAAGTCCTGATGGATTCACTGCTGAATTCTACAAGAAATTCAAGGGACATTTAATACCAACACTCCTCAAACTCTTCAATGAAACTGAAAGGAAAGCAATTGTTCCTAACTCATTCCTGAAAGCAAGTGTCACCCTAATACCAAAAACAGAGAAAAACCCAAACAAAAAAGCGAACTAAGGGCCAATTTCCCTGATGAACATACATGCAAAAATTCTCAGTAAAATATTGGCAAACAGAGTGAAGCAAATCACCAAAAGGATTATATACCATGAAGAAGTGGGCTTCATTTCAGGAATGCAGGGATGGTTCAACATATGCAAATCAATAAATGTAACCTACAATATCAATAGGGTCAAGTTAAGAAACACATGATTATTTCTTTAGATGCAGAAAAAAACATTTTATAAGGTCCAACTTTCATTCATTATATAACCCTACAGAAAATTGGAATAGATGGTCTTTAGCTCAATATGATAAAAGCTATGACAAACCAACAGGCAGCATCATATTAACTGATCAAAACTGAAAGCTTTTACTCTAAAATCAGTAACAAGACAAGGATCATAACAATTACTACTCCTATTCAATATAGTGCTAGAAATACTAGGCAGAGCAATGAGACAAGAGAGAGAAATAAAAGGAGTAAGGGTAGGAAAAGAAGAAGTTAAATTATCATTATTTGCAGATGACACGATGGTCTACATAGAAGACCTCCAAAACTCCATTGAAAGACTTCTAGGTATAGTAATTAAATTTAGTAATATAACTGGATACAAAGTCAACACTCAAAAATCAATAGTATTCCTGTACAAAATAGCAATCTCACTCAGAGAGAAATAAGAGAAACCACACCCTTCACAATAGCATCCAAAAATTGAAATAGTTAGGAGTCAATCTAACAAAAGAAGTAAAAGATCTATTCACTGAAAATTATAATATCCTGAAAAAAGAAATTGAAGAGGATCTAGAAAATGGAATGACATTTCTTGTTCATGGACAGGAAGAACAAACATTGTGAAAATTGCCATTCTTCCAAAATTGTTATACATATTTAATGCAATTCCCATCAAAATACAACCAGCATACTTCACAGATCTAGAGAAATCCTTCCTAAAATTTATCTGGAACCAGAAATGACCTAAGATAGCAAAGGCAATTCTGGGCAACAAAGCAAGGCAGGAGGCATCACAATCCCTAAGTTGAAGTTATACTACACAAAGCTACTGTAAAAATATCATCAAGGTATTGCAATAAAAACGGACCTGAAGATCAATGGAACAGATTAAAAGATAAAACTACAACTATACACACTCTCAGCCATGCTATCTTTGACAAAGGGGCCAAATATATTCAGTGGAAGAAAGATAGTCTCTTTAATAAGTGGTCCTGGAAAAATTGGCTGTACATCTGATGAAAACTAAAACTAGACCCATGCCTATCAGCATGTACTAAACTAAAGTCTAAATGGATCAAAGATCTAAATATTAGAACAGAAACACTAAATCTTCTGGGAGACAAAGTAGGTAGAAATCTTGAAGACATGGGGTAGGCAAAGATTGGTGAACAAAAATCAAACTGCATGGTAAATACTTCCTAGAATTAATAACTGGAATCTTGTCTTATTAAATTAAAAAGCTTCTGCATGTATAAAGAAATCCCCAACAGAGTAAAAAGGAAACCCATGAATTTTTAAAAAATCTTAGTCAACTGTCTAGAAATTCTGTCTAGAACATGTAAAGAATTAAAAAAAAAATCTGGCTCCCTAAATTCAAAGACCCAATCCAAAAATCAGCATCTGAGATGAATACACACTTCTCAGATGAAGAAATATAAATGGCAAATAAATACATGCAAAAATGTTCAGCATCATTGGTCATTAGAGAATTGTAAATTAAAACAACACTGAGATTTCATCTCCAGAAAGAATAGCCAGCATCAAAAATAATACCAACACCAAAGCTGGAGAGGCTGTGGAGAAAAAGTAACTCTTCTGCACTGTTGGTGGTAGTGTAGACTTGTGCAAGCACTGTGGAGATCAGTCTGGAGATATCACAAAAAGCTGGGATAGAAATTTCTACTTGACACAGCTATTTCCCTTGGCATATTTCCAGAAGAATTGCAAACAACATATCGCAGTGACACATGTGCACCTGTGTTTATAGCAGCACAATTTGTAATAGCCAGATCTTGAAAACAACCTAAGTGCTCATCAACTGAAGAATGGATAAAAAATGTGGTACTTTTATACATTATTCAGCTATTAAAAAGGATGATCTTGAGGCCTTTATATGTAAACAGAGGCAACTTGAGTCTATACTCATAAATGAAATAAATAAGACTCCCATTTGTAAATATCACATTGTCTCTCTAGTGTAAAAAATAATAAAGACTTAAAGAGTAATAAGATGTAAAATGTATAATAGATATTGTAAAAATGAAAGGGAAAGAAAGTGCTCAAAAGGATATAACTGTATGTATGTTTAAGTGTGTAGGACAGATGACCATATTACTAAGTTTTCTTTGTATCATTGAACAGAATGGTTTGCACTGTCAGAGTTTGAGTGTCTATCCACTTTTTATGCTTTGATTTTGTTACTTGAACAACAATTTCTAAGAGGACCATATGTAATTTATTAACTAGTGATCTCAGTGTTAATATTTTTTTGAAATTCTGTATTATTTCTACCCTTTTTTCTGTTTTTTTAAATTAAAATTTTTCTTCAAATGTTTTTTTTTGTCATGGAAGTGTCTTATTTCTCTATCCATTTTGAAAGATAGCTTTGTGGGATATATTAATCTGGGTTGAAGATTTTTTTGTTTACAGATTGACATACTTCATTTTGAGCTCTTCTTGTCTTGAAGATTTTTGCTCAGAAGTCAACTGTGATTCTAATGGGCTTTCTTTGTAGTGATTTGTTTCTTTTCTCTAACAACTTTTAAGATTCAATTCTTGTGCTGAATTTGTGGAATTTTGACTGTGATGCTCTTGGCTGCTGATTTTTTCTTTATTTTCTTTTTCTTTCTTTTTTGTTCTTTCTCTCTCTCTCTCTTTTTTGATAATGGTTAACTGTAGTCCCATATGTCTCACTTATCTGCATGACAAATACTTTTTCTCTACCAGGGAAGTTTCCTGCCATGACATCTATGAACAGTTTTTTAATGTCACTTGAGAAGACTTTTCTAAGAACCACTGGTGTTGTCATCCTGGTCAATGTCATGAGCAATGCAAGCAATCAACAGAGATAGATTGATACCCATAACCCAAGGAACAGAGAACTGAAAGCAGTGAATTTCCTGGAGAACACAGCCTGGCACCTAGCTTGACCTGTATGGAATCAGATGGAATCAGTCTCTGTGACTCACATGACCTTGTTCTTGCTTTGTCTCACACCACAGCATGTGTAAGTATTCACAGTGTTAAGTGTGTGTGTGTGTGTTTGTGCATGTGTGTGTGTGATGTACTAAGGTTTGGGGGAAGATGTCTCTTGCTTTAATTGCAACTGTTTTGTGATAAGAGAACATTTGCGTGATGTGACTTATTTCAATCAATAATGAAACCCTGATATGTTTATTTACTCTTCTTTGTTAGGCTTCTCTTCATAAAGTTCTCATGATAATTGCAGAAACCTGGTTTATTTGAAAAAGAAAATTTTATTGACTTCAAGATCAATTTCTAAGCAGCCTTGAAAAACTAAGAAACATTTCTATAAAGTTATTATTTCACATTCAGTTGGTAGCCATGCAGCATTAAAAATAGTAGCAAAAAAATCTATAAATATATTCGTGTCTAAGGTCATGCTCAAAATATTCCTGTAGAACCTTTTCTTGTGTGAGCAGATGCAATCTTTCACCAAAAATATCCAGGGATATATTTGCATCTCTGACCAAGCATGGTGTTGCATGCCTGCAATTGCAGCACTTGGGAGGCTGAGGTAGTAGGATTGCTTTGAGTTTGAGACCAACCTGTGCTACAAAATCAGTTTAAGGCCATTCTGAGCTGTATACAGAAACCTATTGTGCCATGTTCATAAATTATGCTGGATGAGTGTGCTGTCATCTAGAAATATCTTTGAGCATGTGTTATACTTCTATAAAGCTTTCCTGGATATTCCATAAGTTTGAGATTTGCTCAGGAATATTGTGCTTGCCTTTGCATTGTCAGAAGGATTTGATTCCAAAGCTATATATTTTAATAAAGTGTCCAGTACTTCTTTAGCCTGTCTCATTCTATTCATTCCCAACTATTGACCCATCTTCTGTCTTCTCATGGTTTGTGGATTTCTTTATGAGTGACTTCACTCAAAGAATCCATGATAAGATCTTGGGAATATGCAGCAGATAGAGGCCAGGTCAAAGTGGTGCCCATGGGTTTGTGCCTCCTGTACTATTCTGATTTCCTTCCACATAAAACATTGTAAAGCTTCATTGTAGAGCTCTGAACAAACAGTTGCAGATCTGGAACACGGGACCCTGAGGCTTCCTCCTGGCAATGATGAAGATTTTTAATGCATGAATTGATTATTTGAATATTTTCTCATCAGAAGTATGTATGCATTTCAGTTTTCCATTTGTTATTTTTACTTTTTTTGATTTGGGAGCTCTAATTTTTTTAGCCCCTACACATTCTAGATATCATTCCTCTGTTGTAAGTGAAGCTGGCATTTTTTTTCCAATTCTGCAGGTTTGTTCTTTACTTTTGATTGTTTCCTTTACTGTGCAGGAGCCATTTAACTTAATATATTCCCATTTGTTGTTCCTTGATGCTATTTCTTGTGCAATTGAGAGTCTTTTCAGAATGTCCTTACCTACATGCATATTTTTCAAGAGTTTTACCTATGTTATGTTCCAGAATTTTCAATGTCTCTGTTTTAAGATTTAGATTTTTGTTCCATTTTTATTTTGCTTTAGTCCATAATGAGAAATATGGGTCTAGGGCCAGGAATTTAGCTCAGTGGCATAAGTGCCTGCCTGGAAAGTGCAGGGTCATGAGTTCAATCCCGAGAGAGAGAGAGAGAGAGAGAGAGAGAGAGAGAGAGAGAGAGAGAGAGAGAGAGAGAAATATGGGTCTAGATTCAATCTTCATGCAGATAGCCTGTTTTCCTATCATCATTTATTAAAGAGCTTATATTTCCTCCAGTGTATGATATTGGGTCATTTATTGAAGATCAGATAGCTGAATATGCCTGGGATTATTTCTGAACGTTCTATTCTGTATCATTGACCATGGTGTTTTTAATCACTCTATCTTTGCAATGTAACTTGAAGTATGGTTTATGTGATACTTCCTGGTTTGTTCTTGTTACTCAAGTTTACTTTTGCTATTCTGAGACTCCTCTGGTTCCTTGTGAACTTTAAGATTTTTTTCTCATTCTCTGAGGAATGCTATTTGTATTCTGATTTGGGAGTATGACCACTTTACCTATAATAGTTCTGATTATTCAGGAAAATGGATTTATTTCCATTTTCTGATGTTCTCTTCAATTACTTTTTTCAGAGTACTGTAGTTTTCATTTCATTTTCATGGTTAGTGCTGTAACTATATACCTCAAATCTGCAACCTGGGGCAATTGAAGAAAAACAAATCTCAGGCTTAGGGGCACTGGAAATTGACAGGAACTTTGCCTTCCAACTTTCTCCTCCTGAATATCATGCCTCTATTCTGGGGGAGCTCACATTTGAGCCTTGCATTCTAAGTAGAATGCACTGACTTTAGAATTTTCCAGGAAGTTATAACAGATAGATTCTTCTTCTTCTTTTTTTTCTAATCAGTACCGGGGATTGAACTCATGACCATGTGCTTGCAAAGCAGGTGCTTATGCCACTGAGCTAAATCCCCAGCACTTCTTCTTTTTAAATAGAGATATAAGTGTAATCAACTTGGCAATTGTGCTAATAAATCTGTATAGTGTACTGGGGAGCTAGACTAAAAAATCACTTCAACATTCTAAAAGTATCAATCTGCAATGGATGTAGTTGTGTGAGATATTACTTAACTGGTAAAACTTCCTAGAATTCCTGCCCATAGAAAAAGGTAAAAACTATGCATGACAAATAAATAGACATGAAAAAGTTCATCCTGAAAATTTGCCATGGAGACATTAGTTTGGTCCTAGTTTTCAGGAGTGTTTGTCAGACTCATCAAGAGCCATACCTGGGATTTTTATCATGTCTTCCTCTTCCTTGTCCTTTCTCACCCATTATTGACTCTCTTGCTCCTATGCTCCCTGCCCAGATATATGGTCATTGATGGGAGACAGAAAGCCACGTGAAAAGTGGTATGAAAGCCTTTGGGCAGGTCACTTCACCTGTATCCTCTGTATTTCTCATCTGTAAAATGAACAGAACAAAACTTTTCTTACAGTATTTCAGAAAGAATTCAATGGGTGGAATTGGCCTGGGTTCTGTAAAGGTTTGTTTTACTCTTTTCCAAAATGAAAGAAATATAGTGAGTATTAGATGCTCTATTTTAATTCATTGTCCCTTACCTTGCTGAAGACAGAGTCAGATTATAAATTGTTAATCAGACACTGAGGCCAAATGCCTGACTTCTTGCTTTAGAAATATGCCTTTACTCTTTCTGTGGATCATGTCTTGGTAATTACATATAAAAGAATTTCAAAGGAAAGACCAGTTCTTCCTACATAGTATATGCAATGTAGGAGTAATATATGTAGGAACAATATTGACAATATAGACAAAAATGCATAGATTTATTGCTATTATTATTTCGCTTTATCATAGTCACCAAGATAACAAATAATGTCTCTTCTTTTCTTCCAAATAGTTGTCCATATCTTCACATACAATGAATTCACACAAAATAAAATAGTATAGAACTGATCAGAATAGGATGATGAAGGCATTTTAGGTATTCAAGTTTAATTTTACCCTCTTTAAAAAAAACAGCTGTGGACATAGGGCCCATGGGTCCATCAACTTTTCAGATCTCCCTACCTTGATTTTTTTCCTATCAGTGCAGCTATCTATTTTCTCCTTTCTCCTCTTCCTCTTTATAAATAAAATGACTTCATTTTGTTAAGAAAAATGTAACAAATATTGAAAATAAAAATAATAATAAAAATAGCAATAATTTTCATGCTGAGTAACAGTGAGAAAAGAGACAAGCACAGATGCAGGAAGATGAGACCATTTTGAGACAGACTTTCTAGGCTCTGCACACATGGAAACATAAGCCCTGAAGGCTTAATCAAACAGGTTATTTTAACCAGTGGCTTGTTTCTCTACAGTCCCTCATCAAAAAGATTATTCTTGTGTTTCAAGCTTCTCCAAGAAGGATAGCTATCCAAGAAGTAAATGAATATTCACTGGATGCCTATGTTTCCATAAATGAGGCAGTTTGGATGCTGATTATTTTTTTAAAGGAGATTTATTTAAAGAGAAAAAAACAGGAAAAGAGTAGAAATAATATGGAATTTCAAAAAAGAAAGATAAACAGTAAGAAATCACTAGTTGATAAATTACACATTGTCCTCTTAGAAATAGTTGTTCAAGTTACAAAATTAAAATTAAAGCATACAAAGTAGATACTCAAACAGTGAGACTGTAATCAGCTATGCCTGCATGAGTTTTTACATGTATTTCTTTCCTTTCTGTATTAAACGGAAAAAATAGCAAGATAAAACAAAACAAATTCCTATAAAAACATGAAGACAAAAAGTCATATAAAACCACAGTACAAGGTGATCTACAATGGTTACTGTGTTGTCTCTTATTATCTTCAATAGAATTGTCTATATCATCAGGTATAATTGAATATAGGAGTATAATGGAATATAATAGTACATAACAATATTAGTAAAAATAAAACATTGTAGACAGTATAAAACTTCAAAGGCAGGTAATAATCAAACCAGAGTGGACATTCTAGTGAATCTTGTCATCTTCAATCTAGTTGTCTATACTCTCAGATTTGATCCTATCAGTCATAACAGCTTTGAATAAAATCTATCAATAGCAATCTAACAAACCAGATTCGATTAAGATCAGTCATGGTAAAACAGTTTTACTTATACAGAGCTTCAGATTAAGTTAATAGGAAATTAAGGATGATTACTATACTATAGCCTGCTAGTTTCAGGATAACTGTCTGTGCCCTCAAATCTAGTACAAGTAGACAAACTGGAACAGAATATAATCCATCTAAGCAGAGTGGTGTGAGTAATATGGGTTTTAAATCCTGGTACAATATTAACAATATACTGTGCCTTCTTTTTTTTAGGCTATTCCTTCCCTTTCACACTCACAGGGTGCTTTACATTTTGGGTCCCAACAACTCCCTCAGTTTTTAGATTGGGGGTGAACTGCTTTTTACCTAAGTGGTTCTGAACCTTCTCACTCCTGAACTTGAACTCAAGTTGTATTCCTTTGCCTAGAAAAGCCTCAAGGTTTTCCTTGGTTATAGCTGAGTAGTTCTCTACTGTCTTTCCAACCTATCTGCAGGTGGTGGTTGAGTTGCTCCTATTTCTCTGGCTCCCTGTCACATAAAACATTATTTTCTCATATTTGATTTTTGTTCCATAAACCCTCTCTCAGGTTGATTATAGTACCTAGACAGAGCATGTAAATGGACCCTACCTCCTGAAATACTCTGCCTGTTTTTTTTTTAGTGTATCAAGGCCATCTATGTTAGAGATTATTGCCAACATTCTCTGCCTCATTTCTGTTATGTTATTTTTATTCCTTTGTTTGTCTGCTTTTCCCATTCATTCTACTGCCTGCCCCATTCATTGAAGCCTTTCTGCCACTGTTCCTAAAATCCTGTTTTTTTTCTCTCTCTCTAGAGTGTCCTTCAGTATTCTCTGTAGGGTTGGATTGGTGGTCAAAAATTCCCCCAGTTACTCTTTGGCATGGAATAATCTTGTTTCTCCATTAATTTCTAGTGAGAGTTTTGCAGGGTACATCAGTCTGGGTTGGAGGTTATTTTCTTTCAGGGCTTGGAATAATTTGTGCCAAGCTCTTTTTGATCTGATGGTCTATGTTGAGTAGTCTCCCATGATCTTGATGGGTTTTCTTTTATAGGTAATCTGTTTCTTTTCTCTGATGGCTTTTAATATTCTGTTTTTATATTGAAATTCTGGTGTCTTGATTATTATATGTCTGGGTGTAGCTCTGTTTTGGTTGTAGGTGGCTGGAGTTCTGTATGCCTCACATAACCAAATATCATTTTCTTTTCCCATGCTTGGGAAGATTTCATTAATTATTGCTGTGAATAGCCTTTGTAATTTGCCTGTTTTTATTCTTGCTTCTTCATTCATGTTTCTTATTCTTAAAGTATAGTTTCTCTTGTCATCTTCTAGCCTTTGCATTGTTACTTTCTTTTCTTTGATATTTTTAAGAGATCTTTCCTTTCATGGTCATACATTGAAAACTTGCCTTCAAGTTTTGATAGTCTATCCTTAGTTTCTTTTAAGCCATTTTGACAGCTTTCAGTGGAATTTTTAATTTCCTAGTAATCTCTTTGAATCTGCTTCATGTATTCTAGATTTTCTTTATATTATTTATTGAATGTTTCTCTCATTTTCTGTGTTCCTCCCTTCTCCATGTGTGTCTTCTTGAGAGGTGCTTAGAATTTCTTTTATTAATCTACTTATATCTTGCTTTACCTGATTTAATATTTCAGTTTTGAGCTCATTAACAAGGTCCTGAAGATATCTCTTAATGTTCATTGAAGCTGTTTCTGATGTTGCATGTTTGCTGCCCTCAGTCTTTTATGTTTTTCCCTCTCCTAGATCAATGTTCTCAGGGTTTTGGGCTGGGGGCTTTTTCTTGTTTCTCTCTCTTGTCATGTTTTTGGTTTCTTCCATGCAGGTGTATAGTGGAGGTCTCAGCCCCTTCTCTTGTTGGTTATGGTTCTTCTGAAGCATGCTGGCCAGGGATTTCTGCCTTCTCCTGTTTGATCTTGTCACTGAGGTGTAAGCAGGGGCTGTGTATGCTGGCCCTTCCCAACCAGGCCAGTCAAACTTCAGGGGCTTTCACCAGGTTAGTGTGTGCTAGGTGTAGGGAATTGGTTTGGGATGGCTTATTGGGTCCCAGCCAGGGGCGTGACCCAGGCCAAGCAAATCTCATGAATTTGCTCTGTGGAGCAAGCAACCAACTGAAGTCACTGCAGTTCCTAGTTCAGGCTCCTCCTGCCCAATTCCAACATGTCATCCATTTGGTTGTGCCCTTCCTGTGGGGTGTCTTATTCCCAGCACTGACTATAGATTAATGGAAGTTCCTTCACTGGCTCCATTCCCTTTTGGGCTCACCAACCCCTGATTTTAGCGTGGCTGTGGCTCCTGCGAGTCATGATGGGTGCAAGTTTGGTGGCTCAGTGGGTCATAGCAAAAGTGCTGTGTCCACTAATTTTAGCTGTTCCAATTGTAACCCTGAGACTCTATGTTTAATGAGCTTTTTTCATTTTATTTTTTTCCTGTTTCAAGAGGATCCATCTCCCTCTGTCTGGATCTCTCCAGGATGTTTTATTCTGGCATTTGAGTTGTTTCTCCCCAGGAGGCTCTGTATTTTGTTGCTTACTGATCAGCCATCTTTAGCTCCTCCTGGATGCTGATTATTAAATATCAATGTACATCCCATGCACAACTGTATCCTCTTCCTCACAGAAAGAATTATGTTTTAGTTATCAACTACAGAAACACTCAAACTTTTGCATTTTCTTATTGTCAGCTATAGAAAGACTGATCTCTCAATTCAGTAGATTTCAGTACAAGGCTTATCCAGCCATTGCTTAATGAAGATACAATTTTATAATGATACTATGATAATGGCTTGAGGATATGCCCAGAAAAAAATTTGTAGCAGGCATTTGCATCCAGGTCAGCAAAGCAAGTAAACCCTATTTACACATCTAGTTCTATGATTCTTGGAGCTTTTCAAGGTGGAGAGGAGACAGGGATCTTTCTTGTGACAAGTTGAAGCATTGTTGGTATATGTACATATGCACTTGCAGAGTTAGTAGAAACTCTATCTCTGTCTCTACCCTACCATATTTTGTTCAAATACTGTGCATGAGATTTCTTCATAATCTTCAGGTTTACAGTGATACTTGTGCAAATCCATTCCCCTTGCTGAGCCACGTAGTCGAGCATTGTCACAGCAATGACTTCAATTTCCTGGTATTGATTTTCTGTATTAGTTTTCCCATCACTAAGACTTAATACTCAATACCCACTGTATAGAAGAAGAGAAGTTTCAGAAGCCTCTGTCCTTGGTTGGCTGGTTCCAAGACAAAAATGTATGCATGAAGCACATGGCAGACAACACATGGCAGCCTGGAGACAGGAAAGGAGGAGTCAGGGACAAGAATGCAACCTTTTAGGCCATGTCTCCTGTGATCCACCTCCTCTAATAAAGCCTTACTTCCCAAAAGCACATTGAGCCATGAATTCATCAGTGGTCTAATCCACTGATGAATATAGTACTCTTGTGATTCACTCACCTTACAAAATCCTCACCTCTGAGCAAATAAGATAGGGGGAGCATTTTAGATCAAACAATAATATGTATCAATGAATAAAACTGAATATTCGCCCACCCCAAAAAGAAAATCTATTGATATTTTACATAATGTGGGTAAACCTCAAGAAAATTAGGCAGAATTTTAAAAGGGCAATTCCAAAAGGTTCATGAAGCATTATTTCAATTTTTTAAAGCTTTCTTGAAATGAAAAGATTATAGAGCTTAGTGATTTCCACTGGTAGTGAGGTAAGTGGAATGGTGATGAATGAGACTATAAAAAGATTGACATTATAAATAGTTTCTATCAAACAGTTCTACATCTTGTACTGATTACACAAATCTATACATTATAAAATTTAAACAAGCTTACTACCCTATATATGTACCTGTGGTTCAGAGCATATAAAACTGATGAATTTTGAATACGATCAATAAAACACATCAACATCAGTATCCTGATTGTGATATTGCACACTTGCTATAGGAGATTTGATTGCTGGGCAAAACCCAGTAAAATAGACACTTGATCCCAATGCACTACTTTTATTTATTTTTTATTTTACAGAGGGTAAAACAAAATAGAACTAAATATATTTGAAGAAAACAATGTGACACAATATTAACTGTATTATTTCAAGAGCTTGTAGATTTGTAGCACAATCATCTTAGCTATCTTGAGTGTGTTTATATAAATTTGGATATTTTTTCCCTTCCTTTTTCTTTTTCCTTTTCCCTCAGATACTATTTTCTTCCCATTTGAGCAAATTCTTACACTTTCTCTGTTTTTACTGAGGATTTTGTACCTTATATACTATTACTTTTACACTAGGGACACAATACAGTGTTTACATATGTGAGTTTGATTAACTTCACTTATGATTATGGTCTCAAGTTGCATCCATTTACTTATAAATATCTCAATGTGATCATTATTGATAGCTGAGTAGTACTCCATTGTATAAAACTACCACAATTTTTTATCCATTCCTCAGTTGATGGGCATTTAGGTTTTTTCCAAGATCTGGCTATTACAAATTATGCTGCTATACACATGGGTGCACATATATCACTGTGATATGTTTTCAGTTCTTCTGGGCATATCCCAAGAAGTGGAATAGAGGGGTGAAATGACTCCATGCTAACATCTACAGTGGTTGCACCAGGCTACACTGCCACCAACAGTGTAGAAGAGTTGCTTTTTCCCTGCAACCACTCCAGCATTTGTTGTTGGTAGTTTTCTTTGTTGCCCAGAATTGCCTTTGCTATTATAGGTCTTTTTGGGTTCCATATGAATTTTAGGAATAATTTCTCTAGATCTTCGAGGTATGGTAGTGGTATTTTGATTGGAATTGCATTAAATCTGTATAACAATCTTGGGAGAATGGACATTTTCACAATATTTGTTCTTCTTATCCATGAACAAAGAATGTCTTTCCATTTTCTGGGATCCTTTTCAATTTCTTTTTTTCAGGGTATTACAATTTTCCTTGAACAGGTCTTTTACTTCTTTTATTGGATTGATTCCTAAGTATTTCATTTTTTTGGATGCTCTTGTGAAGGGTGTGGCTTCTCTTATTTCTTATAGTGTATAGGAATGCTATTGGTTTTTGAGTGTTGAATTTGGATCCAGCTACATTATTTAATTGTTTGTTTTTTGCATCATTAATATTATATATGTCATGCTTATAGTATTTTAAAACAATAATACTTTGTTATAATGATGATTTCATATAATTGTATTTCCTTTTAAATAAGCAAAGAGAGCAAAGAAGGGCACAAATGTACTTATATACTTTTTAAAAGCTATAGGCTGCAGTACCTATAGAGAGCTTGTGTGTCCTAGCAGTGGTGGAGTTCCAACCTACGTGAAGGATCATGTAGAGATTTTATGATATTCCCCTGTACATGTTGCAGGAGCAACAGCCAAAGCTCCTAATATCACAATTGTTCATACTGGACTCCTCTCTCATCAAAAATCATTTAAAGCTCTTCCACAGAGTATCCTGTCTCTAAGTCCATTTCTTGTAGTGGTTTCATGGTTAGAGCCATTGATATGCTGGGATTATTTTGGAAAGCAGCCTGCTTGGCAGCTGAATCTTTATTGGAATTACCCTGAGTGACAGAGTTCAATGAAGCTCAATGTCTGTGGCAATGGACAACTGCCACTTAGTTTGGGACAAAAGGCATCTTTGAAATCAAAGGCAGAGAACTGATTAGTGTGTCTTGTTATCTGGGCTGGAAGTATGCATAGGTCTGCATCTAATGAGTAAGTAGGTATCACTCCCTAATTGATGGCCCTCTGAGATCTTGTACTAGGTGATATGCTCCTGATGCCTTGACTATCGGTAAAATGGTTATACTGCATGGGGACTGGCAAGACACTGGCAGCCCAGGAGCCAAAAATTTATCAATAATTTGTATTTTATCTCTGTCTTGCTTTCCTCTTAATACTTCCTTTTTTTGAAGTTATAGAATAGGGTCCTTCAGCTGAATGATTACTAGAGTGTCCTTGTCAGCCCTCCTTGGAGTGCCTTTATACCATGTATAGTGATCAACTTTCTGCAGAAAAATCAGGCCCAATGGGGTCCTACTGGTTGGGTCCTTAGCAACTACGACACAAGTTGCCAGAAGTATGAATAACAGAGTGGCCCTGAACAGGAAGAGTATACCTTTTCCAACTACTGGTAAGTGGCACTCTAGTATCACCATAAAGGCAGTTTGAAAAAAGAAATATTTCAAATGGCAGTGTAAAGTAGGAGTTGAAATTTGTTTACCTGATATATCCAGAGTCAACCAAGGCTTAGGCAAGGTGATGGAAATAGCCTTGTGTGGAAGTTACACACACTGCCTGAGGTACTACTCCTCATTCTCTGAGCATTCTTCAACTGTGTGTGGGAATGAAGGCAGTCCCTCCTCTACTTCCATGGGTCTTCATCCATGTTATGATAAGCCCAACAAGGATTTGGTGGCTTTAGAAGTAACTTCTTTGCCAAGTTCCCTGATCACTTGCACTTGAAGCATTCTGACTTGCTTCCATCACTTTTTGGATTACCTCAGTCCCCCTTTGTGTTGTGGGGTTTATCATGAGCCTTATACATTTGAACTAGCATGGCATTAGCTTGTTTTTTTTTCTGACACAACTCCTGTTTGTTCTCTACTTTATCAAGGTTATTAAAACCCAAGTAAGCCGCATTGATCAATTGAATTATACCAGCTTGTGGGCTCTATTGGAATTTCTAGAGCTTTCTCCTCATATCTGAAGCTGATTAGCTAGTAATTTGGCCTTTCCTTGATTCTCAGTTTAAATTAGTGTATTTGTGTACTGCCTCTTCAAGCCAGTATTGGAAAGCAGTTGGATTTTCTTCAGAGCCCTGACTCATATTCTTTAGCTTATAATTTATAGGCTTGGGAGTTTCAGATAGTCAATGCAGACCTGGAATGGTTTGGGACCAATGATCCTGGCGGCTGAGTGCCTGCCCAGCCCCCTTGGCTCACTGTACTGGGCTCCAGAGGTTTCGCAGGTTTGATTGGACCTCTCCTAGTGACCTTCATTCAATAAGGGGAGCAAGACCAGCCTAAGGGTGAGCCAAGCCGGCATTAAGTGCCACGAGGTGAGTTGCAGATCTTCAGTGCAGCCCCTGAAGGGTTTGGGACCATCAATCCTGGCGGCTAGGTGCCTGCCTGGCCCCCTTGGCTCACTGGACTAGGCTCCAGAGGTTCCACAGGCTTGAGTGGACTGCACCCAGGGACCTTCATTCAACCAGGGGAGCCAGGCCCACCGTAGGGGGAGCCAAGCCAGCGCCATGGCATGAGGTGAGTTGCAGCTTGTCAGGGCAAGCTCAGAAGGGTTTGGTACCATCAATCCCAGAGTTTGGGTGCCTGCCCAGCCCACCTTGGGTCATTAGACTGAACTCCAGAGGTTTCTTGGGCTTGAGTGGACAGTGCCCAGTGACCTTCATTCAACCAGGGGAGCCAGGCCTGCAGAAGGGGGAGCCAAGCCAGTGCCATGCCATGAGGGAAAGCTTTGGAAAATTTCTGGAAACACAGAAATACAGGAAAACGACAAAATGAAAGACCAGAAGGCAATTTCAAACTTCCAGCCCATCCCAAATAAACCTAAGAGCCATGTACATAGAAGAAAATACTACACATACACTTGAAATGCATGAAATGATATAAACTGAAATAAAGACTCAAGTACGGGAAGCTATGAGGGAATTCAAATCAGAAATATTCTCCCAGGTAAAAGAAGAAATGATAAAAGTAGTGAAAGAAATACTGAATGCATTCAACAAAGACACAGCTAAAGAATTAGAGGAACAATGCAAATTGATAGAATCCCTGAATGAACAGTTTAAGAGACAAACAGAATGCATTAAGCAGATTCCAAGAGATATAGAGGAAATCAAAAACTCTAATGAAATTTGCAAAAACTGCCTCAATGAAAGTGAAGATAGAATCTCAGACAATGAAGATAAGATTATAGCTAGTGAACAGGAAAGGAAAGGTCTTCTAACAATAACAAGAAATCAGGAAATAACAATTCAACAGCTGCAAGATGATGCAAAAAAAAATAATATAAGATTAATAGGGATAAAAGAAAAAGAAGGGGAAAGCACAAATGATATCAAGAGGCTATTTACAAAAGTAATAGCTGAAACTTCCCAAACATGAGTATGGAAACTGACATATGGATTAGTGAGGCATATAGAACTCCAAATAGCCATAACTAAAACAAAACTACACCCAGACATATAATAATCACCTTCTCAGAAATCCAACATAAGAAGAGAATATTAAAAATTGTTAGAGAGGAAAAGACAGGTCACCTATAAAGGAAAACCTATCAGAATCACAGCAGAATTCTCAACACAAAAAATGAAGTCAAGAAGAGCATGGAGTGAAGTTTTTCAGATCCTTAAAGAAAACAACTTCCAACCCAGACTGATATACCCTGCAAAACTGTCCTTCAAATTGGTTGGAAAAATAAGATACTTCCATGACAAAGAACAGCTGAAGAACTTAATGATCATCAAACCAAACTTAAAAGAATACTGAAAGACATTCTAGATACACATAGGAAAAAACCACTGAGCGAGACAGACAATTAAACAGAATGGAAAGCTAAGATGCAACATCAGAAAGATAACATGTCAAAAATAAAACAACATATGACAGTTATAACCACTGATATAAATGGCCTCAATTCAACAATTAAAAGAAACAGACTGGCAGAATGGATCAAGAAACAACATCCAACCATATGCTGTCTGCAAGAAATCCATCTAACCCAAAAGGAAACTCATAGAATGAAAGTCAAAGAATGGAAAACAATACTCCATGCAAAAAGAACTGAAAAAAAAGTGGGGGTAGCTATTCTGTTTGCAGACCATGTGAACTTCAAACCAAGAATGGTCCAAAGAGATAAAGAAGGTCACAACATACTAGTTAGGGGAACACTGCAAGAGGAAGAGATAACAATCTTAAATATATATGCACCAAATTCCAGTGCACCCAACTACACAAAGCAAGTATTAACAGAAATAAAAAATCAAATAGGAAATAAAAAAATTATAACAGGGGACTTTTACATACCATTGACACAAAGGGATAGATCAACTAGACAGAAAATCAGCAAAGAAATAACAGAGCTGAATCACACCTGAGAACAAATGGATTTGATAGACATATACAGAGTGTTTCATCCAAAAACATCAGAATATACATTCTTAGCAGTACATGGGACATTCTATAAAACAGACCATATACTAACCCACAGAACATATTTAAGTAAATGCAAAGAATTGAAATTATCCCATGGGTGTTATCAGATCATAGCACCATGAAACTGGAAATTAACAATAAAAGTAACTGCAAAAACCACAAAAACACATGGAAATTAAATAATACACTCTTGACCAATCAGTGGGTTACAGAGGAAAACAAAGAAAAAATTAAACAATATCTGCAAGTAAACGAAAATACAAATACAACTTGCTGGAACCTGTGGGATGCAATGAAAGTAGTCCTCAGAGGAAAATTTATTGCACTGAGTTCCCACATTAGGAAAACAGAAAGAACACAAATACACATCCCAAAATTACACCTGAAACATCTAGAAAAAGAAGAGCAAGCCAAGCCCAAAGCCAAAAGAAGGGAGGAAATTATAAAGATCAGAGCAGAAATTAATGCAATAGAGACTAAGAAAACAATTCAAAGAATCAGTGAATCAAAGAGTTGGTTCTTTGAAAGAATAAATAAAATTGACAAGCTCCTAGCCAACCTAAGTTAAAAAAGGAAAGACTCAAATTCATGCAATATAGAATGAAAAATGAGAAAT